>CAHIKZ030000804.1:2062500-2287500 GCA_903632075.3 Acanthosepion pharaonis | reverse complement strand
AAGAAAGAAATTATCGTATTGTCACCTTTGTGGTATTGATTTTCATTGGATAATCATGCTTCATGTGCATTCACCTTTTTACACCAACCTCAGTATAATGTGTCGTGTTCCAAATTCATACCGTAAATATATATATATATATATATATATATATATATATCCTTTAGACGAGGATAGGCTGCAGCTCAGGGCCACTCAAACTTTCATAAGGCAATTATTTTGATTTCTATATGATAAAACTATATATATATGTAAGTGTATATTAATTATAATTTGGCTATATGAGATTCAGAAGATCATATGTATTAGTAATTATGACTATACGTACGTGCGTGTGGGATAGACATTAGGTTTGGTGGATTTTCGCATGTTGATTTGGGAACGGTTTCACATATATGTAGTTCACGTTAGATAAACACACGTTAGACTCATTAAGATGTATTAATAAAGGATAGTGATCTAATATAACGTTTTGTCGTTTGTTTGTAGTTGATATTATTAGTAGTAGCAGGCTCTTGAATTATTTTGTCCGTAAAATAAAATAAAAAACAGTCCCTTTTCAATTTGGATGATATTGGTAAAATCCAAATTATGGCTTGTTTCGTCCTTGTTTGATACGATAGAGTTTAATTGGTTGTCTAAAAGCAAACATCTTGTATGTTCGCATATGCGGGAATTTATATCATGTGATGTTCGTTCAACATACATTGTTTTACATTTTAATCAAATATTTGATAACTAACAACTTCTGATTTGGTACAGGATTTATTTTATTAATTTTATCTCCGATTGTTTAGGACATGGGGTAAATATCATAGTATTAGAGATAATTAATTTATTTAAATTTTATTAGAAAGAGTGCTGAAGTCTAGAATTATGAATTTTGTGTTAGTTGTTGTTAGTAGTGTTTTTTTTTTATTTGTGTTTTTAAGCTCGCTTTCCGGCGTTGGGTATGACTTTGCATGATTTCTTAATATATTTCTCTCTTCACTTAGGTGTTCTGGACTACTTATTCTAAGGGCTATACGACGGATCCTGATTTGTTTTTACATTTGGGATAATAAATTAATTAGAATGGTTTTGTTAGTAGGATCAGTTATTACGTATTGTATGCCAAGAAAAGGTACAGATTTTACTTTCGAGATCATGGATTAAATCTATAATAGATTCCAAGTTATTAAGTTTTATTATTGTGTCTAAGAGATGTATATTATAATGACATAATAATAAAATGGCATCATCAATGATTCTTAGGTGACTGGGGTTTTAGGTATGATGCCTTTAAATGAACCCAATTCTAAAAACAGCTAAGTGATCGTATAATTTGGTTATATTGAAAAAGAATAGAAAGTGATTTGTGATTAGTTTTGTGTCCACGTAGTTGAGGCTTTTATGTGTTTTTTTAGTCGACATCTCAATATGTCGAGACATTTTCGACCGGGCATATTTGTGTATATTGATTTGGTATCTAAACTAGACATATGCTTGTTTTTCAAATTTATATGTCGTCTCCCTTCGATTATGTCACTAGTTTGTCACTAGTCATGTGGAGATGGTGGCTATATATATATATATATATATATATATATATATATATATATATATATATATATATAGGTAAAAATACGTGGGTAAGTAATTCCAAGTGAATCAGAATAAAATAAATGATAAAAACTGGTCGACAGATATACCTCAATACTTTTATTATAACAGAGCAGATTATTTACATACAATATTAATGCAAAATTTCCTTATTCGAATAGATATTTGGGCCCACAAGACTTACTTATAGACCTTCTCAACTCAGAGATGTCAAGAAATAAAACAGGTGCTTAAAATGTAATCATTTAAAAATAGAAGAATAGCAGAGGAAAATTAAAGAGAAAAAGAAGAATAAAGCAGCAGTGGGAGTTCATAATCCAAGAAGAAAGTTAAAATAAACTTTAGCTATATTTTAAAATTATTTATTAAATATATTTAAAAAAATAATATCTGAACTTAGATTGAAACAGGAACACCAAATTAAAGACACGAGTGCAAACAATTTAAAAAATATATATATATATATATATATATATATATATATATATATATATATATATATATATATATAAAAAATGAACCTAAAGAGGCAGGCAAATCTACCTATGTTTCACCTACGTGGATCGGCAGGGGTACGCTGGCCAAAGAGTTAACAATAGAACAGAATATGAGCTTGGATTCTGGTCGATTATTTTTGCCGAAATTACATGTTCCTAGTTCCTTTTTTATTCTTTTTTTAGGTATTGGTTTGTTCATTTACAAGCCAATACACTTAAGGTTTTTTCCGGACGAGTATACTTACTTATATATATATATATATATATATATATATATATATATATATATATATATATATATATATTCTGCTATAAATAAATTTATCTAATTTGTGGGATGAGCTCATTCCGGAACCATTGCGTCTCATGAGTATGTTAGGTTTCCATGTTTCAGATAAGTCACATCGCGTGGATGTAGTAGCATGAAGTTTCAATATTTTGTATTAATAAACGTGTCCTATTTGTTATTTATCGAATCATTCTTTCGCTTTACGATCTGTATTTGATCTATATACGGTTTCAGCTGACGTGGGTATGTGTGCATTCTTACACACACACACACACACACTCACTCACTCACACGCACGTACGCACAAATATCAAATGTAGATCAAATAAGTGTGTGTGCGTGTGTTTATGTTTGAGTGTGTGATAATATTCGATATTCATTGAGACAGAGTGCGACATATCGACGATAGAGTGATATAGTCTGTATTGATAGAGTATTCAAAACTGCATGTTGACTGTGGATTTCATTTAGGAAATGATATCCCGCTTGATTCCTGAAACCTTGATTAAGATATATTCCTAGACACGTCTTAAGTATCAGCTCCTCACCGTTCCGATTTTCTGCTTCTTAACTTTCTTATATTGCGAGAATGGAGGACAGAAATTTTGCTTCGCAGACAAATGTTACGAATTATCGATTTTACTTTAACTTTCATAATTAAGTAGATATACTTCCTATGTCCAATGAGTCTATATTAATTTTGTATATTAAGAAACGTATAATGGATTCTGCTTTTCCTAATCTAAACGATTAGTGATGGAAAAACCGAAAGCGAAATGAAAGAAATACAAAAAATAGATAATTGAAATAAGATAGAAATGAAATGGATGAAATATAAGCAATATAAAATATATAAGTTAAGTTGAAACGGAAGCTAAATTATAATAGATATAAAAAGAATAACGCAGACTATGAATAGAGCGAGCGATATAAAACGGAAATGATGCATGAGGGACAAACTTAAAGATATAAATTAAAATAGTAGGTCTTTTCAGCAAACTAATCATGGCAGCCTATTCAATTGCGAAATAATAATGTTTTGTACTAGAAACCAAAAATAAAATAAATGTGATGAATAAGCTAATATCTTTTAAAGTTTCCAGTAAAAAATATTAATGAATACAATTTATTTTATTCTGCATTCAGTAAGATACATTTTAATATTCCGAAATGAATAAGCACATAAATACATTTTCCAGTTCATTTTCAGTATCGATTATTTCAGAATTTTCCTCCTATTTTCAAATTTTTATCGTTTTCTCCAAAAGTCTCGGAACCTGATTGACTGTGATCTATTGAAAAAGGTATGCTGTAAAAAGATTAATTATCTAGTGCTAAAACAAATAAGAGATCAAAAAAAGCGAATTTAAATATTTCCAGACATAAGTTGGCCAAGCCCGTCTTTAGCTTCCATTTAACTATCGTAACTGAAACATTAACAACTGCGTAGATTTTTTTCTTTTTTCTTTTTTTGAATGATTGAAATATCATTGTTTCATTTTAATTACGTCATGATATTTAGAAAATGGATTAAACCTTTGCTTTAAGTTAAAAGTACGTATGTTAACAAACCATATTTTACGATTTCTTTCTAGATATTCTTTTTACGTAACAGGTATGGCATTCCGGTATCATCTCATTTTTACCCTTCTAATATCTTATTTTTTCGAGCATATAGTTTTTGCCACTGACGTTCACAACGTGGTATCCAGACAAAAAAATTCGTTGTCTTATTATGAGGGCCTGGTCAAAACAGTTTAGCCACATTTGTCAATTCATTCTGATATCTGTCTTTATATTTTTTTTTTCTTATGGTTTCTTTTTTGATTCTCATTTAAAAAAAACAAAACAAATTGGTAATCTTTCAGGATAGAGTTATATTTTATTAATTATTATAAGATATAAAATTCAAGTAATTATATTTATTTTTGACATAATATTTGCAATAACATGTTTGTATATTGAATTTTAACTATATTGAAAATAAATATATATTAAATCTGATTATGGATATTTCTTTTTTAATGTCAAATATATTATTCTGTCCTTGTTGTAAAAATGAATTTAAATTTTTTTTTTGAGTAGAATTAAGAATGTTTACTGTCTTTGTTTCCATGTGACGAGTTCGGTCAGGATATATGGGATCACTACTCTGAAAAAATTCCTGTCCTTTTCAATTCTGCTCTAAGTAAATTTTGCCTTTTTACTATACCTCCTGTACCTATACTACCAACCAATTACAGAAATTATCATTCACTATATTCTATTATACCATTTGTCTTCCATATATCCGGTGATTACAAAATGCCCTAACCACAGTTTTCATAATATATGCCCTTGAACATTTATAGAAATTTAGAAAGTTATCATAGAACAATCACGATTATTTTCTTTTTATTAATATAGAAGTATATTATAAAACTAGCAAGTCCTTCATTGAAAGATTCAGTGAACATGAATAAATAAAGGAATAGTTTTATGTAGTGGAGTATAATTGTACGCAGTAACATTTACAGTCTTATTCAAACATAATCATATTATTATTGAATATTCCGTGTACATTCCGGACATGGGCGAACATGACTCACCACAACCTTTCACCAATTGTAGATCTTAGCAACGTTTATCGTTTTGACATGATTCTGAACTTTCTTTTCGGTTATCCATTCAAACCAGGTCTCAAGAATCTGGCCCAGAATTTCTCTAGTGTTTTTTTCTCCTTGATATGCTTACCTTGAGTACGGGTTTTGTCGACGTCAGCTTTTTTGGTACGGGCAGAGTATTGGCCATGAAGCGTTTCATCTTGCCATCGATTCTGTATCTGCTCGGTTGCATTCGTCTTTGCTGTCTTTTTTAAGTATTTTGCAGTTTCAGCCGGTGTATTGTGCTGTAGTTGCATCTCTACGTCCATTTGAAACTCTATTTTGAATTTGTTGGCTTCTTTCATTACGGAGTAAAGACGCTTACTACTTCCTTGATATGCTACGTGACTGTCACGTTCTCGAAGCCCTCTTTTCAGCTCATATCTCCTAGTAATTTCATCTGCCACTTCCTGATTCTGATATTGTGGCTATATCAAGAACGTTATATATATATGATCAGAATGATATCGGAAAGTATAAACTGATGACACTGTCCAGATAAACGTCGTGAATTATTGTTCACATTTGGACAAGACGTTTCCTGAATGGTATATCCTATGATAACAAAAAAAGCTTAAACTTAATGAGCATATTCATGCAAGACAATACATTTTCTCAGCATGATATGCTGACTATTACCTGTCTTATAAAAAGTTTTCAAAGACACCAAATTAATGGAATTGCTACCAGCATGATCATGGAATCGAATGCTTCTAGTTCTTCATTAAAAGAGACGTCTATCAGAAGGGAGAACACGGAATAATCAAGCCTGATCTATAGGAAGAAATAAAAACTGATTCAATTAATGTTACCGTCGAAAATAGAAGAATTAAGAGAATTACTGTGGGAAATATACAATAAAACTAATATATATCATATAAAATATAAATTCATTCAAGAATATATTATTTATTTTAGTGCAATGTAATATGCTATGGTGAACATATTTTGGATCTTTATAGAAAAAAAATATGTTGTTCGTTTGTTTGCATATTAAAAGCTGACAAAACGCAAAACAAGTTATTTTATATACTATAGTAAAAGATATTGTTAAAAATCGCCAAACCATAAATATAATATTTTCCTATATTACTTGTAAAAATTTCTAGCCTAAAGTTGATTTAACATAAAAAAAAAACTTATTATTTTCTTCTAAATCATATCTCAATTCTTGATTTCTAATACTAAATAATTCCGGCGTCAAATTAAATTTATAAGTAAGTGACATGCCGATAAACCAAACAATCAACAAATAAAGATAGACAAGAACTAACAGAAAATATTGATCATAAAAATATAAGAATTTTCTCAAATTTTAAATTCAGCAATTGGGAAATAAATTTGTAAAATCTCCTGAATACTGAATTCAATCTTTAAATAGATTTCCAAGATAAAATAACCATATATCGCACTTAGTCAGAAACATCTAAAAAAAAATCTATTTTTTTATCATTTCTAATTAAGCAACGCAATAGAGCACCTATGACGCTAGGTTTTACTGAATGTTAGAGAATATAATGAATCTACTATTAAGCAGTGTGAACAATAAAGGAAAAAGTAATAGGAACAAAAGATGACGATAGACACTGCATTTACATTTTTAAAAATTAAATTGGACTGTGAAGAAATAAAGCAGACTAGAGTTCCACTATCGAGAAATGAGATAGATGAGAATTTTAGCATAGGACGTACGGTTACATCTAATAATTTCAACTGCAAATTGATGTGATCATATCGCCAATCGTGTACTGCGTTAAAATCATGAAGTCTAGTGAACACTGATCTAAGTTTATTAGAATAATTATCATGACTATCTTTATAGAAAATGCAGAATGAAGCCACATTACGACGGTGGGAAAATGACATAAACCGAATTGTTAGAATAGGAATAATGACGTTTCAAATTCTTTTACATTATCTGTTATCACGTATTTCTAAATATATTATTGGATACCATACCAGATATGGCAGAAATATTGAAAGCAATAAATGATTAAATGATTTTATGATAATTAATCTAAATATGAATGGATAGATGACGAAGAAACAGGTAGGAATTGGATTTTAAAAAAATCGATTGTGTGAATTGATAAATGAAGATTTAATAAATAAATATATATTAATGAAATACATTTAGTGATTTTAAAAGTATTTTTATTCTATACCTTGAAATACATAACCCCCGCCCGCGTGTGCACACAAGTATATGATGATGTTGAACCATGTACAACATGATCACTTGATAAGGCACCAGAGGTGTTGAAATAAAATGTCTATTTTTGTAGTGATTTTATAACATATTTATGTTATAATTTTGAATAAATAAGTATATACGCGCTACTCTGTATTGAGCACTCTCTTAAGAATAGTAATGTTTGGTTATTGGAATTTATTCCGTATACACCAATTCTATACTTACACACAAACACACACACACACACACACACACACACATATATATATATATATATATATATATATATATATATATATATATATATATAGATAGATAGATAGATAGATAGATAGATAGATAGATAGATAGATATGTGTGTTTGTTTTACTGACGGATTAGTGTTTATGTTCGTATGTTTCAAATAATAAGAACACATTAGAAAAAGTATTCTCTCTATAAATTTCCAGCATTATACAAAAATTAAATAATTCTTAAGAATTTTATTTATTGCTGAGTAGTTAAGATGCATAATATATATATATATATATATATATATATATATATATATATATATGTGTGTGTGTGTGTGTGTGTGTGTGTGTGTGTGTGTGTGTGTGTGTGTGTGTAAGTGTACATTGAAGTCAACACTCAGTGGTGATAGGCAGTTTCCTGCTGGATGCAATCATCAGGACGGGAATACTGAAACAAATAAACACACACATATATACATACATACATACATATATATATATATATATATATATATATATATATATATATATATATATATATATATATATATATATATATATATATATTTTGCTATAAATGTATCTAATTTGTGAGGTGAACTCATTCCGGAACCATATGCACACCAACACACGCACATGCACAAGAGAAGAATGGAAAAAAAAGCATTTTGAATTTTCGGAAGCCAGCACTAATAATTTTAGGAATTCTAATCATAGAATAAGAGAAAAAATATAAGTTCGATTTTAAACCACATGGATTCTTTAAGATATTCATAGCGTTTTTTTTTTCCATCCCAGTGGGATAAGCATTAAGTATAAGGAAAAACGATGAAATGTATCCTTTATATCGAAAATGAGATCATGCTAATTCTGAAAGTTATTTGCATAATGACATGCAAATACAAAATGTTAACAAGAAAATGAATGGAAATAGGTTTCGCTGACTAATAGCACTCATCATATCTTCTTACCAATAATTCCTTAAAAACGGACAAGCAGCAGTCTTAGATACCCTCTGTAAATGCTGAGTATAGACACCGATGTGTGTATACAAGCAAAAGTAGAAAATATTCGAATAATATTTTGTCTTTAAATACAGGTTGATATATAGTTGGCAAAATTGAAGAGAATGAGTTCCTATAGCGTTGTATCAACAATTCATTGAGAGAGGCGCCTGCATATTTCTTAGTATATCTCATATAGTGAAATAAACAGACGACATACAATTTATTCGTTATATATTATTCGCTGTACTCCAATATGTCTGATAAGTATGTTATGCAATTCAGTGTTTCCCTGACTTGTTAGTACTGAGAAATGTTGTTGGCAAAGGTTTCAAGTCGAATTTCATTGGGCAATATATACTGTGCGTATAAATTCATAATATTCAAATGCTGATAAAAAGTTCTTTGTAAGAATATCCTATTTTATAATGCAAACATAAGATTTGCAACATATTTTCCTTATAATTACATTAAAACGAAAGAAACCTCGGCAGCTATATTTAATCAGTACAATAACATATATACATAAAATATAATATTCTGCCATTTGAAAATATTGTTCATATAATTTCACTCTTTATACTTGTTAGTACCTGAAGTACTATGCTGACATTTTATTTCAACATATTCTTCGCTTACTGTTTTTTGTCAGCTATGATTATCAAATATGTAAATAGAATTTTAATCATCGTCTTCTGCCTCCTTAGAATATGTCCTTTTATTCACCAACTTTCCATTCACCTTCAGCAAGAACTTGTATATTAGGATCATTTAACGTTTTGCATTTGTTGAAAGGATTAAAATATATTATTCATCATATTTAGAAGTCCAGAATGGTTAAATTGAATTTACAAGCATTTATATTACATTGGGACGCTTTATTTTAGTGTCAAATATGCCCGTATATGTGATATCATATAGAGACAGCTTACGCAGCGCTTGGCTGTACCGGAAAGATATCAAATATTTTTTTACATATATTCGTTTTATACGCATATATATTATATATACAGGTATAAAATTATTGTCTCCTAAGGTGAAAGATATTTCTTATAATTCGAACTGTTCCTTTGCTATATTATTACAGGTTTATAATCTTTTATTCAAAATTCAATGGGGCCGGAAGTGCTTCGGTTGTTAGACTTTTTCGGATTTTGGAATATCGGCTATAAATTTTTTTATATCTTCTATACAATGGAGCACATTGGGAATGGAATCATGAACAAAATATCCATTTACATAACACAAACATATACCCTGAAAGTAGCTTTATATAACATTTAACACATTTTCTGTTGATGCAGATATAGGTAACCATATAATGCTCACACGAATTTTTTAAGTGGTGAAAAAATAATACTTCGTACTTTCTGTACGTGTACTAAAAGTATGATCACTGCTTACAAAAATATATATAAATGCAGGACATTTTGAGATTTCGAATATTTTTACATAGCATGAAACAATTGGAATTTAATCCATGAACGAATCCATGATCTCCAACAAGAAACTGGCGCCAAATTAGACTCCTGTACTGTGCTATCTGAAGAGGAACAGAAAAATATTCTGATGTTGGAATTTCGGATAAATGATACTCAAAAGGTACTTCGAAATATGATGTATTCCTTACAGTGAGAGCAATATATTTTTTTAATATCATGTATCAATAATTACTTTAATATTTCTATTATTTGTGTCTGATATGAAAATTAACTATGAGGAAAATAGTTGAGACAAATTTATGAGGCAACAATAAATAAGTGGAATTGACGCACAAACACAGACGATACGAGCCGAGTTGAAAAAGACAAAGGAACATTTTATTCTTCACAAAGAAAAAATGAATTTACTCACATTAAGTCATAGTAATATTAAATTATAATACTGCATAAGTACGTCCTCATAAAACAACAGAAAGTGAAGAATGGGAGAAATAGTTCTCTGAACATTTTTTCAGAGAATAATTTGTTACACTTTTCAATGAACAGTTCTTGGCCACAGCGAATAAAAAGATCAAACAGATCAGCCGAAACTTTTCGGCGGTATTTGAATGATGTTGTTCCTTTCAGATCTCATCTGATAGTTGTCAAATTACTTGTGCGTTTTTTTGGGTTTTTTTTCTGGGCGGTGCCATCCTAGATTCCTTTAGCAAATGTTTGTCGACACCGAAAATCAAATCCAAAGACCAAATTAGACAATCAACAGGTAGGATACACATCCACTTCATTCTATTTGGAAAGATAATCCTTTCTTGGTTTTTGATAAAAAAAAAAGGCAGGTGATTCTCCACAAATAAAAACGTCCTAAAAATACATAATATTTTTAAAAAAATAAGCGAGAGCCCAACGTAGCGTGTGCTCTGTCTCTTTGAAATCCACACATGCACCTTCAAGCAGCTTAAATTTCTTATATGATGATCGGTATGGTTACTATTTAAATTAACATGGGGTAATGTCAAGTTAACCAAGGCGGGAATGTGCTGCGTATATACTTAATCTAAGAAAAGGGTTTATTATAATTATTATTATTATTATTATTATTATTATTATTATTTATTTTCTTTGATTTCTGGCGTTTACACATTTCTTTCCGGGTCCCACCAAGGGTCCTTAGGTTAGAAATGGCAGCATGAGACTTTCCACTGACAAAGAAAAACAAAATTATATAGATAAGGCCCTTCGTAAAGTGTGAGCTGTACTTGTCAGAACAATTTTTTGTATCACCTTGAGGCATGGACTTATCCCTTCTATTAGTCTACTGAAATCTTTTCAAACCAATCCAAGGGCTCCAACTACAACAGGGATTGTTGATGTTCCCATATGCCACATTTTCGAGATTTCTATTTCAATGTCCTTGTATTTTGACATCTTTTTGAATATCTTCAAAGATACATTGTAGTCAGCAGGGACTGCCATATTAATAAGAAGGCACCGTTTTTGTTTCTGGTCTTTAATAACAATATCTGGGGGGTTGGCCTTGATTGTTCTGTCAGTGTGTATTGTGTAGTCCCATAGAATTGTAACAGGTCCTATCTCCGTAACCGGGTCTGGGTGGTGTTCATATCAGTTTCTTTCAGTTTCCTTCCCGTAGAAGTTGCAGATTTTCCAGTGCAGATATTGGCCCACTGTCATGTCGGGTTTTATATTCAGTGGGTGCCAACATCCTGCAACCTGATACAAAATGATCAATCGTTTCTGGATATTTATCACAGAATCTACATTTTGGGCTTACACAATATTATAGTATATGTGCTTGATAATTCCTAGTTAGCAAGCATTGGTCCTGCACAGCAAGGATAAAACCTTCAGTTTCCGCTTTCAACCCTGCACTACGTAGCCACTGATGGGTACGGGTTTTGTCTACGTCAGCTTGTTTGGTACGGGCAGATTATTGGCCATGAAGCGGTTTATCTTGCCATCGATTCTGTATCTGGTCGGTTGCATTCGTCTTTGCTGTCTTTTTTAAGTATTTTGCAGTTTCAGCCGGTGTATTGTGCTGTAGTTTCATCTCTACGTCCATTTGAAACTTCATTTTGAATTTGTTGGCTTCTTTCATTGCGGAGTAAAGACGCTTACTACTTTCATGTTCCTTGATGCATAACATCATTGAGTTTTCTGTAGTTTCCAAGTATCTTTGGAGGCCAATTGTTGTAGTTTTGTAGGACAGTTCTAGTTGAACTAATCCTCTGCCTCCTTCGGATCTGGGCACATACAGACGATCAACATCAGCTTTGGGATGATGCATGTGATAGCAAGTGAGAAGCTTTCTCGTTTTGGCGTCCATTCGCTTAATTTCAGCTATGGTCCAGTTAAGGACATTAAAGCTATATTGCACCTCAGGGACAGCCAATGTGTTTATGGCTGATATTCTGTTTTTTGAGTTTAGCTCAGTATTTGTTACCAGACGTACACGCCTTTAGTACTCTTTTCTTATTATATATATATATATATATATATATATATATATATATATATATATATATATATATATAAGATTAATTGACAGATTGCTCATTCAATTTAAATTTGTATTGTTTTTGGCAGATATCAAACATAATTTTTAATGAAATTCTCACTATCTATATTGCATATTGCAATAATTCTGTAAATATTATTAGAAAATACTTATTGCAAAATACATATAATGGATATTTAATTTATATATTTTATATTTTGTTTTGTTTTATATTTTTAACTTAGTAAATAACAATATAATTAACCAGTTATGTTAATTTATTTTTTCAATTTTAATGTTACCTAAATCTTTTCAATCCAATCATAATAACCTGGCTGCTCGTCTACAGTATCCACCGCTGTAAGTTTTCATCTCGCTGCATATACAAGAAATACTTTAATGGTAATTGTTCGGTAGAGCTCTTTGCTATAGTACATAGAATGCATGAATTTAAATGCAATATTAGACTGACAATGAGATCGGCTCAAGTTGAGCATGCCGAAGCTTCTCTGCTAACATTATACTTTCTCGAACTTCTCGCTTGTGGAATTTCTTCCCGACCTCTCGATTTCTATCATTTTTGTATGTAAAATCAATCGCTATCTATTCTCTTGAATGCCCTTTTCACTTTCTACTCATTAATAATGCTTCTGATTCTAATTAATCCCCATCCTGTTACCCCTTGATTGTTAGTGGCTTTAAAATTTTGCTGGGGGTGATAACGATAAAAAATAAAGTCACTATGACGCAAGTGGTTACTGGATGTGAGCGAAAAGAAACTATTAAGGAGACAGTATAATTAAAGTATAGGAAATTATAAACAATAAAACATAGACATCACATTTAAATTTTTTAAAGATGAAATTTGACTGGAAATAAAATACCAAAAGGAATCCCACAATCTAGATGTGCGAGAAATATGTTTGCATAGAACTTTGCATTTGAACTGTAAAATGATGTGAGATAACCACCACATTAGAAATGCGTTTAAAATAAAGCCTTCTTACCATGGCAGAAAAAAATATAAGAAATATTTACAGGCATTAATATCTATAGAAATTAATATTTTCAGAAGATTACTAAATAAATATTTAAAAAAAAATATGACGCCTATTAAATTACATCACACATTGTCTATTATAGATATAAGATCGTAAAACTTCGACGCTACGCAAAAGAATAAGCGATTAAATATAAATCGTGGTCATAACCTACATGCAATTATTACAGATATAAATGACGGTAAGAGACTGGTGTTTCGTAATTCACCGATTATATTTTATACTATTAATTGTTTTATTTTTCAGTAGGAAAGAATGCACATTTTGAAATTAAACAACCAATGATATAACCAAGCAGCAACCCAAAACGTTTATGAATTTCTGTTCGAAATTTCCGCCGTGCGCAATGAAGTACAATTATGAAGATCTGCGCCTGCGATTATCTACGTTGATGGGATTCTAAAAGGATCAAAAATATTTAGATATAGATGTCAACTAATATGAAATCTCTAACTAAATATTTTTGGCATTTGAAGGAAATGAATAAAACACCAAAAGTAAAATGGAAAATTATAAACAAAACTAGAACTTGTAAAACTTGGGATGGCCCATGCCCTTTATGCCTACATGAAAACTACACACTATTAAGTTTCTAAATAATAAAAATCTATTAAACAATAGATATGAGTTAACGGTTTTTTTCCGACATCATCAAATTTTTGCATTGAATAATTAGCATAAAAACAAACAAACAATAAAATAATTTTGAAAATCCATAGTCCTAATAAATAGTTTAAATGCCCTACAAAAAAGATAACCCTTTATGAAGTCGTCAAAAAAATGTTAGCGATTTAAGACAGTTTTTATATACACAAAACCCTTTCAGAAAAAAATAAAATAAAAGTAAATAAATCTCCATAGACACTTAAACCAGACTAGGCGAAATCATCTTCCGCTTTAAATTTAGACACCCCAAACTTACCCTGACTTGACATCTGTGAATGTAACTTTATACTGATACAAATTATTAACACCTTACGCCCCTTTTTCTTTAAACAATTGCTCTAGCCGTTACCATAGAAATTTTGATTTCAATAATGAATATGCTATTAAAACCAGTAAATTTCAGAAATAAGTTATTCCAAAAAAATTTCGCTTGTAGATGGAACAGAGCTTACTTTAATTCAGTTTAATTCAAATAATTATATTGAAGTTTTCGGCTCTTGTTTTGAAACATGAGAACTCTTATGTAGCGTGTTGGAATCATATTTTAAAATAAATAATTATATATATATATATATATTTAATATATATATATATATATATATATATATATATATATATATATATATATGTGTGTTCTATTATTCTTATTGTTTTTATGTGTGTGAATATGTCTGCGTAAGTATAGATTAGTTGATTCAAAATTTGACGATTCTAACGAAATTACTGCGTCTTGAGTCTTTCAATTTTAAAATTTTAAAACAAGAATCCGTGTGTGTTCGGATGGAACAAGTAAGGATATCACATTTGTAAATATATACAATGTATTTATTACTTACTTGACTTGAGCGTTCTGACTCGAATGTCTTGAGTTCACTGACCAGAATATATATGTATTTATGAATGTGATTATCCATGTATGCTTGCATGTATATGTACCCAATTCAAACAAAGCAGCTGCGAAGGATATCTATACCATAAATTTCGAGGAAGAAAAATACATTTAAAGAGAAATTTCAATGAGAAATTTGAGCTGAATATATAAATTATATACAACATAATAAAACCAACTAAAAAAACCTGACAAATTTATTTGAATGTATGAATTCACAGTTTCACTAAAATTAATGAAAACTGATCTATACATGCAAAAAAAAACTGGTAAAACTATATATATATATATATATATATATATATATATATATATATAAAATATATATATATATATATATATATATATATATATATATATATATATATATATATATATATATATATAAATAAATGATATTCACCTACCAAATTCAGTCCAGAAATCCACCACCTACTCGAGGTAAAAATAACAAATGCAATTGCAAATATTGCGTCTATATACCCACAGAATATAACGAAAATTCAAAAACAAATATAAATTACATTTCTCTATTATAATATACTTACAGTAGAAAGCAAGAGTCTCAAAAAATAACGAAAAAATCCTGGTTTTACGTAAAGTGGAAGGCCTTAAGAACGATAGATCTCTTGCAAATGGAAATGCTAAACTATTAAAAAGGTAGCTAAAGAACAACGTAAATATGTGATATTAATTTCGTACCGACGACAAATAGAACTCTTATGTCATAATAAAATAATATAACTTAAAACACATGCACATAATTATATATATAAATTTAAAAATGTCTAGAAAGAAAATGTGATAATTTTATCCAAATATTTCTCAGATGAAATCAAAAACTATATGTTGTTATATAGCACTTACTTGTTATTCGAGTATAAAAACGAAAAAACATATATTTGATTCAATCTAAAAAAGAACATTCGAATAGTCTATAATGTTGTAATATAAAACTGATTCCTTGAGGCAGTACTTTTAAGTTAATTCCGTTTTTATTATGGCCATTTTTAAAGTTTAATCTTGCATCATTTTCAAATATGTTTTTCTCTTTCCTACAGCTATTCCTCTAATTACAATACAATTACATTGCTTGTAAGATTTTCTTGAATTTTCTGCAAAAGTATATAAATGTCCTATTTTTTTTTAATATGTTTCTTGTACGAGTGAATTAATGGTAATAATAAAAATGGATAACTGCAAGAACTACTATTCTGGAAGCATTTATATGTAGTATGTTGAAACAATACCCATTCGCATTATATATTATTAACATATATTAGACTGTAACATATTTATATTATACAAACTTATTCTCCAATCTGCAAATACTGAAAAAGATTTAATGATAAACTTACATTTTAAATAAATTCTGATTACATGTTTCATATATCCGACCACACGCACCATAAATAACTTCAGATCAATGTATTTTGCTTTAATTCTATAGAAATTGCATTCTCATAGGTGTGTACATATATATATATATATATATATATATATATATATATATATATATATATATATATATATATATAAACAGACCACTTTAAGGTTCCATGCAATAATTTTTTTCACCACAACCCTGTTAAAGGACTGCGGATCATCAGACTTTACTTGGAAAGCTTGAAACGAAAAATGAATGAAATTTACACATTTTTAACGGGCCGTATTAAGCATATGTAAATTGACGAACTTAACGGAAGTTATATATTGATATAAAAGGTGTAGAGGAGAAAAAAGACATAAAAAGAAAAAGAGAGAAGGAAGTCATGAGAGAAGGTGTCACTAATTTTCTTTCGAAAGAAAGGCGCGAAAAAGTCGCTGTTATTGCTTTACATTGAAAGTGTTATTTTGGGGGTTCTTAAAGATTATAACGTTTGATATAAATTTGAATGTCTGAACTGTCTACAAATAATTTAATTTGATGTTAGTGATTTAATTTTTTTTTTAAATTTTGGGGATTTTCTATGAAATAGTCGATTAGAATAAATATTCATATAAAGTACGTTAAAAGAATAAAATTTTATTTTAAAATATATGTTTACTTCTAGTAATATTTTTTAATTTTTAATTTTTTTATTATTGATTATTAAGTTGACATCTCTACCCGTTTGAATTTTGTTCATGAATTTAATACGTGACAGTTTTTATATGGTTAATTTTATTTTACTTAAAGTTTAGTTAGGTTAATATTGAAGGTAATATTAAATATCTTGCTCTGTCATATGCTGTATATACACCCATGCAAACCTGACACATACATACGTTCCTTTACATGTGAAATAACAGTTACAGTTACCCATGTACCGATATACACTGGTAATTTCATGTATTTACACCTATATAAATATAAAAAAAATTCCAATTTAAATATTTTATCATCAATAATGATTATTAAAGTGTGATATGTTTCAATTTAGATTGAATTATTCATTTAAAAATTAACCTTCATATTATAAAGAATTTTAAACTCACACTTCCAATTGGAGAATATTAAAGGAGAAAATGAGATAAAACATTAATAACAGAACTGTAAGTCCTTCTTTTATAATATTCTATATATCCATAAATATACACATACACACATATATGTACACAGGCACAAACACACATATATACATACATATCCATATATACATATATATCTATATATACACATACACATATACATATATATATATGTATATACTCATACATACAAACATACACATGTAGATTTACACACACATACATCCATACCTATGCACATATACACACATATATACCCACATATATAAACGCACATATATATATATATATATATTCACACACACACATATATACATATACACATACACACACATATAAATATATATACATACATACACATACACATATATACACATATACACATACATATACACATATACACATAGACATACATACACAAGTATATACATATATGCTAATGTTGTTTTTTTTTAAATGTAAGTGAATGCTTTTTTCCTAAACTTTTTGTATGAATGATTCATTGTCATATAAATTGAACTAAGCCATATATTTGATATATATATATATATATATATATATATGTTTGTGTGTGTGTGTGTGTGTGTGTGTGTGTGTGTGTGTGTGTGTGTGTGTGAAAATTATATAGAAAATAGGAAAGAACTCGTCAGGTAAATAATCCAAAGTTCTTTACTATTTTTGTTATTATTTTTTTAAAAATAGTGCTCGATACAAAAGTAGAGAATACATATAATTATTTATTTAAAATTCCAACACGCTTATTTGAATTCTCAAATTTCAAAACAAGAGCTAAAACTTTAATTAATTATTTGATTCAAATAATTATAATTTAATTCAATTTGATTCAAATAATTTAATGTTTTGAAACATGAGAACTCTTATGCAGCTTGTTGAATCATAATTTTAAATAAATAATTATATATATATATCATACATATATATATATATATATGTATGTGTGTGTATGTATGTGTGTATATATATATATATGTATATATATATATATAATTTTATTACAATAATATGTAATAGTATAATAATATAAATATCTTATAATAAAATAATAATAATATATTGGTGTTCGTTGCTATGAGCAATTTTTGAAAAGTAATTTCTACGAACAGCGGATTTATGTACAATGACCTTGGTATGACGAAAGTTTCTGCTCGGTGGATTCCATGTCTTCTTATATTCGCTCAAATTCGCACAGGCTGGACACATCAACAGAAAATCAAACTTTTCTGGTGGTTTCCTTGAATGTTTCCTAATAAAATATATGTATTTTGTTCATCACTTTGAGTCAGAGGAAAAGGGATAATCCATACGGTTATATTTAGCTGTCCTCCCACGAGGGGTCGCATGTGGCATAAGGCCGAGATTTACGTGGTCACCCGAGCCCATAGGCCCGGCCAAAATATAGACTTCGACCCGCCTAGGCAGGTTCGAGAGCTGTCATAACCTCCCCGAACGAAACCTTGCCCTTCGGCAAAGCTTCGTCCGGGTTCTTCCCTGCTAATGCAGAGAGTTCGACAGACGGCGGTTGCTGCATCAAGGTCGGTAATCCATACAGTGGGAACCCTCCTTCCTCTTCTATTCCAAAGTGGGCCAATGTCATTACAACTACAAGTTAGGTGACTGTAACAGTTGAATTTTAGATGCAAAAGTCATTGTAAAATATGCGAAGGATAATTGCCATCTACATTACTCAAAATGAAAACACAATTGACTTCTCATTATAATAGATATATTTACTAAAATTGCACAAATATAATTTGAAATAGTTAAGAAAATATTTATTCAACTCCAGCCTAAAAAGGACTTCCGAATCTACCGAAATTATTTTGGGCAATCTCCTTGCTTATATCAGTGAATTCTGCAATAATTCTTGCCCTCGGTTCATCTTTGGTGTTACAAGGATGGGTCTCTTGGTATCTCGCTCAACGGCACCCCGTACATGATAATCAAGAGTATTGCAGCTAGGTGGAGTCAGGTGGCCAGATGTAAGTAGTGATGCAGTCGCAGAAATTTCATGTCTGTGTTCTCCTGCTACTGCGGTATAATGTAGAATCCTGTTGATCAAGTTAGAGTCATCCAGCATCCACTGACTTGGCCGAAGGCAGCATTACTCTCTCAATACAATTGATGCAGGCCTCCCTGTTGAGACTTGGGCCTGTGGGAAGATAAATGCAGGCATACCGTTGCCAGCACTAGTGATCCCTTCAAATACCTTTGTAATAAGGTTTAAACTCATCAAACTCTTTCCTAATCTTCTGAAATATCCACAGATTAGCATCCAAACACTCTGAAACATTCGTATCGGAGATTCCAGCAGGAATACCAAACACTACTGCATGCCCTTTGCATATTTCTGGTGGTGTTAATTCAGTCATGTTACTCTTTTTCTCACAGTCGGTGCCCAACTGACCATGCTCTAATGTGCAGTTGACAAAATCGAAAACATACAAAGCGCATTAGCTAAATCTATAATATAAAATGGCGAATATTTACCCATCGCACCCTGTACGTATTGCCTATTTACTAAAAGTCCCACCATCAATGTAAAGTATAATGCCAAATTATTGGGGCCGTTACGAACATCTATCAAGACCTAGGAAATCTGACGAAAGTTGTATTGATTCAACAGAAATCATCTCCAGTATACAAGATCTTGTTTTCTATGTATGTTGTGTGAGCAATTTTGAATTGGTTGTTTACCACCCCTATTCTCCTGACTATCATCTGTCCCGCAAAATAAAAATAAGTTATTAAGTAATTGTAATGTCTAAATATTTTTAAAAGAAACAAATCTATTTAAATCTATTAGTTCAAACATAGATATTTTAAGATATCTACCGTAAATGCGTTAAAATATTTGTGCCGTATTCGTAATTAATTTTAGTAAGGGTTGGTCTCAATTTTTGAATGTAGATACCTTCAAGAATTTTCAATTTATGTTTATTATTTTCATGAAAAATATAAATATATTTTCATCAAGAATTTGTCGTAAATGCGAACGTGGATAGGGATGCAGTTACCTACGTTGACGTTTGCACGATTGCCTACATGATAAAATTTAAAATTGTACAGTACGTAAACTTATATTTCCAATTCAAACATTAAAAAACAATTTTCAGATGAACACAACAATTTTTTCCTAGAGAAATGATGAATATAACAATATTTTGTCTTAGAAAATAAAAACATACGGATGACAACAATATATTATGGTCGAAACACTCGGAATAAATTGAATATGCATCATCATAGTAATTTTCTTTTTTCCTTTAATAGGATAGTAAGAAATATACCCGTTATTACTAGAAGATCCTATTAAAAATATGTAGTCAACCCTTGTCCATATTATTTAATGAGACAGATAATCAGATGTATAGATGTATAACACCCATTTGAGTTACACCTGACGGCTGATAGCCACTTGAATCTCAGTCGTGTAATTCTAGCCATTTAGTCGTTTCGTTTTTTTATCTATGCATCTATCTATATGATTTTGTGCGTATGTCTGTGTGTGTATGTGGGCAAGCGCTTACGTCACAGCAATCATGTTATTTCTACGAAAATTGTATCTTGATAACATTTGTAAAAATATCTTCAAATTCATAGATTGAACACTTTGGTATACCCTAGTAATGACATATGAAAGTCGACTTCTTGAACTATATTAAATTTACAATTTCTTCCAAAACGAATTATCGAAAATAACTGATGTGATATTTTACATGTTTGAGAATGATCATCACATTTTGGGAAATAAGTTCATTAAAATTAACTGATATAAAATTTCAGTCTTTTTCAATACTATTTGTGTTAATGAAAATTCAATGCCTAAATAAATAATATAAATATATATATATATATATATATATATATATATATATATATATATATATATATATATATATGTGTGTGTGTGTGTGTGTGTGCACATAGAACTCTATTTAATATATTTTACTTCATAAAAGAACATTTTCAACGTATATACATCTCTGTGTGTGTATGTATGTATGTATGTATGTATGTATGTATAGGGAGATTCGTATTGTCATCAGCGTTCATATAACTGAAGATACCTTGTTACTTGCTTTATTATCTCGAATAAATTTGGCAAGAAAAGCTGAGTATATTGTCTGGATTCAGTCCATCTCTCATATTGTATTGGTCTGTCCTTAGCACACCCAATTCGGGAAAACAATTGAAATTTGATTAATCATGTGAATATCTTACCAAAACAAGAACGCGTTCAGACCCAATCACTAACCGAAGCAGAAGTTTACATCGTCAGCGTAACGTGTGCCTGTGCGTATGTGTGTGTACCGTATTGCACGTATATATTTGTATCTATCTGTGTGTATATATTCGAAAGAAAGACCGTTTTTCATTGGTAATTAGAGCTAATCTGAATATCGGCTGTACGCTTGACTGCGTCATTAAGCAAAATAAGGACTCGGAAGTAACCACCAACACTTCTTCACTTTTCGCCTTGACGCCACCACCTCTTTCCTGATAGCGCATCTTTCGTCCCAACTCGCAAAAGCGACAGGTTTTGCTGTCTGCTGGAACTGTGCCATGAAACCCGTGACGAGGTGTTGGCTATTTTGAAAACTCATTGACAACATATGCAGATTTGTTAAGGACTAGTGATAAGTCTAATGTCCGATGATACTGGACCTTAGTACATACAAAAAAAAGTAGCAGCTGTTAGGTAAATCTGTTCTCGCTTCGTTCTCTTGATGTGTTGTTTAAAGTTAATTCCCGCTGATTTGGACGCATTTCCTTCTAAATATTTAACAAGTCGTAGATATCAAAATGTTGCTTTTCTTAATATACTTCGATGAAGAAACACATTGAAATGTTAGAAATAATACCCTGAATAATGTAATACTCTGACTGACATAATCTTTTCACATATCGAAATAAAGTAAAATTGAAATATGAAAATAAATCATATTATCACAATATATATTTTTTTATTGATTTAATACCACAAGCGTATGACGGTGTGTAATATTGAAAACTTTCGTATAGTAAAGAGCTGATGGTAAAAAAAAAAACAATCCTTGATACTTTCACACATTTTCTACTGTTGATCAACCATTTGAAGGACATTTAAAGCCAGTAAATATTTTAGATTTTAAGAATTTATTTTGGAGATAATGACAAAGTAGAGCCTCGGGAATCTGACAATCACGGATCGAACAGAGCGAAAGAGAGACAAAGGAAAACAATGCGTGATATAATTGGTGGATAGTGGGAGTTGCGGAGCCATGATCGCCAACGCCCTTAAAGGATATGGCACATAAAAAGAAGAACAGAATATAAATTTTAGTAATTTAGCCATACCTAGTGGTGAAGAGATGGATTAACAGAAACTCTCAAGGGTATTTCCACATAAATAAAAAATTGCGAACACAATGGGAATTGTAACTCAGATCTCCGGTTCAAAATTCCATGCCATTATCTATTACAGCATCTGGTATTCTCTAGTAGTCATCCATCTATGTATTGACCATGTTCAACATTGCTTAATTTGTAGATCGTACGGGCACTGGTGTTTCAAGCGTGATTTGCCCTTAAGCCTCTTAAAATCAACCATTCTGAGACAATCAATATTTCATGTTCATGCCCTTATTCCATATAATAAAGACCACGTAATGCAAGTGGAAATTTTAACATACATAATAGTTTACACTCATTATATATTATATATCGATATGTCCCGAAAAGGGATATATTTGATCGAAGTACCTAAGCTGTTTTGGCTACTGTAACCAAGTAGTTCTCGGTAGCAGTAATCGACTGGTACTCGTCGTATTCGCAGGTAATAGGTGTAGACCAATAGGATAGTGAATGGCGTAGTCCAATGGGCGTCGTCATAGACTTAAACTCTGTCGTACCTACACGTCCGTCTGTATTTATGATGGACACCAGCCAATCATGTTCCACTGAGGGGGAACTCAGGTGAATGTATATTCAATTATATCATATATATAATATTACCTACCTGCTAAAACACAGAAGCGCACACAGACATAATCACCCACTCACGCGTACTCACACAAAGATCTATACCATATATATATATATATATATATATATATATATATATATATATATATATATATATATATTTTTTTAAAACAGGGATAATGTATTAATCAAAATGTCTGATACAAAATAACTGTCTCCACTAAAAAAATAATTTTGAGGTATCATTCGTTCGACGGTTCATCAGAAGAATGATCGTCGTATATAAGAATATCTACATTATTTCAACATGTTTAATTTTATTTTAAAGAATTTTAGTCATTCTTAATTTATTATGAAGCCGATATATCTTTTTGTCCAGTGGTCCGGCTGCTGTCAGCAACATGGATTCATTCTCTAGTCAAATTAACATTATATATCTTAATTTGATGATCTTATGTGATTTCGTACTAAACCATTAGCAGTTTGTCTAACCAATTTCACTAACACAACGTGTCTCAACCTTAGGTGTGGTATTCAGTCACTGGAATCGTTTCCCAAAATAGTGAGAAATGGATTTAATTGGCTGCTGAAATTCGATCCCAGGCCTCCTGAGTTTTGAGTGCTAATGCTATAAACCCTCGTCGATATTAATAAATATACGTATTATCCATGACCGCTTGCATGATAGAGATTCACGACAAAAAATTAAGGTGCTGTGTATAAACAGGCCGTTACAAAAGTTTGAATTATAATATAGCTTGTTATCACAATATTGGCGTAGTTATATATTATGCTGTTTTTACAATAAATTTTAATTTTAAAATCATATTTAGCATTTAAAATAAGCGGACATTATTTATATATGTAAAAATGAGAATTAGATAAATATATATTTGAGTGGTGATATTCATATAATATTTTCTATTTTGTATATTTTAAGGAAGATTACTTGTTCATATTTAAACAGAAATCATGAATAAATATTTAATAGTAAAATATTAAAAAATGGACCATAATTAGCCTTAAGAATGAAAATTTAAATATTCGATATTCAAAATTAAAATTAAAAATTAATAATTGTCATGGGATCTTACCCATGAAAACAATAATGGACTATTCCATACTTAATAAATACTGCGCCTCAGGAGTAGGCAGGAAGTCTATCGTTCACTTCTGAACCGACAGCTCGGTTGAACTCTCCGCCTTCGGGCGGAGAGGAACCCGAACGAGGCAACGCTTAGGGGCGGAGTCTCATTCGGGGAGGTAAAACGGCCCTGAGCCCGTTTACACGGGTTCAATGGGCATATTTTTGGGCCGAGCCCACGGGCTCATAAAACCCACAATAAATAACCGACCTTGTGTCGCATGATGCCCCAGTGGCGGGGGGTGACTGAATATCGTCAGTAGTTCAAGTCTTGACCGGGTGTTCGGTTGAACTTTCTGCATTAGTGCGGGGAGGAACCCGAAGGAGGCTACTCCGAAGGGCGGATTCTCTTTTGGGGAGGTAAGCCGACCCTGAACCCGTTTATACGGGTTCAATGGGCATATTTTTGGCCGAGCCCACGGGCTGAACCAATTAGACGCATTATTGGGATTATTAACATTAATAAAAATGAACATGATACGTCCTTAAATAATTCTAAACATATCAAGCTGCTATACCGTACTCAAATGCATTTTAAGTATATGTAGAAAAAATATTATAAAAAGACTGGTAAACCCGAATATATCTGTAACTGATCCAAGTAAAAAACAAAATTAATTATATACTATAACAAATTTAATACAACCAACTTAGTCATCCTTAATAGCTCCGACAACGAGCATCTTACAAATGAGCAACATCATATATCAATTTAAATGTCTTTTGGAATAGTGCATTGCTGATAGAAAATGATAACACTTACTTTAATAGCAACGATGATTACAAGAAGGCTTACGTGTTACTTGAACGATCATAGTTCAATTACCGGATATTTAAAGAGACACTCTTGTCCACATTCACAGTTTAGACAGAGATTATGCGAAATACATCAGTGATTCAACAAGATAATAATATGCAAAATTTTAAAATCTATAGATATGCAACGCCGAAGATGAAACTGAAAGGACTTGGGAAAATAAATGTTAGTTGAAAGAACATATTTGAATTTTGATCATTTTTCTAAAGCCACCAAGAAATTAATTACTGGACATGAAAAGATTAAATTTAAAATAAATAGATATAATACATATACATTTTTTATCCAAACAAGCTTGAATGAAAATATGCTATTTAATTATACATATACACTCACACTCACGCACACAGAGAGACACGAATATACACACACACACACACACACACACACACACACACACACACATATATATATATATATATATATATATATATATATATATATATATATATATATATATATATATATATATATTTGAGTGTGTGAGTGCTTGTTTGTGTGCATAGAAACAGTTATAGAAAGATTATCTCGAACGGATAAATTGGATAATTTTTTTAGTGATAATATAATCTGAAATTAACCTAATTTTCATTAAATATTTTCTTTAAGGTACATTTTAATAATAGTCTCTTTCACCTAGTAATAGTTTCATTATTTTCTTATACTATGTATTGCTGTAGAAAAATATCTACATAATATTTTATCAGTTTTAGACAGATATCACCGAAACCTACTTATAAAAATGTATATTTTCTGAAATCCAAATATTCAAGAAAATAGCGATGGGCATACATCCGACCAAGGCTAAAAGCTTGGTAGTCGAATTTAGTATTTCTTGGTTTTCTGTGAATGGATTTCTTAAAACCTCCGCTATCTTTGTTTAAACAATATGGGAACACCAGTGTAAGCTTTTCATTATTCTGTATAACCTGCTTTTTCTTTTTATTTTAGATTCGAAAGTTTTTCGATGAACCACGGTAATAGTGTCTCTCCTTTCTGAGAAGGATACGGCGTGGAAAAGACCTTAATGATGAAGTGAAATCTGTCTTCATCAAGGAAAGTGCTAAAGGCGTCTTTCTGTAAGTCATTGCGGAGAAGTTAGATCGTGGACACGGATAGATGTCTCCTGAAGTATCATTTGCCATGGAAGAAACGATATGATTGCGGCACCTTAAATAGTGTGACATCCACAGATTTAAGGAATATTATCCGAAAGTCAATTGGGAAACACAGGCAAACAAACGAAGCCATTTTCGCTGGGCTTACTCTTGTACCAAAAACTATCATTAATCACAGTCTTGGACCATGATTCCCGTGAGATCTCTCCTGAAACTGTTTCCTTTAATTACCGGAATTGACAGGATCTTGAGGCTTCAATGTGCTCGGAAGTACATGATTAGGCATGAGTTCTGTTCTGTTCTGTTCAGTGACGAGACCAGGGAGACTCTGGATGAACCTGACGTTTAGGCAAATGTTTGGTCTTATTTCAGAGTTGAGTGTCACCAACGTTTACGTCGAATGAAGAGTCATATTGTGTGCTGGTATCATCGTGAATAGACATGTTGGCCCGCCCTGTCAGGGTGCCTGAATGTGCGAAAGTGACAGCAGCAGCCTACTGCAATCTCCTGAAAGAAGTCTTAGATCTATGGCTAGATAACATACCGCTGTCACTACTATGGGCTCATGAATAACAACTCTTCCTTCCACTCTTCAAGGAAACGCCAAGCATTCCTAGATTCTTATGTCATACACAGTGAAGACATACAAGGTTAAGTGTCTGGCCAACAGCCTCTTTGTATCACAAATCTATTGAAAAACTTGGGTCTATCATTAAACAGGATATTTAAGTCAATGGGCGGCAAATTATGTACAAAGATACTTTATGAGAGACTATCAAATCTACAACTGAGTCAGTTTTAATTTCTGTTATAAAACAAAAGTTGACAAATTCAATGATTAAGAGGGCGTTAAAAGTTATCGGTCGAAATGGCACTCATGTAGCCAAATAATTTCTATAAGTCATGAAATACTATTATGGCTTTATGTTAAATATATACTCAAGATATGCGCAATATGTATCAGTATCATTTATTTTCTCCAAAATTTTCTATATGGGCGCTTTTCATTCTAAAGCTATTAATATGATTCACACACAAAAAAACTGTCAAATCTGGAATAAATCAAAGAATATTATACATAATGGAAAACATACCGTGTTGTGATATTGTGTTGCCATTTTGCGAAAAACTGTCGGGAAAATTTTTATAAAAATCAATTCACAGAAAACTGTGAATTCCTAAATTTCACTACTAAACTCTTTGCGTAGTTTGTGTGTAAGTGACCGTCTTTACAATTGCTTTCCCTTGTAATGTGAATTGAAATTTAGTTGTAACTTTTATAAAACTATCATATATCTTGTGATAATATTTTCTGCATTTTTTTCAGCAAATGCGATAATATTACATGTTTTCATAATATCACAGACTTCATTAAATTCCTATAAAAATATTTTGTTTTAAGTTTAAGCATGAAGCCGACGTATCCATTTTAGTTATATAAATGGATGTATATACATTACTCTGCATAAAAAAATATATATATTTACTGAAGCATTATCTCAAGCACTTGCGTAAAAATAAATTTTAGATTTGTTTTCTGTCTGAATACTGATATATTTTGAGTAATTTTCAGACTTAAAGATCATGTTTACAATAAGAATTCTTAAAGAAATTTCGAGATTAAAACAACTAACAAAAATAGTATTGACCAATATCGGACTACATCACAAAAATCGATTGTAATATTTTAAAACTGGTCTTACAAATTTATTTTTCATTCGAATAATTAATATATACTGTGACTATTTAATAATTTTATATTGCGTGAATAAATGCTTCAATACAGGTATGAAGGAGATATTAAAAAATTACCAACTTCAGGGCTGTGATCTTGTTTCTTAAAGTTTGACACTCACCAGGATTTTATGACTACATCTTACAAAGTGTTCCAATTTGTTTTCTCCAATTTGTTCCAACATATTTAAATTTGATCCTTTATGTAATAATTATTCAGTTCAATATATCATTTTTTCTTTTTCATTTGATTTCAAATAAGCGCATTCATCACACTAGAAAACATTACAGCCAATTAATTCTAAGACAAAATTTCTATTCAGCAAATGATTGTATTGGGCTTTAGTGAAATCTCTAATGAAAACTCTATTATAGTCAATTTTAGAATAGTCATCATTTTTATGTATACATATATACGAATTCCCACCTCAAATGTATGTCATTAACATTAGTTTGTGCCTATGAACCAATTATAATAGTGTCAAATACTATTTTCATCGTGTAATATATTTTATTACGCTCGTTTGTATTTATGCTCCATATATTTTATTTAATCATTTCCCTCCAGAACGGTGAAAAATCCACAAATCTTGCTGAGTTTGAAAGAAAATGAGAAAATTAAACAGTATTATGGGAAGAGTAAAATAAGCGAACTGGAATTATGAAGACAATACTTAATGAATGACATTGTAATTAAATTTGTGGAGAGCAAAATTAAGAGAAGAGCAAGAAGCTGAACAAGAACTCAACAGTGAGAAGAAAATATTAGCATAGAAAATACGGTTCCCTTTACATAATTTAACTGTAAAAGATGAGCCGTACATGCCAACCTAGTTTTACGGGTAAATTCGTAAAGTCTAGATATCAAAGAGGACAATCACAATTAAGATATTTATACAAAAAAAGCATGGGCAAGATCCTTATTAAAATTAGTTCATTTAACCATGGAATATTCCTCTGATTTTATTTTTCTATTTTCTATTAATTAATTATTTCCTTTTCGTATATTAATTAAATTGAAATAGATAAAAATCGATCATGACGGATTTATGAATCACAGTTTTCTTGAGCTAAACGTTGCTGTTATGAAGATTGTGCAGAATTTCTCGGGAAAAACCGATTCTTATTTCAAATGAAACATTTCCTGATTTCATAAGATTGGGAAGATTTCTATATTGTAAATCAGATGGTTTCGTAAATTTTACAGATGTTTCTTTTCTGCTACTAGATTTCTCCTGTTTATATTTCAGATTATCTAATGATTTGTATCAATGAAATAAAGTGAAATCTCGAAGCTATATATATATATATATATATATATATATATATATATATATATTTAAAAATAATTGCTGTTATGAAAATAAATGTGTAAATCAAGGACGGAATTACTCCTTGGATTTCAGATATTTGGACTTAACAGTTGAATCATTACAATTATGATTATCATCATTATATTATATTTGTTTTTATTATCACAAAATTTCATTAGTTCTGACTTCCGATCTTATTCAGGAGCGTGATTATCTGGGTAACCTTCTAGAATACTTTATATAATCTATATATTGATTCAGTTCGTTGGTAAATGTCTTAGGTTATCTTGTTCTTTTTTGTTTTTTTTTATAACACACCATCTTTCCATTCTGTGTGAGTCAGTATTATTCAGCTAGAGATCAAAATAAAAATTCTATGCATTGGAATTCGCCATCAACCGCTTTAATCCGTTAGGCTACTGACCCACGGGAAAACCCTGAAACTAGAAACTGGAGCCAAAATCTTCACGCTTTTATTGTTTGCTTGCTTCTATTTATGGTATACTTCATCTCATTCGCTGTGGCGTCTTCGGTGATTTTGCTCCATTTTCCTCTGAACTTTCGCTCTCCACACGATTTTTTGTCTTTACATTTTCCTGGCTTCCACTGAGTATTTATTTCTAGTGATGACATAATCTTTAAACGTTATAGTCTCTGATACCTTCCAACGTCTGACTTCTTTATTGTTCTTCTTAGGTCACTATTAATTCGCACAGAATATTGGTTAAGCACATCCTTATACCACTACATTACTCTTCAACGTACAATGTCTTAATTTCAATTCATGTCTGTACCTGTTACATGCGTGTTAGCAATGACTGAAAATATCAGCGTTTCATATAAAAGAAGATTTATATATAGAATTATCTCTATCTATAAAAGGCAGTACGTGTGTCTGTGTGCGTGCGTGCGTGTGTGTGTGTGTGTGTGTGTGTGTGTGTGTGTGTGTGTGTGTGTAACGAATGCACGGTTGCAATTTTCGACGGATTTGCACCAAAATTTATTTAGCGGAAATGCCAAGACCGACTTTGCATTTCCCAACTCCCATCGATAGTAGAAATAATCGATTTTTCATGCTTCTACGGCACTTTTCATGTAGTTTGCGGCCATTTTGTACTGGCTAGAGTAAGAGACTATAGCTGGCTGTCACGAATAGGCAGGAAGATTCTATTGGCCAGCGTGAGGGCCAACAGCTGACTGACACGAATGTTAACTAGCATGCTAGCAGGCAAAAAAAAAAATCGATAGCTGCATTCGTCACAAGTGGGAAAAAATTAAATCTGCATGGCACTTTACTCCAATTGGCTCATACACTTGCTTAAAATCAACGTTGATTCTGATTCCGCAGAACTGGGTTGGGTGTGAAAAAGTATTTGTTGTTAACATTCTTTTTCATTCGGTTTTTCCAGTTACGAGTCCTTTTTTAAAGCTGAATGTTTTGTGTTCATTTTGTTTAGTTCTTTTTTCGTAACAGATTTAATGTTTAGTATAGAGCTTAAAAAAATTCGCAGTGTGAGATAGGCAAGAAGGCATATAGCAACATCAGCATGGCAAAGGACACTCCTTTAAAGGCAAGGAAGGGCAAACATATTTTAAGTCAAGTGATAGAGATTGCTGTATGAGTCATACGATTTTTTAATCAAGCACGGGCAACGCCGGGCCATGCTACTAGTTATAAATAAATATCTGCCGAATAAGCCTTTCTCTGAGGAAAACCTGAACAAAAATGCATTTCTCGATCTCATGTTAATAATTACTTAAACTAATATTTCTACTGCTGTGGTTAATTAATATCATCAGATTTGTGAATTGATTTTCCGCAAACGTTTCGGCTATATGTTAGAATTGACAAGTAATTTGAACTATTTATTACCTATAGTATAATATGAATTTGGTACTTTTCAACGGGAAATATTTAAGTAAATACGAAAATATATATTTGGGCAATTGGGTGACCCACATGTAAAGTGAATGAAACTTAACCTGTGCAATGAATGTTTTAGAGTTGACTATATTTGTATGCTTTACTGATATGTGTTAAAAAACATCTTGCATTACGATATGAATTTTTTATGAGTAAACATCCGATATCTATCATATTCAAAGGCGTGTAACATATATCAACTGTTCTAGCTGCCTTTTGCTTTCTTTTCCGAAGTAATTTTATCATTATCTCCTACCTATCCTAATAATATTCAGTTCTTATTTCCACCATTTAAACTCACATCACATTCCAAATACTTTTATCTTCTTATTGTGTGATATCTCAGACATTGAGTGGCTGAAATTTAATGAAAAATATCAATGGTTAAAATGGGGCATTTCTAAAAAAAATATATCTAGTTTTGTCAGATGAGGAAACTCTATAAATTTTCGATTTAACTTGCCGTAATAGGTAATCGCAAATTAATATCCTTCTTTCTAAAAAGAAAGCAGTATTTACTCGAAACAATCACGTGGAAATCTGGAGAAAACTTACATTTGACGTCCTAATTCCACTCGTTTTGAACGTATCCTGATAGTTTTATATAAAAGAAAAATATATTACCCACATTAATGATCAAGGATGAGTTTCCCTGTGGAAGACACACAAATGAACTAGGAAATAATCCCCGATATATGTACGACCGCGTGGCAGTTATCCATAATTCCACACGCGTCTTTGTTCGCTATGTCCTTCCGTATGAAGAGACGGTAATTTTCGAACTTATATCAGAGAAAATTGATAATATCACCAATCAGTTTCCCTCTGTCCGCATTTATATCTGCGGTGACTTCAATACCCACCATAAAAATAGCTAATCCACTTTAGCAAAAGCGATTTTGAAGGTAGATATTGCAGAAATTTCTCCAAAGCTTATAAACTAACCCAGATCATTGGAGAATCTAACCGTGTCCAGGACATGAACCTCCTCGACCTCTTCCTAAACTATTGCGCTTATAAATGTTTAGCAAAATTTCAACCACCACCTGGCCTTATCAGTATGCAGATCGATGCCAAACATACCGCATACCGTGATATACCGTTCCATAGAACGATTTTCGCTTTGCGAAGGCAGATTGGGACAAGTCTCGATCCTACATAATGGAAGCTCTCCTACCAAAATTCTTCAAGCATACTGAATCCAAAACTGTTACTGTCATCACTGAATGGATCCTCCCAGGAATGGAGAGATTTATACCCCTCAAAAAATTCCAGCAAAAACCAAACAGTCAACCCTGGATCATTCCTGAATTCGCTGTTGCCATAACACACCGAATCTATTATTCCAGTATCTATCGCAGGGAGAGATATAGTTCGGCCCTCACTGCATTCAGAACTGCCCTCAGAAATGTTCGAGATAACGCGAAGTGCAACTACGCACGCGCAATTCAGATCAAGTTTGAAAAGAAATAAATTGGATCCCGTGAATTCTGGAAGATCATCAAACAAATAATGAATAGAGGATATGCGGCTTTGCCTACATTTATAAATATCCCGGAGTTGATATCTTCCTCGATAGATAAGCTGAACGTTTGTGCCTCTATCATTGCCTCAACATTAGATGCCAACGACCATTCCATCCCAAAGCTCCCAAGTTTCACTAAGCATAATGTCAGTAATCTTACAATCACAGCACAAGAATATTGTAGACTATTTCAAAGGCTTCGACCCTAAGAAACCTCTAGCCAAGACAAGATTCCTGTGATTGCACTTAATAATATCAACCCGAAATTATCTTCAATCCGACAAAGTTATTTTACCGCTGGCTGAAGGAGAAATCCTTCCGAAGCCAGTGGGAATTTGAAGCGTATGTCTGGTTTTCATAAATACAGGCTTACGACGTTCCCCATCGTAATACAGACCCATCTGTCTCCTCAGTATCATTAGTAAGCTTTTTGCGGCCGTAATCAATAAGATCATCGAGCATCTAGAAAAGAGCAACCTCTTCAGCGGCTAGCAGTAGGATTTTTCGTTCGGCGCGATCCACTGACGATGTCTTAACAACCATCTCCCAGAGAAACACTGCGGCATTTGACGAAAAACACATCGAGGATCTTAACACTAGATTTCTCAAAGGACTCTTGTGGTATAAAGTTGTACATGCTCTCCCGTTATGGAATTACTAGCAGGGTCTTCTCGATCATAAATTCCTTCCTAACAGGGAAATCCATGAATGAAGTTATCAATGGCCTGTCCTCCGGTTCTCTAGCGATCAACACTGGAGTCACTTCTTGGACCAACCTTTTCTTAATCTATGTAAAAGATCTACCTAAGAATATAATTTTTAAAAATCTGTTGGAAGAAACAACAGTATAGGGTACACCTCTACAAACCTCAATGGTCATAGAGTGGCGACTGACCTCTCTTCCAGTCTTGTCCTGGGTTAAAATGACTGGTTACGTTCATGTCTCGATGATCAAGCTAGTTACATTCCATTACCAATTTGATCCAGAACTAACAAAAATCAAGATGAACGGAGATCTTCAAGGGGAGGCACTTTGCCTTGAATAAGGTTGGGGCTCAAAAGGACACCCGTTCTGAAGTGGAACTCGTACATACGATCCGTTGCTAAGGATGAAATCAAAATGATCGGCTCCCTGTACTGTCCCAGTAATTACTTGACTTCTCTGGCTATATTATATTTTTACAAAAGCCAGCTCAGGCCAGTAATGGAGTAACGTTGTCAAATCTCGAGAGGAGTTGCCAAGACCTTACTCCGAGGTCTTGTGAGTGATTAATTATTTTCCCTCTTCATTCCCTCTTCGAGAGACGGATTGTGGCATGACTCTCGCTGCTTTATTTACTACTGCCATGGAATGTGCTCGGACGAACTACATTTGACATTTCAACGTTTATGGCAAAAGCACGCCACCTAGAAGCAAACCACACATTGCGATTTTAAACTATTCAAGGCCAGGGTTAATCGATATCACCCATAACTATACACAAACACGGCATCTTATCACGCTACCTCGAACGGGTTTCGGGCCATGTAAAGAGTGACTTTCAATGTAAAAAATGAGAAAAGATAATCATTTTATTATACATCATTTTCTTCAAGACAAATTTATAAAAGACGTAACATCACGTTTATATTCACTTGTATTATTTTAATTCAAATGTTTATATAAATTATACAAAAACGTACAAGAAATATATTGGACGGAGCAAGTAAGTAACTAGGATGTCTTAATAGCAATAGAAAGGGCACTTATACTCAAAATTAGGAAAAGGCTTTTAAAATTCTTTGTACACGCAAACGTCAGCAACACTGTCATCAAGAGAGATCGGGGAAGATAACGAGGCATTTAAATAATTAATTTGTATGAATAGATGGGAGGAACAGGTACAGAGGCATTTGAAAAGGGAAAAAAACAGTTACGAGAAACGCGAAATAGAAATTGTGAGGAGTCATGATCGCCTACTCAGTACGCGGCACATGGAAGAAGAAAGCTTCTATATCACCATAAATAAATGAGAAGGTTTTCCTCTATCAACTGTGCTATGTTTTTCTCACTGGTAGATTAAAAAATGCGAAGGAGTCTTCATCTGAATGTACGGAAAAGAAAACAAAATAATTTAAATTACACAGTGCTATAGTGATTTCTTTTTTTGTAAACACCGCGTAAATTACGACGATCTTTTTTGCTTTTATGGATAAGTAATACTTGATAAATTGTGTTGCAATTTCAACAAGCACTTCTTAGATAAATATCTTATTTTCTTTATTATATTGGACATATTCAGAAAAAAATCCAATTGCAGCTGCATAAACAACAAGTTTCAAATACCGTACTCAATAACAAATTTCGCTGAACGATGGCGCTACACATACTTCTGAAATAAATAACCTTGTCCAGACAATACAGAGCCATTAGTCATGTATTCATACATCATCTATTCAAAGATTCTCTGATAACTCCGATAATTAAGTTCTTCAGCAATGAAATACATTAGGTATATTATTACTTATATTGATATATCGGGAAGACTCTGTCGTACGGGACTTCCCGTCAGGTGACTACTTTATTATGCATATCCGTATGTGAGGTCTTGGAAACAGAATAACGGATGCGTATAAATAAAAGAATGGCGCCTAGAAGGAGACATTTGCAAAAGAAACACTGAAAGCTCATAAATCAAGTCAGAGCTTCCGGTAGCTAACTATACATATATATATATATATATATATATATATATATATATATATATATATATATATATATATATATATATATATATATATATATATATATATATGAGAAGAAATATGAAAACGAGAAATAATAATAATAATAATAATAATAATATTAATAATAATAATAATAATAATAATAATAACAATAATAAACAGTATACAGACGCAATTACCTAATGTGAACTTTCTGTAAATATGTTGTACATATACGCATATCTATAGTTTTAAGGTTATATTTCTAGGGTAAAAATGATTACAATCAGAGACAGAGTGAGTGTAATATGAGTGATATGAACAGTCGGTTTCTTGTTTGAAAGCAATATTCACGCTATATATATATATATATATATATATATATATATATATATATATAAATATATATAATTTAAATAACTCTGCAGATAAAAATATTTAGGTAACGTTCTTTAATATTTTCAACTCTGATTTAAATTAAAACTGTTCTGCGGTTAATAGAATGGAAATATTCTGGAGCAATTATTTGTTCAAAAAACACCTGGCACCTCATGTCATGCTCTTTTTTTACTCGACGGTGTGTTGCTAAAACAAAAAAAAATCTTGAGCTGCTTAATCCTCACTTGCCAAACTGAATGGTGTTCCAAATCATTTCAGCACATTGTGCGTAATGAAGATTTTTAATCCAATTGCCTCTTTCACAGAGATAATAGTTTACTAAACTCTCATTCTTCTATTGTTAGTTTCAAGTCAGCTGTTTAGATGAACTATAATCCTTGCTTCCATCAGTTCAGACATTCACAGATATGATCCACCAGTCCAGCTATACTGAGTCAGCTCAACCTCATTCAGTGTGTATTCCATTGATGAGTACGACATTCGAGTGAATGAATTATTTTTCGGAAATGTAACGAATGCTCGATCACTAAAAACATAAGCCCTTCAAGCCTGTGAGCTATTTGCGCTCTCAGACATTATTCAAACCTTCGTTAAATCCGATACGCCCTGAAAACTTGAGATACAAAAAAAATGTTAGTCTGGCAAGGCCCGAATTTCACCATTAATTGAAGATTCTCTCTTATGAGATTGCCTAAAATCTACCTATCTCCACAGTTTCGTATCCATACTTAAACCAAGAGTATTCTTAGAATGTATTTTTATTAATCCGATAGATTTCTATCAACTGAAATGTTATTTTTAGTGAATACATCTATTTCTAACATTCTAGTCTACTCAAATCTACTCCACTCAAATAGAATTCTCCTCTAAAACAGTGAATTAAAAGATGTCCTACATAAAATGATGAAAAGTAACATATATATATGTCTATATTTTATTGCTAAAATATTTTTCAAATAATGATAGTATATCTGGAGAGTATTAACGAAACCTACAGAGGAAATTAAAATGTTATCGGTCCTAGCCTGGCCTCTATCTCTTACTCATCGCCTTAGATTATCTTCCCTTTGTCACATATAAATATATTTATCTTTAATATTTCTGATGTACTTTCAATGTTGGTAACTTGACTTACGGAGTTTAAGCGCTGTATTACATTGCCAGTTATGTCTCTTGATTTCATTTTTGAAAAAACAAAAGCAACCGTAAGTTCTATACTGAAATGTACTTCTCTCGTGGATTGCATGTGGAACTTTTTTCCGAATTAAAACATTTAAATGCATTGTAAATCGTCATTTTATCTTTAATCTCATTCTTTATTGCTTTCACTGATTTTGTCATATCCAATAACCTTTTGCTTCTGAGAGGCTGTCATCGCTTGCTTGTGGTAAAAGAATCCGGCTAATTTCTCCGAAATAAAATAATAGTAAAAGTATGGTTTACCCAATATTTTTTTCATTCCCTTCTTATCATTTTGTTGAGATCAAACGTATTACTTTCGTGTAGATTCTGATTTTTGCCATCGTTAAGGATTTCGAGATTCTAACACGAAATCAAACGTATTAGGCATTATTCTGTGGTTTCTGGTCAATGAATTTTCTACAAGTCAAATCAATATAATTCTTGCAAAGATTCTTTCATTTACAAAGAATGCATTTAAGCAAGGCTATATTATGAATTCTGATTCTATAAAGGCATGTTTACTTTAATTTTTCTTTGAGATATTCGCGACTAACATCATTTCTATATGAAAAATGACACTAATTAAATATTCAAGAAATGTCACTAATATATGTTTTAATATTATAGAATATATATCGTATAATATATTCGCAATTATATTCTAATAAGAATTTGTATTAAAAATCACCTGAATCATAGAAAAAAACTAGCAGAAGTTAGATTAAGTTTAATCCCTCGTGGCAATACATGTTAGAGTAATCCTCAAGCGGCTACTCTTTTTATTAAACAAATACATTAAAATGTTCATAATATATGTTCTACAATATTTAAACATAACTATATATAAATTATTTTATTTCTACAACACTGCCTGCCTGTAGTAATCGTTACTGAAAAAAAATCAGGCATAAGCTGAATTCTTGTATAGATAATCAATGATTTTTTTTATATAAATTTTAAGTTCTACACAAACAACTAATTGCAACCGGTAAATGAAAGAGCATGATGTTTAACCTCTTAAAAATAACCTGTGTAGATTGCTGAGTGTTCATAAACACTCGCATTATCTCTGAATAAATGCGACAGTTTCTCTCGTTAAGTATTAGGACCTTGAATAATTTATCGTTGATTTTTCATGAAAAGAATTTTTTTATTTACAAAAATTAGTAAGAACCATGTCATTAAAAGTATTGTCCATCGCTAACCACTATATTTTCGCATCTTTCTGGTAGCATTTAATTCAACGTTGGAAACCGACACTTCTTTTGGGGCTAACCAGGAGTCGATAATTTTTTAGCATCTTCATAATAATGAATGTGCTGTTCAGCCAGGACATGTGCCATCGGTCATAACAAGAGATAATCAGACAGCACAATATCTAGTGAATACTGCGATGTCAGAGTAATTCCCTTTTAATCGTTTCAAAGTAGGCTTACACACGTTTCAAAATGAGGCCTAGCGATGTCATGTTGCAAAAACACTTGATCGTGTCTCAGCTCGTATAGTGGCAGTTATTCTTCACTGCTCGCCTCAAACGCATCAATTGTAGTCGATAGCAATCTGCCATGACGGTTTGGATCGTTTTGAGCAGCTCATAATAAACTACATCCAGTTAATCCCAACAAATGCAGAGCAGAAGCTTTGAAGCATGTTTATTTGGCTTTGATGCCGATGTTGATGCATGACCGGGATTATCCTACGATCTTCTAAGCTTAGGGTTATCGTAGTGCATCCACTTTTGATTGCCGGTCAAGATACGATACAAAAAAAACTTTCCTTTTCTGACGTTGAAACAGCTGTTCTCACATGAAAAGACGGCGTTCGACGTCCCTCGGCCTCAACTCGTTCGGTGCCCAATGTCCTTGCATTTGTATCATTCCTAATGCCTTCAAACTTTTCGAAACTTTTGTGCGATCAAATCATAATGATTCTGCAAGTTCAGCTCCAAATAATGATTCCAATGATTCGTCAACAAATCATTATTTTTGATATGTCTAAACCAATCTCTGCATGTTGTTTCCGACAGAGAATGGCCCCCGTAAGTCTCTACAAGTATGCAGTGTGCCTCAGTTGCAGATTTCTTTTGAATAAAGTAGTGCAGGAGAATTCCCGGCAAATACACTTTATTTGGCACGAAATCCGACAAGTTTAACGCTATGTAAATCAAACTTTTTGCACTTCATCGAAATGACACATAGTGAATTTCAAACTTTCTTATAGTACTTCCTTAAAGATGTGTTACCATCTGAAACTACACAGTTATAGTAACGCCATCTATTGAAAAACTGCGAGAACTTATTCAAGGTACTAATATATATATATGTATGATTCTTGAACATGGTATTTTTCTATATATATTCATTACAATATTTTCCAATTTCGGACATATATATTCGGACGGATTGTCAACGATCATGAATTTTTCATCTGATTGGTGACAGAGCTGCAGTCATATTTATAATGTATACAATCGAACTGAATGCAGAAATTAATTTATTCGAAAAAATATAAATATTTAAATCCAGTATGGAAGATTACTTCTGCTATAAAAAATAATCTAACGATTCATCGAACAAAAGGAACTCCGGAATGAAAGCATAAAGTCCTTAAAATTTATATATGCAATTTCGGAAAATTAGACAAAATACTCAACACGTATATAAGTGCAATGTTATGCTTATATTCAGTTGATCGAAGAAGACTTGTGTAAAACATTAATCGCGGGGAGTGGGGTTAAAATTAAAGTAAACAAAAATAGATGACAGCAGTCGGAAAATTAGAAGGAAAATCCATTTTCATGTAAGTTACAATGAATATGTAGATTTTGGTTTAGGCAGAATATCATTCAGCTAAATTATAAGCATAATCATATGAAAGAAAACATTAAAATACAAAAAGTATGATGAATTAGGGAGTTTCATATTCACATTAGACATGACAAAAACAGTCAAAATAGGATATTACATATAAAGACACTACGTATGACTCAACAACGAATACTGAGTCATATGATATTTAACGGCTTCTGCTAAATTTGAGCACGTTCAACATAATGGCAGCTTATATACGATATTAACGCACACACTGATAAAATCTGATATACAGGTGTGATTATATATATATATATATATATATATATATATATATATATATATATATATATATGTGTGTGTGTGTATATATATATATATATATATATATATATATATATATATATATATATATATATATGTGTGTGTGTGTGTGTGTGTGTATGTGGGTAAAATTAAAACGACAAAAAATTACCAAATCTCTTGACGAGGAGAGGGACTGATTGATGGTGGTTCTGCCTACGAGAAACAAGAAACGCAATGCAGAAGGTAACTACACTAAGTTAAACCATTTCTTATATATATATATATATATATATATATATATATATATATATATATATCCCACACGCACACATATATTTGGTCATTTATTTAAATAATAAAGAAAATTAATTAAAGACGAATATATACAAATTATTTAGAGGAAAATATCACATAGTGTGCGAAGGGTAGATTGTTGACTGGTATTATTTTTAATTTCGTACATATGCTTTGATAGTTTTTGATTTTGTTAACTGCCCCGAAGAGTAGTTACAGTTGTGCACAGACTCTGAGATAAAGAGCATCATGACGTAATACACTCACCTAGAAATTTAGAAAGGGCATACTGCGACGGAATTTCAATACGAACATTTGGAAATGTTTGGCCGTCAATCTTAGGACAGTTTAGAAGTTTCAGAATAATTTGGAAGAAAATATAGCCATCAACATGATAGTTTTCTAGTGATCACGAGTGATGTCGACGTTATACCTCCATTAATATACCCACAGTAATATACCCAAGTGAAATGATTTGAGAATGTTGTGTTGCCCTGTTTCAAGAGGGTTGGAAGTCCCTTTGTCTGGCAAAAGGTATTTTCAATATGCTACAAAAAGAGAAGAACATGCAATGGTAAAAAGACCAATTCTACAATCAAATCACATTTTACATATGGCCACATAATACCTTGATTATTATGTGTTGATCACAGCTGCAAGGGAGGCGAACAAAACTCTTTGTAGCTCCAAAGATGAACATAAGACATGGATTGTAACAGTTTGCAAAACTTTAAACAACTCCTTCCAGAAGAGGTGAAAGTTTTCAAAGTCGTTTAAAGCCAATGGTGATTTTATTGAAGAGATTTACTAATTAATATTTCAATATATTTTTACCTATTTTTGGAATATATAACTGTCAAAATGTGATGTCCGCGTTATTTCAATATTTGTTGAATGCAATATTTGCTTAATACAATTATCCATCGGAATGTTTACAAGAAATATATGTATATATGCATATAAGTTATATATGCATCAATATAACATTACTAATATGATAAAATACACATTCTCTTTTTATATATGTGTGTGTATGTGTGTCTATGTGTCTGTGTGTGTATGTGTGTCTATGTGTCTGTGTATGTGTGTGTGTGTGTGTGTATATATATCTACACACGTACAAGTGTGTGCCTCTCAATATATATATATATATATATATATATATATATATATATATATATATATATATATATATATATATATATATATATATATATATATATATATATAATATATACGCATATATATACATATATATATATATATATATATATATATATATATATATATATATATATATATATATTTTATTTATATTATATATATATATTTATATTTATATATATATATATATATATATATATATAGATATTTTCCGAAGGAAAACTGAGTTTTATTCTTTCCAATTCATGTCAACTGAGAATGTTAACTGAGAAAGCACAACGACTCACATTCCTTGAGAATAGTATCAGTTACGCTGAGGAATGTCAGATTTGGGTCTATCTAATTGTTAATGGAGAGAAGTTTAGGTTTGAAGGCTTTAAAATTAACAAGCCATCATTTACCTCAGTTAACGACGGTCTTGAGGTCGTTTTAGCCACAAGCTTTCAATTTGACCCTATCATCGAGGCAAGAAAATGGTAGTGTCGTTGGTGTAGATGCCAATTTTAGAGCTAATATCATTAGGAAAGTCGTTAATGAAGATTAAAGACAGCGTAAGACCAAAGATGGAGTCCTCTGGGTCACCAACATTAGTACGAAAGAATGTAGATGATTGACCGTTCATTTCACGATTTCATCAGTTCAAAAGTGCACCCGAATATACCGTAACTTGTCACCTGTTGAAAAGTCTAGAATGTCTGAACCTGTTAAAATCTTTCGAGATGTCCAATTCTACAGCCCGTTGTGCATGATAGACTCTATCTGCGGTTGTCGTTAGTACATCAGGAATTGACCTGGAAAACAAAAATACATATTTAATCTCTAAGACAATGCCCTGCGATGAGGGGATGATCAATTCAACATAGATCGGTGCCTCTAGGTGTTTTCCAAAAAGATGAAGACGTCTAATATGCAAGTAGAAGAATGGATCGGACGGTTCACCAGACTTCTCATAAAATGGAACCATAGACTGTGACTTCCAGTAAGAAGGAAAATCGGCTGTTGCGAGGCATTTATTATAGATTTTAGATTGAACAAGAAATAGTTCGAGAGCACGTTACTTAATGAGTATTACGAAGTCGACATGCTTTGTGGGTACACTGGTTAGAGATACTCCAGATTAGACAGGAGTAGATTTGAGGATAATTTATGTGCAATGATTTAAGCTTTATCAACTGGGAGGATAACAGCTCAAATCGATTGAAGAGGGGGTGAATAAAGAGATTACACTTACTCTATTACAGCAAGGCAAGCAATCCCGAGAGACAATGTTTGTTTAGTTATTTGGTTTCTACATCTCTCAGCAAACAGGGATTTTGCTCCTCCTAGGACTCGCTTACATTTGTTACCGTTAGTAGCAAATGGGCCTTGGTTTTGACGAAAGCTGGTATAGTCGGAAATAGAGGTCCTGTGTGCTATGGCGGCCAGGGATGCTGGAGATGATGGCGGTTTCACCTGCTGTTTCTGAGAATAGCTGAAAGAGTTAATGCCGTCTTTGTCTCAAGTAGAAACATCAGTGGCAAACTTTTCATTTGGGAGATTGAAGGTATCAGTACAAAGAGCGTTACTAAGAAAGTCCCGAAATGAGTCCCAATAAGCATAGTTGCAATGGAAAGTGGTCTTATGGATGTGATTCTCCTTTTTAATTGAAGTTTAAATGGTGATTACAAATGCTACCAAAGAGTTGTCCTTATTAACAGGAGAGCAGTATTACGAAGATCGGTAAGAGCGAGAGCGGAGGAAAGAAATGAATGCAAGAGAGAAGCATGTTGCTCGGTTTAGCTAGGGAAACGGGTAGGAATGTCAAGGATTTGAGGGAAAGGTTGGGCAAGGGAACAAATTAATATCTATATACAGGTAACATCATTAATTTTAGAATGGTTCTGCCCTGTTTCGTTTTGAGCATTAAAGTCAACGAAGACAAAGATGTTCGAGGATGGATAGAGGGAAAGTGTCTTTTCTATAATGTCAGATACTGCTCCTAATATAATGTAGTCTTGGGAAGTGATAAAAGAAAAGAGATAGCTGACACAGTTTAGTAGCGAAAGACGGAAGCACATGGAAAAGTAGTTAGCCGCCAATAGAGACAATTCTCTGGCCATCGACAGATATTATCCCAGAACATCAAGGCCGTGTATGTGAATGGCGGTAACTTTTCGGAAAAGATGAAGACAAAATGGAACCAAGAGATCATAGGTAGCAATGAAAGAATTCAAGTTTTAATAATGCAAAAAAGACATCTGTCGACATTTCCAGGAGGAACGATTCTATGCTGCAGAATTAGGAAATGGCGAAAACTGGAAAAATAAGGATAGATTTGGCAGGTGGATATTTGTCAGCTAGTTTAGTATCATTTCCTTTTGTTGTGACTTCAATGAGATATGTTTGGAGGAGAGAGGGAAGAGAACGCCATAATTGCCACTATCAATCGTCAATTGCAATATAAACCAGCCAGTGAGTAGCTGATAGGTGAATACAAAGTGACATCATGCACGGGCACTTACCCATGCGCGACATGGCACTACATATACACCGATATCATGCGACTGTCGATTGGACCAGAACACTGAAAATGGAATGTTGCATCAACTAGTTAATTTGATTACGTAAAGTTATGTCAGTTAAATCATTCTGGCCATTGTAAGGTAGAGAAAGAAAGATAACCGGTAAACGATATTCTGAACAAGGAATGAACCACTATGCTGTTCAATAAACATGGAAGGATTGCGGAACGGACGATAGGTGACACTATCTCCTCCTATTAGCCTGTAACAAAAGCGAGAGAATCCATATTAAAGAATGTCTTAGTATAAGTTCTCATGTTAAATACCAACTAAAAACTCAGGATGGTCGAACTTAATGTTTCATCATTGATAAATAACTTTGGTTAAGCATATTCTAAATTCAATAAATTCCGAGGAGGAGATTAATAAAAAAAAGTTGTTAAATAAATGGCAATGAAGAATAGAAAATAACTACTAGGAATGAGTGATAAGTGCAAACATCGGAGACCAATGCAACATACAATAATAAACGAGTTAAACAACATTTACAAACATCATGGCACAATGTTTTCTAACATCCTTACAAGGGGATCTTCAAATAGTTCATCTCAATCTCTGGATTTTAGTTTTTCTCTATCAGAATGTATGCGCGGCCACACACATATACACGCGTGCGCGAAGACACACACACACACAAACATACGCACAAATGTATATATATATATATATATATATATATATATATATATATATATATATATATATATATATATTATTGAGACCGGAACTACAAAAAAAAGACTCTTCCAGGTCTATATTAAGTATGCGACACAACACTCTAGACAGAGAGAGCTGCGTAAGACTACCAGTATTGGACACTAACATATAGTAAGCTCCGCTTACACTATCTCTGTAACCTGTTGTTAATATATATTTCTTACATCTAATTCATGTATTCCTTCCGTGGTCCCAACTTTGGCCCCACATCAGTGGCGACGAGCATTCGAGAAACGCACTCACGCCGAAACCTCAATACATTACCAGTTCCACATCTGTATCGACTAAGAATTCGAGAAACGCATTCACGTCGAAAACCGCAATATTTTGCCAGTCCTACATCAGTGGCGAGAGAAAGATTCGAGAATTTCGTTCTCATCATATCAATAGCGACAGAGTACTCGAAAAATACACAGAAACTCCACGCGTTCCCACAGAAGTGTTGAACGAGAAATTAAGCTGGTATTACTACATTAGCGATTTAAACGCAACTCCCAGCGTCTACATATAAACAATATATATATTCCGATACCAAACATCAGTTACGAACTAGCGATTCAACATCTACGAAATATTAAAGTCTGTACAAATAACATAACGAGAACGATTTCTTAAACACTCACACACAGAAAAAAAAAACAGTTTGTCCGTAAAACAAACTGGCAACACAAGAGCGAAGTACTCTCATTGTACTCAGGTTTTCGAAAAAAAACTATCTAAATTTTTTTTATGTATCTGAGTTGAACTCGTGCATAAAATTATTCTCCCCTCAAATTCACTGAGTTTTCTCTTTTTATACCTCTATAAAAAAATACATACGTGTGGTGAAAATTTATACAATTACGTTAAAATTAACGGAACCACGGAATCTCAAAAAAGCTAAACACATAATTAGTTTAGTTTATCTAATTGTCTGTTCATATTTTTTTTTTTTTGTAAAAGAAAAAAAATAACTCTCAAGATTTTTTTGTGTACCTCCCCTTGGTACACGGGTTTCAAAGCAACAAAAAATCGCTGTCATTTTTGTACTGACCAAGGTTGAGAACGAACAAGGATTGACACTCCAAAAACTGGCAGAGGAATGTCAAAGAGTAATATCTGTAACGTGTGACTCAAACACTATCGAGGAATCAGCTGTGTCTCAGATTAATAAAATCAGAAGTAAGTCTACCTCCTATTCCCCTCAAAAAGACAAAAGACAAATCTCATGTCCTAAATTACGCAGTAACCAAAACACAAATAGGTTAAAGAAACCGTCTGGACATGTTACCATTGTGGTAAATGGCATTGGATGAAATTCTGTCCAGTTAAGAACAAAAAAATATTGCAAAAATTGCAATAAAAGTGGTCATACATTAACTTCGTGCTGGTACGCCAACAGAACGAGAAAACCCAAAATTAAATTAGGCAAGCTGAATCTGACGATATTGCCGATAGGAATTTAAGGAAATATGTAACTGTGGATATTTTCAATAATTCCATTAAATTCCAGCTTGACTCGTGTTCCGATATTTCAACCATTAATTAGCGTACTTGGCGAAAATTAAACAAGCCGACCTTATTAAAAACGGATAAAACAGCAAAATCCGTAACTGGCGAAAAGATTAACATTTTAGGCGAGGTAATACTTACAGTAACACTAAATGGAGTTACCAAAAAGCTCAAAGCCTACGTATTGAAAACTTCAGATAACTTATTTGGAACTGATTGGATAGAAAAATTCAATCTTTGGGATTGCCCAAAGAGTACATTTTGTCGCAAGATACAAAGTACAACGTCCAATTTGGTAAATCTAAAAAAGAAACTCAAACAACAATTTCCCCAGGTTTTTTGAGGGTCTTGGTAAATGTACTAAAATGAAAGCCAAGTTCAAGGTGAAGGACGGTGCACAACCGGTATTCAAAAAGAAACGGAATGTCCCTTACGCTGCTCTAGAGAAAATCAATAAAGAGTTAGATAGACTCGAACAAGCAGGTATTCTGTCAAAAACAGTTTCAGCGAGTGGGCAGCACCTACGGTCTACGTAAAAAAGAAGTTCAATCAAATACGAGCCAACATGCCGGCCCCAGTTAACGTTCAAGCGTTACAAAGCTAACTTTTACCTAGGGTTCATTAAGAACATGCACAATTTGAGAGGGCCTCTCAACCAACTCTTAAAAAAGGACAAACCATGGTCATGGACCCCGGAATGCCAAGACGCATTCGAGATCAAGAAAACTCTTACTTCAGACCTCTCCCTCACCCATTACGACCCTAGTCTCGACATCATAGTCGCAAGTGATGCAAGCTCGTACGGCATTGTTGCTTGCATTCTACATAAACTGCCAGATGGTTCGTGAAAAGTTGTGGCTCACGCGTCAAGATCTCTAGTTCGATCTCGACATACCCCAAGTCTATCCTGAAGTGCGACGGTCAGGAAGGAAAAGGAAATTTACTCAACCGCCCTACGTAAATCCCAAGAGGAAAAAGTATTAACAGTTTTATTTTTTCTCACCTTTTCAAAAAGAAAACTCTTGGAAGTGGCGTATTGTGAGACCAGAAATACCTACACAATAGACTCTTCTAGGTCTATATTAAGTATGCGACACAACACTCTTGACAGAGAGACAGACAGACAATGAGAGCCGCGTACGACTACCAGTATTGGACACTAACATATAGTAAGCTCTTAAATTTCTTAAATGATTAGCAACTGAAAATCACAAGAGCAACAAATGCAAATGTGATCAATTTTTCCATGGCTTGATTTTACTACTGGTAGATATAAACCGTATTTCATCTATCTACACTGCCAGAGATAAGTAAATAGCTAATCAAACCTTTTCCCTCTTGTACTTAAGCATGTTCATAAAACTGTAAAATATATATTATCAAATAACTACAACAAGAAAGAAATATCTAATGAAGCTAAAGTTAAATAGGTAAAATCCTTAGAAGAATGTAGGCATCAATTAAACATAGAATACGTTGACATAAATATAGAATGTAAAAATACAAAATTCCACCGTAACCTGTTATGGTTTATCCACATTATCAAATCAATATGGACGTGCAGAATAAAGAAAGATTCTCGCTTAAATGGAAATTGCTTGCAGAACAATGTAATATACAAACCCACAGTAAAATCAGTATACGAATTTAAAATATATAAGAGTAACTGAAGGACACTGGAAACTGAAACACTAAAGAAACTACGCATACAAAACATCCTTTACAAATAGTAAATAGGTGAATAGCACAATGCTTTCTAAACATGTCTTTGGGATTAAAAATACACTAAAAATATCGTGGAAAATATGAATAACATCAACCAGAAATAATCCATAATTAGTTAATTGTGGAGAAGAAAATAGCTATAATTAACTTCCCATACCAACACAAACCACTAAATAAACGATTGGATTTCATCTCAAAATGCAGTTTGATTTGAAATTATCTAAATTAAAATATCACCACCTAACCTATTCCCATTTTCACTTGAAGTCATTTAATAATGGTTTCAAGAAATTATATTATGTTAAATAAGCGCTAATCAGAAACGATGAAGAACTAAGATAAACACTTGACATGCAAAGTAATATGTTATCTAAACACTTAAGAACATCATCTCTAAGATATTAGTAGACATTATAGTTCGCACTTATTCTATAGTGTAGACACGAAGAGTTTCGGAGCGATATATATCCAAATATAGCATATGGCATTTAAATTCATGGAGAAAAATTGATTTGGATGCTTATAAGATCTGTTTAAATACTTTTGATATCTAATCAAACCAACTAAAATTTGTGGCGAATATCAAGTTTCCATGTCAGATTGCTATATGTTTCTTAATAAATAAAATGTGAATGCCTTCCAAAGAATATATTTTAGCTTTCTTTGCACGTATAACGGTACATTTCATCTTTTCCTCTCTTCAGCATATCATGGTTGTTCGCTGATTGAGGCGTTCAAATTTAACTGTTTCTTATTTTGTAAACATTGTTAATTCTGACAGCTGTATTGATTTTTCTTTCTCCGACAATTTCTCAATATATCTTCTGTTTTTAGACTAATCGAATTACAAACCGTGATCTCATGTTAGTATCAAAGCAGATTAAAATGTATCCCGGCACAAAAAATACAATCTGCTAAACTCAAATTGGGACATTTTGCAAACGGTGACATTTTAACGTCAAACCGTAATAATCTACACCGTTAATTGTACACTCATTGTGTGAGTAGATCGAAACCCAGTCACGTTCGTTAAATTCCCTTTGGTAGAAATTATCCTGGGAAAAGTATGAATCAGTCGTCTCCCAGCTATGGGTTAAATAACAGGACCTATTGTACTCTCTTGCCTTGAATTTTTATCGAAATAATTTCGAGGAATCTCAAATCCAAAAAAGAATTAGGATGTTCTTCGTCTAGATCATACTAGATACATTATTCTTGACTTGGCGATGAGTCATTACATGTATACATCTACACACACACACACACACACACATACACACACACTCATTCACATATATATACAATGCCGTATAATCATGTTCAAATTCTGTCTTTCTGGATAATGTGTTGGGTGAAAAATATGTCGTTTTATATATGTGTGTTATGTTGGCATTTTATATGTTTAATTTTAAAAGAAGTTATTTCAATTGGGCAATTTTCATTAAGTCTCAAACCAAATGGCAGAAAATTTTTCAAAACATTTTTATCTATGCGTTATATACCGTATGTGTGATCAATAATAGGTATGGCCCAATCCTCATGAATACGTTGGACACTATTGTAAGTGGGAGTAATATGTTGAGTCAACTATTAGCAGTGGTTTACCTACTTAACGCACCTGGCGAGTACTAAATTTGTTGATGTTATAAAGATTGTCATTTCATTTCCAACCTCCGTTTTGGTTATGCCTCAGCCAGTAAGATTTTCTAGATTACAACACTATGATAAAATCCACTATTTTCAGAAATCTTGAATATTATCATCGTAACAAGGCAATTCAAACGAAAAAAATGCAATTTTTGGGATAGACATTAAGCGTGCCAAATTTTATAAGGTAGATTTTTGTTTAACAAATGTGTAAGACTTGCGAGATCAGTTGAAATTGGTAGTGCTTAAATAAGAAAAATATATATAGATCAATATATCATACGCCTGGATATATATATGAAATTTCCCCAAGTTATTCAAATTAAGTGATGTATATATTTTACACTGTTTTTTTTTTATATTATTCATTTTGATTTATGGTTTTAATAGACATATTGACGTATGGCTAAAGTGATAATAGTCATCATTGAATGTAGCTCCGTGTACGACTTGTCATTTCAACGCATTGAAAATATTTTCTATGTCTTATATCGACGAACGATAAGTGGATATTTTACAAAATATATATATATAAATCTAAACATAGACAAGTGAAAGACATCGCTCCCAATCACCGGAATGTCTGTCTGACATCTATAGTAATGTATATTATTTTTATCGTAAGGCAAGTACAAAGTTTGCTTTTTTATAACAGTTATTAAAATAAAGGGCCAGACATATAATTAACTTTGACAATTATGCTAATTGAAACACTGTCATGAAAATTATATTGGTCCATTTGTATTACTGTCTTAAAAACAAGAAATTTAAATTAAATTATGATGTGTTGTCAAGCTAATATATTTTTTGAAGTGAACATTTCAGCTGCAATACGTATAACAGTTGAAGGAAGTTAACGTTTAACTTGTAATGTGCTATCAGGTTAACACTAGATCGCATAGTGCAACCATGTAAATTGCTACATAGTAGCTCTGAAGTTTCAACTGTCATTATCAAGTGCAAAATTCAGGTCAGAATTCAGTCAACTCCGTGTCAGTCTATATATAAACTCAGCGGGCGTTAAAGATTAATCCTTTCCCATTCCCAGCGGTTGGAGAGACAGACGAATTGTCAAGCTGATTAAATCTTAATTAATTATCTTCTACATAATTCCCAGAGAGGGAAGCAGATTTTTGTCGTTTTTTATGTAATTATAGAGATCTTCTTCGTCGAACACTGCCGGTTGGGAATACAGTCAGGGTTGCAGATCATTAATCTATCTGTTATCTTTGAAATTCCCGCTGTCTAAATAGAGAGAAACAGTTGTAAATCGTGCGTTATTATGTGAAAATGGAACGGTAGGAGAATTCTCTAACCACTAATATGGGCTCCGATCTATACGATATTTGATAATAAAATAATTTATTTATAATCGTGAACTGTTTCGTAAAATCTGAACTACGTAGCTCCCCATACCATCGTTAAGGGCTTTCATGGTTTCTTTTCTTTCAGAAAGAGGGGAGCCATAACACATCCAGGTTAATGTGGTTATCTTAGTGATAAGGATCAAGAACCCAACACATTTTCGGTGCAAGGATAACATTACTATTATCGAGATCAGATGAATCAACAGATGGGCATTAATGGGTACCTGTGGTCCTTAGCATCTTTGATTAAAGTGGGGAACACACAGTTCAATTTTTGCAACCATTTTTGCGAAAATATTGCTTGATTTTTCCACTAATGTGTCTAAATATTTGCAGGTGAATTACAATTCGTTCTAACAGTGTAGCACATTACTGTAATTTTTGTAAACCAATTCAAACTGTTATTGAATTATTACTGTATTTTTCGAATGTTTTTTGTTGAACTCTCTCAAAATCCACTGAGCTTGACACCTCGTGGAAGGAAATATAGATATATGGCGCGGAATCCGACCATATTAAAATGTGCACGCAAGTATTTTGTTAGGAATGTTGAAATTAGTCAACCGTTGCTATAATTTTTCTCAATTTTCTGTTATGAGTTACTCTTCAAAAAATATATTTGTTTGTACGTCTTAGTGCGTATTTATGCATAAAGTTGCATTTATTTGTAGAAAACAGCAGAATAAATCAGTTTTCAGTTATTTTTGCTGGTTTCTGCGTATGAAAAATCATATGCCTATTCTCAGTATAAGTGAGCCATAGCAAATCATAGCAAATCATTAATGAACGAATATTTTATATAAATATAGGAAATTTTCAAAATGGCTTATAATTGTCACAATGACCGAGAAGGAAGTAAAGAGGTGAGCCATATTTAAAACTATCTTACATTTGCCAGCGATACATTATAGTTTTTGCTACCATATATATATATATATATATATATATATATATATATATATATATATATATGTGTGTGTGTGTGTGTGTGTGCGTGAAAATATATAGAAAATAGGAAAGAGCTCGTTAGATAAATTATACAAAGTTCTTTAGTATTTTTTGTTATTACTTTTAAAAAATAGTGCTCGATACAAAAGTAGAGCATAAATATAATTATTTATTTAAAATTATGATTCCAACACGCTACATAAGAGTTCTACTTTAATTCAATTTGATTCAAATAATTATATTGAGGTTTTCGGCTCTTGTTAGTCTTGAAACTGAGAACTCTTATGTAGCGTGTTGGAATCATATTTTTAAATAAATCATCATATATATATATATATATATATATATATATAGAGAGAGAGAGAGAGAGAAAGAGAGAGGGTGAGAGAGAGAATATGTGAATGAGTGAGCAAATTGATAAATATTGGTAAATAAATGTACAATTTGTGCAAACAAGATAGCGCATCATGTATATTTTTAATATATTTTATATCTATCTTACATATTCTCATGAACGGCTCTTATTCCCTACACTTATGGCCTTCCAACAACCTCACTGTAATTGTGAACAATAATAAAAGATTACAATCAATAAACACGCTGTTCCCTCGCAAAAACATACAGATATTCAAAAGCACAAGCGCGAGCACACACGCGCGCATGCGCACGTGTCTGAATTCGAGCGCACATCTGCTTTTGCATCTCGGCAAAGTGAGAAATCACGGAATTATATACTCTCACACACACACATTCTCTCTCTCAGACATAAACACACACCACACCCACACATGCACAAACATACACAGACGAACACATACATACATATATGTTTGTATAGGAAGATAAATTATTAACGCCATCTGATGATGTGTATATGTTTATGACGCATATTTTACATGAATATTTGAATTTCTGTACTCATTCAATCAAAAATACTCACACGATACATACAATGAAGAAGTCTATTTGGGTTTGATTCATTTGTAATCCAATCCTCATATAGTTATTGTAGGAATTCGCTTCTAATCTGCTACTTAATCTATTATTAGACTTTTTCTGACAATAGAATCACTTTTGCCTCGGCACGTGAACTAAAGTATTCTTCTTTGATAATCCGATTTGAAATATTTGTCATGAATCATACTCAGAATAAAGAAAAGGAACTGGCAAGCTAATTTCTTATTTCTTTAACAACTCAAAGTTTACGAAAACTACAGTGAGGACAAGACGTGCGACAATTTATTTTGTCATTCTTTGCCCCAACAACATACGTTCAAGAATGAAATTTCTTTTCAATCCAAGATTGCTTTGTCTAGAAAAAGAAATATCTAAATAAATAAAAGATTCGTATCAAGAGGAAATCATTGTTCAGTGTTGATCAACTGAAGAAATAACAAGGAAAAGCAAATTAAATTTAGGTACATCACTAAAAGTAATATTCGATGTAATATTGTAAATCTTTACGCTTCTTTAAAATCGTTTTTGCATCGATTTGAATTTCTAATTTCTTTTTGGTTTAAAGTTTATTTTCGCAGCGCTTAGTGGTGAATACACAAGTTATCTATTAGCTCAGAATTTTGAAAATCGAAACGAATACATTCTTAAGAGATAGAAATAATCTAATATAATGTTTTTATGAGTAAAGTAATACGATAATACAGGATTCTAAGTGTGATATACGACTTTGGAATTGCCACTAATGGAATATTCATCCTGAAAATATATTGATATTATTAAATGATCCTAGATCACAAACTTTCAGTGTTTTGTATATTTATGACAGTAGATTATTTTGTATGTTTATTTACCCTGCACAGCCACACATAAATAAAATCTAAAATGAACATAAATGATTCCGTGTATTGAAATGACTGCACTGATTTATTTTAAGCAAAAAGTACATACGGTTGTTAGTAAAAGGAATATGCCAACATGTAAATGACAAATTAGAGACACCAGAATCAAGCCTGTACAAAAATTTTAAAATATGCGAAGTGTTTTTACAGAGGAAGGAAAGTGGGATACTGAAATCTGAATGCGCATTGGAATAGCCAAAGATGCATTCTAAAATCAAAGCAAATGAGACAAAAGTGTATATGCATCGAAAAAAGGAAAAAAATGTACTAAAATATTACGTGCTATTACTCATCCTATATGGCAGTGAATTCTCGGGATTCTTTTTACAGATGAAGAATATAATGGCCTTGAATGGAAGGCTGTTCTCTTGTTTACATTGTCTTTCAAAAAGTGCATACATTTACATGGTTTTAGCTAAGAGAGTTGAAGAAACAGAAATATGATCATATAGAAAGTTGTGGAGAATACCATACACGGAACATCTGAGAAAGTTTTATGACTACTATGTTTTAAATCAGGAAGATAAAAATGACATTTCTCGTACACATTATGAGGAAAGAAGGTTTTGAAAACATTGATTCTCAGTTGACAGATTGAATCGAAGAGGAGCATAGGAAATCAGTACATAACCTAGCTAGCGATGATGACGGAACCTGTTTTAAGAGAGATAACAAAAGGGACAAAATTTATTAAGAGGGTCAGTGGATAACAAATTGTGGATAGCTATGCTCCCCTGCGTGCGAAGGGACAAGACAATTTAAAAGTTCTACGCAAATAGCAAAATAGCGAAAATGGATATAAGTAATATTGTGTTGTGTCAATTTTTCACTCCATTCAACTTATTTCGATATTTGAAATATGTATTGTACAATATGCTCCCCATTTTTAGAAACAGCATTTTGTTCCTGGATTGCCTATCAATAAACCCTACTATGTTATATTTATATTTTGATATATCGGTATCATTTCCAGCCCAAAACGACATATGTGAAAATTAAATATGTGTTTGAATGTAAATTTGCAAAAAGCTCCTTCCAAATTGGCGGCTACGTCTCATCCTCTTACAGATTAGTCTCACAACCCTTCCTCATTCAAATCTTCTCGGGGTCATTGATTTCTACTTAACTTTGATTTTCTAAGATCGGAATGCAATCTCAACCCTTATATTATCTCTTCTTAATATTGGAACTTTTACTCTATCCTTAATAATGATTTTTTTTTCTCTTTTTATCTCACGTTTGAAAACCACATTCATCTCAATGGCTGTATAAACTTCCTTGGGGTGAAAATGATTTAGAAAAAATACTCCCACATCTTTCCATGCATGTATGTCCATGCATATTACATTTTTTTTGCAAATGTCTTTGATATCAGCATGAATAGTGCTGCACCTCCCCCCACATGTTATTGATCATGTCGAGAAGTGGAATGGAGGGTATTTCAAGTGATCTTACACATTGGAATGTGAAACCCAGCGGAAATATAAAAAGAGAAGCTACACATTGCCATGTTACTTAAGAAATGCAAACCTATAAAAAAACTGCACTTTTGCAAAAGAGGAGAATATGCCTTTTAATTGCAACAGTGTAAAAAATGTCATCCATGTGTGAACATTAACGGCCAAAACTATTTTCCATTCTAATAACATAGACTGGATCTAATATTTTATTGGATACGAACCCATTGTAGACAATAATTATTAAATATCAAAGTACAATGATTTAAGTTTGTTTACTGATTGTACTAGATTCATTATATTTCTTAATAGGTTTATTAACTGTATGAGAATTATAATAATAATAAAAAAAAACATTTGGCGTGCGGGAACACTCAAACAAACACATATATAATATAAAATAAAAGCTTCTTTATCTCCTCTATATTTAATTTTATAATGAAGTTTTATTAAAAGCGAAACATGTCATATAAATAAACGTTTATTTTTTGTTCTTTATCCTATAATTCTATCAGAATCAAATCCATATTTAGTCGATATTTGATCCCAGTTCATAGACATATACAAATATATATATATAAACATATGTGTTTGTGTGCAATGAAATACAGAGAAAGAAAAAATGACATCTAAAACATATATTTTAACATAAGTAATAATCAGGATATTTAACAAATTACATGTAAGAATGTGAAGTGAAAGTGATATTGTTCCAGACATATCTGATACCAGAAAAAAATGACAGTATTTTCAAATTTTCGAAAGTGTGTACATTTTTTGGTTCATTGTGTTCTTTCTATCATCTTCGATTAACCCTTATCTTATATATATATATATATATATATATATATATATATATATATATATATATATATATATATATATACATACACACACATATATATATATATATATATATATATATATATATATATATATACGGTTAACAGATATTATTATAGGTTGTAAAATCCCACTAAGCAAAAGCAAAGAAGAGTTGGAAAAATATATATATATGTTTTTTTGTTGTTCAGAGACAGAGGTTCAGTTAATTATTGGTTGAAAAGTTTTCCCAAACAGTGCATATTAATTTTTCTCTTATTTTCCTTAAGTATTTCATTTTAATCCATTTTCGCCAAATGATTGTGATTTCTTGTAAAGGTTTAAGCTATTTAATTTCAAATTGTCTGTTCTCTTCTTTACATTGTCTTTCAAAAAGTGCATACATTTACATGGTTTTAGCTAAGAGATAATGTGTTATATCGACAGAAAAATGAAAGAAAATGCATTTTAGTTCATTTTTCGCCTTCTTTTGCCTTCATGTTGTTCGGAAATTCACAATGAGTGGATCTGTTTTATTGGGGTTTATAAAATTTCTGGTACACGCCGCTTGATGTGAGAAGATTATGCATTATGATTATGGTTTATGGATTGTGATTATGCATTATCATTAGGATTATGGTTTGCATGTATCTTCACGAAATGGAAGCACGCCGAAATCCAACATGTTCGAATTTCAGTCAATGTTTTGGCAAAATAGGACAGAAGAGATTGATTAGTTGTTCGAATTTGAGAGCCTCATAATGATTGAGATGACGAAATAGGATTCCCAAAGATAAATAATGGACTTCATTTTGAGGTGAATGAGACTTCATTGAGGTCTCGGACAGAAATTTCATGAACAACTCCTCTAATGAATAGTATAATAATGTATATATAATATATAATATTATAAATATATAATAATGGTGAATATTTGCATGAAATCTGTGGACCTTCAGGACAGAGCCTTCATGAATCTAACTGGAATGATTCAATTCCTATTGAAATACAGAAACGCTTTTCAGGGAAATTCATTTCTAATGTCCTGGAAATCTTATAGCTTTTTCTGTATTGATAGTGGATTTTCTTTCTATCATTTAATTGCTGGGAAATATCAATATCTTAATTACGTAATTATTTTCCTTTCTAACTTTATCAGCTATCCATTTTAGTTATCGCCTTTGTTGAAAGATGCCAAGAGAGTTTGTTTTATTTAGTACATGTATTTACGATTATGTATACCAATTATAAGATTTTCGAAGAAAGGAAACCCTTTAATAAAAGATAAAACGATATTTCGAAGGAACTACTCTTATTAGAAAGCGATTGTATACATATGAAAGTTTATAGATTTCTGAATGCGACTAGCGCTTTTAAATCAGGACAGGGCTTTTTATATCCGTATTTTTTACAGCAATTTATTTTGGTGGACAAAACTACATTTAGCACCGCCTACTCGATATTCAATTATCTTAACTTTTATATTAAATTAGATCTATATCCCGTGATATTTGAAAATTTTAGCATTTACCAAATCCACATGTTGGAATTTCATGATACTTGATGGAAGTTTCAAAATAAGCATGGTGATCTTGCTGAAGATAATGGCAATTTTCGGAATGCAAAGAAAACAAAATCAACGTCAAATCGCTAAGGATTTTTTAACATAAAGTCAGGTGGTTTATCACACACCTAATTGATGTTGACAGTAATTTAGTATAAAAAATAGTGGCAGACATTTGAAATCAGTCAAAATGATCAAAGTAACCGTATCAGATGATCAGTATGAAACTCAAAATATATTGCTCATCTAGTCGGAGATGAAAAAGTCATGAAAACTAAAGTTTCAATTCATGCCCTAAAAAGACTGTTATTTAAAAAGGATTCAAATCCACCCATTGTAGCGAAATGCCATCATTATACATTGGATAATATGTAAACAAAGGTTAAAAAATCTACAATATCATAATGTGAAATGAGCCAAGATAGCATGACTCTGATTTTCATGAACAACTCTCTATTCCGTTATTGAGTACAGACTGACCGTTACGTAATTTACAACTTCCAAGGAGACAAAATGTAATTGCAGGAATCCTGGCCCATATCTATTTCCAAACAAATGTTTAATGAAATCGCTTGTTTATCTTTGTTCTATTTCTACAGTGGAAATACCGACGGTTGAAAACTTTCCTGAATAGGTTGTATCAACATATATTGTTTTACTAATAATTATTATAGAAATAATACGTCTATTTCAAAACATTTTGGAGTTTGACAATGAATAATAAAACTCTTAAGGTGTAGTGGAAAATTTTAAGAATGGCAAGGACATGAAGAAATTTTAAGCAACATTTATATTAATTTAACAATTACCTCTATAGATTTAAAGTATTTATCGTTTTTTTCTAAAGAAGCTATTTATTTATCAACAATAAAAATATTTTTTTTTATGGAAGAAACTCACAAAGCAGAAAAATTGTCTAGTCTTTTAGGAAATGAATTCGTCGAAATGTACAACATCTTTCCATCCACATCCACTTCTGTTTGGCGCCTGTGGCTATCATTTACTTCAAACCTATGTTTCATGACGTACTTATAGAAAATAATTACATAATGCTTGCTTTTTCCTAAGGATTAAATTTAACGTAGGCCATATTTGATTGGTTGATCTAAGCAACCTTCACAAAAATTCTAACCACCATCTGCTTTTGTTATATATATATATATATATATATATATATATATATATATATATATATATATATATATTGGGGCAGGCAGTTATTTTTTATTAAAATTTAAATTTCAGAAATACTTAGTCTATATTCAGCGAATGAAGATTGCACTTTTTTTATATGTGCATGAAACCTAGAAATGTTGCACCTGTGAGGATATATATATATATATATATATATATATATATATATATATATATATATATATGATTGTGTGTGTGTTTGTGTTTTATTGTGTATTTAATTATATTGCACCTGTGTTTACACACACACACACACACACACACACATGCATGTTTACACATATATATATATATGTATGGATGTATATAAGATAGATAGATAGATAGATAGATAGATAGATATGTGCGTGTGTATGTGTCAGAGCTAACTTCCTTCTAAGGCAAAATGGCATACACGGTGATAATTAAAATTATACAGGAGATATAGTAACATTTCCTGGGAAATATTAACGGTTTGAGGTTGAATCCATATTAGTAAGTTAATAGGAATCGACGAAAAACTGAGCACTGAAAAACATATTACTTTCCTATGATCTCTAATTAGACTAACTACAGCGCAAAATTGCATATTCTTATATATTATGTCCTTTTCATAGATCGCGTGTAAAAAAAAAAGAGACTTGCCACTGAAGAAGAAATTGCAGTATATCGTGACTAGATTACCGGTAGTCGTGACATAAACATTTTAAAACCTATCTATTGAAAGGGTAATAACTGTGTAGTATAACAGAATGCAAATTCATTTGCAAGAGCCTAGGGCATTGTTTCGTAAAGAATAGTAGAACATTACTCATAAAGCAATATATACGTTGTATTGTTCCACCAGAAGCCGAATTGTGATTGCATTCCTTGCCATTTGGATACATACTAATTTATTATTATGAATTTAAATATCACTCTTTGTTCTTGTCTGTCTCTATCAACTGTCTGTTTAACTCTCTCCATCTATGTAACACACACACACACACACACACGTATATGTGTGTGTCTCTGTGTGTGTGTGACTGTGTGTGTGAGTGATTTGCCGTTTGCAACGTTTATTTGAAAATCCCTCAATATCTCTGAAAAAATGCCTGAAAAATATTTCAGGCCGAAACCTATTAGCCGAAAATGCTTTATTACTCTTTAGAAAAATGCGCCCGGTGTAATCGATAGCCTCCCGGAATGAGAAATCACAGAGCCGATTTCGAATAGCAGTCTGTTGTGTTACATTAATTTTCGTGCTAATACACTTGGGAGGGATATGAATTCATATTCCTCCCTTACAACTAAGCGTTACCTAGTTGGTCTTGTATCTGCAAAATCATTGTTATTCTAAAATATATATTACTGTAAAATTCACTATTGTAAAATAATAATTCTTAATAAATAGCGCACACTCACGAACACACACACACACACTCACACACACACACACGAGCACACACAATACACGAGCACACACACACACATATATATATATATATATATATATATATATATATATATATATATTAAGCTGAAGCTCTAATGAATGATGAAGTGGTAACGAATATTAATTCTGAAGACCTCTCGCACAAACATTATGGCTTTTGTTTCACTAAGCATACCTCTGATAGGTTGACGGTCATCATTGAATATGTATATCAAGTATTTTTTAAATAATAACAAATTAGTTCTAGCTGTGGCTCTAGATATCTCGAAAGAGGTTTGACAGGATTTGGCACCCTGCTCTTCTATCCAATCTTCCAAGCTAATTTAGTAGAGGACGATTGTTTGATTTAATCCATTGCTTCCTATCAAATCGTGAAATGAATGTCGTTTTAACCATCTGGCTTCCAGATCGTTTCTCTCGAACGCTCTCCTTTTTTATCTGCATCAATGATCTTCCTTGTGTCATCAGTTCTCAATTAGTTATTTCTGCAGATGGCACTAACATTTAATCCTGATCAAATAAAATCTTTCAGAGTTGATAAAGTAAAACTAACTACTGCCTTTGAATATGACCTCCAATCAGAAGCTAACTCGGACAGGAAATGGTTTGTAAATGTTAGCGCATTCCCCTAAAACTGCTCTCATTTAACCACCATACAGGAACTTTGGTGCCTGTCATGATCATGACTTATACTAGACTCCAGGAAAAAAAACAACTCTTCTTTTTTGCGAAAGCTAAAATGATAAATTTCTATCGTCTGGACCTGAAAAGTAGGATATCTTGTGAACTAAACAAAGTACAGAGAGAAATGAGTGCATTTTTGCAAATAATTTTAACTTCAAGAATTCGCTTTCGACGTTACTTTGAATATTAATTTTATTTCGCCAACATCTGAAAACCAACATATCGATAAGGACGAGCAATCCGTTGATATACACACACATTATTAACTGTTTATCCTCTAATTAGTTTTTTTTTCGTATTCCATCGTATGTCAATTTTGAATCCTTCTGGGTAACAAGCAGAAATGATAGCTAATAAGAATTGTGCGACATTGGAAATTCGAACCATAACTCGAAAACTGATAAGATTTTAAAAAATCCCTATAAATTACATTTTAGTAGAAATAATAACATAAACCTATTAAACCTTGGGATTAATAAGGATTTATATAAACATTGTGCGCCTTATAAATAGACAACTTAACAACTATTTTCTCTGTAATGAACTTTCTTGATGCTTAAATCGTTCATAGACATTTTGTAAGAAATATAAAGTTGTTTTTTGTGGGGTGATGATCGGAAATTACTCATCTTGATATTTTTACATCGCTCCTCTCAATTAAAATATGTTTGAATTGTCCATTCTCTTTTGAAACATGTAATTCATAAAAATTCAGAACAAATATTTTTACGTATAGCTACACTATATTTTTTTTAGAAATACATTAATACAAATTAAAAATAATTTAAAAAATAATGTATCCTTGGCAAGCAGGTCATTTTTACCTTTGATATCCTTCCATGTCATGTGTTTGCTACTAGGTTGGTCTAATGGCAACAAATGGTGATGTGATAGAGCAGTCTTCTGTCTACGTCTTACTAGAACACACTGAACGTCGGTGACTCTATACTTTACCTCCATCGCTTAAGCTCTTCCGGTTGGTGACCATATACTTGTATCCTATTTTTAAACTAAGAAGACTATTTAAAAAGATGACCGCGTCTATAATGAAAGCTTCTCAATCTGGTGTAATATATCGGGTTTCATAATGCTTCTAAGCCATTATCAGTATCTGATTTACACACCAACTTTGTTTTCTGCAACACGTTATATTCTTAAAGGAATAGCATGCATTCCAATGCTAAATGCAATATATCATTACAAAGTTACAAGTTTGTTTCTGGCAATATGGTCATATACAATTTACCGAACCTTATTTTCGAATTTCAAAAAGTGCAGTTTATTTGGGGTGCGATCAGAATGTGAGGTGAAGAAGAAAAACTATTTCGAATAAATCTTTAATTGTCTTGATAATCATTTCAACATAAAATATTTCTAATGAACATTCAAATATTAACCGTGACTGTCAGGGAATTGCTATAATGACAACAATTGGGATCAATTTCCTTTTCCTTATATTATTCCATAGGAAATAAGGCAAATATAACTCAATTTATTTCATAATTTTAGTTGAAAAAAATTTTTTAATTTTAAAAATTGAAGTTAACATGTGAAAAAATGAAATGAAGGAAATTAATTACAATATATGAATGATCAGTTTTTTGTTAATGGGTATTCTTCATTAATTTTGATCCATTTTAAAGCAATGCGCAATTCTTGATCAAATATAAAATAACTGGAATTACGAGTTTCTATTAGATTGCTAGTGCTCATGTTATTGAGCCAAGGGAAATTGCAAATTCTACAACAAAGAAGAATATTAAGCGTATACAAGCATTGGCTAAGATAACCTTAAATCTCAGGTTGAATTAACATCTAACTCAGACGATGCTGGAGAAAATAAAGTTTCTCTCTAATTCCACAATATGCCACCTGATTGAGACATAAAATCTAATTAATTTAAAAACTCACAACCAAGAACGCATTAAATTTGACATTTCTTTCCGAGGGTCGGCTGTAAATTGAATGTATGCGGGCGTTGTTCCAGAGGATAATGGGTCGGATTATTTTTCAATACAGATTCAGTGTGAAATGGATTAATGTTTAAAATAATTTCAGGTACCCAGGCCTCCTCAAAATTTAAATTATTTATGCTAATATATTTTGATAGCATTTTTTTTATCTGATAATAAAATTTATAACGCTTAGTATAAATGCATATTATAAATTATTGAAAAAGTAACTCTTTTTCAGTACATGCAGGGAGATCTTTAAAAAATTATGTATAAAATACATCTTTTAACGAAAAGAAAATGATTTCACTAAGGTAATTCTTGGTGATGAATATGGGCATCGCGTTCCTACAACCTGAAGAACATGTGACATTCGTTTGTCAACATGGATGTATTGACCTTTTACGGCCATTTGAATCAATACAAATAGATGTGCGGATGATCACTGAAAGCAATTTGGAATGTTCTCACTGAATACAATTTGGATAATAATATTCGTTTATAGGAGCCAGTATTACATCTACAAATACCGGTTGTAAATGTGATATTATGAATTGCCTAGAAGACAAACTTGTTATACAGACTGCGTTTCTGCATTTTATAAATTGCATACAATCGAACTAATTAGCGTCATTATATTCAAGAAAGAAATATTCCAACACTTTCGAATAATTCCTTTGTTGATGTATTAAGAAGAATAATTTGTTGAAAATATCAATGAAAAATGAAAATACTTTCATATCATAATAAAATACAATTTATTTTCATTTAAATTTATTTGCAGTGGTTAATACTGAAAAGAAAGAGGAGGGCACGGTCGAGTAATGGATAGCGGTTTGGATTGAGGAATCGGAGAGCCGAGTTCGAATTCAGTCGAATCCATTACATTCACTTACGATGCTAATACTCTTGGGAAAGGTGTGAATCCTCTTTCTTCTCCCTCCAGCTATGGGTAAATAGCAGGACAGACTAGGTTCTATATCCTTGGATGGCAACTGGTCTAGGAAAAGGAAAACTCTGAATTCAAAACCTGCTCTTAGATGAGGGTGAATGGAGTCTCTCTGAGCCTTGGTTGGCAATCCATTTTAGTGATGGTGTCACGATAAAAAACACCCTTGATAGCCCTAGCGAAGCATCAAGAATTCAGCTATTTGGCAAGATTATAAACTACAACAATCAAGGTACTGGTGAGTTCAATCTCGGCTGAGGCCGCAAAATGATGACTAAAAGAAATTTATTTTATGAGGCGTTTTGTCGTTCAGGATTTCATCTGATTCAATTTGTTATGTTGGAACGACTACACATGCGCACAAATGAGAGGTGATGGAGTTTCAGAATTTTTAGGAATTTTGTTATATATCTAGCCGAATGCATTATGTTATCATACAACTAACTCTACCAAATCTACACTGAACAGCACTATTCAACATAAAATCTGTTATATTACATTTAAAAGAATAAAAACACTTAGTGAATACTAAAGAAAATAATAAGCTAAAAAGCAGATTTACCTCATCGACTGTACATATTGTCAGAAAATACATAGGCAAAAGCTCAAGGAAACTAAATAAATGATTGCATCATACAGAAGGGATATTTTTCAATACACTACGTCACATGCGTTTGTTCCAACAGCAACGAGACTAACCCTTTTTATATAAAATGCTATTCTTATCAAAGGAGAAAAACAATATCCTACAACATAAATCTCTAGAGAGTGCCTTAATCGCCAAGTCCTCTGCAGTAAATTTGCACTCTTGCTGTGAAATCATTTCAACATTTCTGGCAGAATTTCAATTATCACAGTATGAGACATCTACTAACAAAATTTATGGAAAAGAATAAGATAAAGATTTTTTTAGAATTTCTCTTTTTGTATCTAGCCGAATTCATTAGATATAGAAAATATCGTGAAATTGCCCAACACCCTTTTATTTTTCATGCATAGTCGAACCAACATATGAAATTTAGTCTGATGAAGTCCTCAAGAACGAAACGCTTCACAAGTAAACTTTGTCTACTTTGTTAGACAATTTCCTCAATATTGTTCTTAATATATAAAAGTATATATCATCACCTCAATGGTTAATTGGGAATCTATTTGAATGTAAGAAAATATAATCAAATTCGATTCTCGTTTAGAAAATTGAATGATAAATTAAAAATTAGAATACGATAACCAATACGGATACACAATGACTATGATACAATAGTGCATTAATTTAAAATTAATACATTTCATGATTTTCAAATATGATTCGAAAAGGATTCAGAATTTCCGTACTACCAGGAGCTTGAAAACGAAGAAAAAAACAAAAACAAATAACAAACTAAAATAAGTTATCATGCGTTTCAGAAACCCAGGAGTAGAAGTATAAGAAAACATTTTTTTTGGATGGCTCAACGCTAAGTGTGACAAGAAACAAAACTGGTTTAACTGGATTACATTTAAACATAACTTTCATGTCAGTACTGGCTCAAATATAAAATGTCAATCAATAATTTCCGTAATTTTTTCTGACCAAATGAACTGACGAACTTGAAAAAAAAAAAATGTATCATTTTTTCCAGAATTCCCACCAATTACTTCATTTTATATCTTTCCAATGCAAAACGTATTTCTCTGGAGAAAAAAAAAATAGAGGATCAGGTTTCCCGAATGAAAATGACAGGACGGATTATTGATATATTTATCCAAGTTTTTCGCAAAATAATTTTGTCCAAACATCACGAAAATTTGTTATTTATTTTTGTGTGAGATGTTGGCAATTCACAATCAATAACTTGCATTTGATTCCAAACCACATTAGGTAATAAACCAAGACAATATATTTTAAATTCCTTTTAAAATCATTTTTAAGTGCCAATAGAATCATACTTATTACAAAACCCAGGTTGTGTGTGTCTGTACGTTTATATATTGGATCAGTTTCCTACATTTTACAACCGATTTCAACAAAACTTCACAGGACCACGTAAAATTACCTTGCAGTGGTTCTGGCAGCGCCCAAAATTGGAAAAACACAATTGTTTTTGCACGGAATCAATTTGAAAACACGATTAAGAGGCATCGCTGTCGCGAGAGTGAAAGGAGGACTACTCATATCGAGTTATAATCATTATAAAACCCAGGTTTTGTGTGTGTGTGTGTGTGTGTGTGTTCGTTTATATATGGGATCGGATTTCTTACATTTTTCAACCGAATTCAACAAAACTTTTTTTGAAAGGAAGTGTTTCTTATTGTCTTGCACACTTTATTCTTTATTTTTACATTCAGAATGCTTTAAAAATTCCATTTACAAGACAATTGTTTATAATAAAATTCTATTCAATCGGGAGACTCATAACGATTGAAAACAATGTTTTTGTTTGAGTTTGGGTTTGACCAATTCGTAAAAAAAACTAAGAAAACAAAAACCTAATAAAGACATGCGTGTCCGTCAACCTTAAACAATTTGTCAATTTTATTTTTCAGTCTTTATGATGGTCGATACTTGATCTATCTCTTACTGTTTCATCCCCGGGCAAAGCCGGTCTCTACTGCTAATAATTTATAAGATTCTTTATACATCCGCATAAATCGGTTTACTGATGTCAGACACTGAGTGGCTGATTTTGTCAGGTTTTATAAATTCAGTAGAATTTTGTAATTCAACTTCAATATTCAATATTCAGAGTGTTAATTATTATTGAGAAAAACAATTCTGTCGCCCAATAATGAAGGCTTACACTTAACTGTATTTAACAATGGCTAAACATGTGTAAATTTAATAAAATGAGATCTTAATTCATCAGGTTTTACAGCAGATTCCTCCGAAAAAACCTTAGTTGATTTTAAAAAAATAAACCAAATCAGTCATTTTGAATCAATTTTTTTTCGGTTTTTCTCGCACATGAATATCGTGTTCAAGCATGAAAGAGTATGTCGCCGCTCCGTGTTGAGAACAGTGTCGATATTTATATCTACGTACTCTCACTTTCTGATATTGAGCAATTTAACTATTAATAGATCAGAATTTTTCAACACTTTTGGATGAAAACATCGCCAGTACATCGCGTTAACCGTTACTGAACCAAATTGAATTCTGACCTTCAAAACGATTTATTTAGTAGATAGTACGTGACACTGGAATATAACTGTGTACGAAGTTTGAGGTATTTAAAAAATAAAACACCATTACCATCGTAACCTAATTTTCTTTAATATTCCAAGTTTGAATACCATCAATTACTTACCAGATATCTGCTGACGAATGGTGATAACATTTACAAAAATGTTAGCATTTGGAACTACAGAATCGAGATGCTGAATATGACATCAATCAGCTAATAATACATTTTAGTGTATTGCTCGTGTTCGTGTGCGCGTTTACGCGCAAGGTGACATGTGCTCGTTTGCAACTGTGTGGATGTGCAAGGTGTCGTGATTATTTTAATTTTTATTCAATGTTTTCTCTATAAACTCACTCCTTAGCTTTTTTCTTTCTAACTTTTGCCTTTTCATTCAATTGTAGCTATTTATATCCGTTGTTTTTCTCTAGACGCGTTATCGTTTTTTTATATATTTATATATATATATATATATATATATATATATATATATATATATATATATAATACATGATATAATATGGAAAAAGTTTGGATTTAATGTATTTTTTGTTGACTTGCCTTTTATATTTCTGTGTGTGCCTCCCTATACAATATCCGTCGTAATTATAGCATTAGAATTTAGTGAACTTGTGTTGAAATATGTTTTTTGATCGTGACGTGAAAGCTTTTTTACGCAAGTATAGCAAACAAAAATTCAACATGAATATATGTATTCGGGAAAGAAAGTGGGGAAAATTAGAAAAAAAAAAAAAAATATCCAAATTTGAAGGAATTAAATATATGTAAACGCTTTTTTATTCAAATAGATGCTGAAATTTTTAATCGAAGATATTTGAAAAAAAATCATGTTTTATTTCATGTTATTCTTTCATGATATTCTAAATTTTCAGATGTTTTTTTTACGATATTTCCTTTTTTTAATCTAATCTACATTTCTTAGACTTCACGAAAAAGCCCTGAGCAATTTCCACCATTTTTGCATTTTGTTGATATACAAGTCTCCGGGCCAAAGCACGCAACATAACATTTTAAATAGCGTTACATGAATATTGACAATGCAGAGTTTGACAACAGGTAAGAAAAACATGTTGTTAATCGCTCACTCCGTTGAACACGGATGTAGATCAGGAGAGTGGCGAGAAGAAATCAATAGATTCGTGCAAGTGACTATAGCAGAGCTCGGCTTCTCGATGCAAGCATTTATCTATATTACAACAGAAAGAAAATAAAAATCAATGCTTCTTTTGTAAAACACCTAATAAATTTCGAAAGCGTAGTCATCGTGAATGTTCGTAAAAAAGCAAAAATAAAACAAAAAGGACAGTAGATGATTAGCTGCCGGGAATTTTTTTCTTTCCTAACTGTCCCATCTCCCTCTTACTCACTATCTCTCTTTATTTATTTGTGTTTCCTATCACTTCTCTCATTCGACATATATATATATATATATATATATATATATATATATATATATATATAGCTTGAGTTTGTTTGCATACATGTGTTTGTGGAAATTTATGGAATGAAAAAGGATATGAAGTTAGAGGAGAAATATATATATACAAAATTTTCTGCAGAAGTCGTAAAATCCGGAGAACTCATATTCATGAAAGTGTGTTGGGCACGTCGACGCGATTTAATGTTTAGGACACTAGGCTTACTAGATCATTTACGACTCTGTAGTAAGTTCGATCCTCACCCCATTGTCTATATTATCATCTTTGTGTCACAACTTAACTAAAAATAGATAATCACTACAATGAACTACACTGGTCACTTTGCATTGGTGAAATGTTAAGCAGGTCTGTCTTGCGTGATCTGTTACGACTGAATAGTGAGTTCGTTCCTCAGTGAAGGCTTCGTAATTTCGTGCCATTGACTCATCTAAAATACGTTTAGAAAATCCACCTCTTCTATTAAGATGTAAAATGATTATTTGTATGGAATCCTGAATGCCTCATGTGCATACATTTGTTTGTTTTTTTTATGCTCTTCTGTGATTGATTATATCTTTTTCAATATGCTGGTAGTCGTTTGGCATAAATGCCTCCATTGATTGTATTATATATACACATTCAACACACACCTACATAAATATACGGGGTGCAAGTGCCAAATTCTCGATTAAATTGCACAAAAAAATTAAAATAATACTGACATCTCATTTTAAAGTTATATATATATATATATATATATATATATATATATATATATATATATATATATATATTCATACATACATATATATATATATATATATATATATATATACATACATACATATATATATAAAAAAACATCGTTTTACTGTTGAAATAGCTAAATTTAACCATAATTTTTTTTCTAACATTTTGACTTCTCATTTCCACAGATATATTTACTTTAAAATGCACAAAATACCCCTTAAATAAGGAAGATTAAATTTATTCAATAAAATCCCCCATTGGCTTCAACGACCATCTCCAGTGACTTTTGGATCTGCTGCCTATTTTTTGATGTTTTTTTTTTAATTAGTGAAGGCTGCCCTAATCCTTGCCTTCAGCTCATCTTTTTTGTGTTGCAAGCAATTTTGTTGGTCTCTTGCTCAACTACGATCCAAAACATATTAATTAAGGGGTGTAGCAGACTGTGGAGTTAAGGGAAGATATAAGGTATGATGTGGTCGCAGAAACTTTCTGACAGACATGACTTGATTCCCCTTCCATTGCATCATGGTACACAGTCATGTTGCCAGACAAAAGATGTTACAGTAGCAACTCTCTTGACAAAGAGCAGCAATACTTCCTCAGGGTACCAGATGTTGGCTTGCGTGTTACATCTAAGGGCATTTTCATTAAATCGGTGTTCTTTTCTAATCAGGATGATCAGAATGAGTTTTCGTGTTGTTGTGTCTTTGTAATCACAATTACATTCATCCGACAATTTTCGAATCCTCTGCACTGTCCTCATGTTCACATACAAACACTTCGAAATGTTCGTATTGGAATGTCAGGCAGTACATCAAACCGTTTGCAAATTTCTGACGGAGTGTATTGCGTCGTGGTGCTCTTTTACCCGCAGACGCTAGCCATTGATCCTACTATACTTGATGCTAAAATCACGGAAAAATAAGGATAAATCACAATGTTGACATTACGCTTTAATTCAGACAAGCGTTTAGTTAGTAAATCCACATCAATACTGGAAAGGCAATAACAGATTTTAGTTTGTAGGACTGTATTTTCCTGAAAAGTTTAATCAAGTGAAATATTTTATAATTTCTATATTCAGTGTTATTGGTTGCGCGGTAAATGAATGTCAAATGTGTCCATATAAGAAAACATTTGATAATACCTTAACATTATGAGAAGGTGTCTCATCCTATCATCAAGTAGCGACTAAGGCTGTTTGAGTAAACAAAAAATTTGGCAGTTCGATGAAATATTAGCAAAGATCGTATTTGAATTCCTAAAAAGATTTAACTTGAAAACCAACCACGTTGTTCTACGACTTGCAGCTGTCTTCTAAACATAACTGCTAAACGTTCATCTTCCTAGCGTATTAGTATAATGAAAAGGAGAAGCAATTGTCAGCACGGAAGCAATGCCGCCGTCCACAGTAAACATTATGAATGATAGAATACATCCAAATTGTGGTGATTTTGAAACACAATATGAGAGCATTATGATAGGAGGGTATTTTTAACGTTCTCCATGCCTATATGATTTATCATATATTTAAAATGTTTAAAATTTCTTAATATTTCATATGTGGCATAGCATTCAGAAAAACAAAGAAGTTGAAAAAAGTATGTAATATAAAACGGATATAACACAGATTTCTTTAAATGTAGAATTATATATTTGCAGTCAAGGAAAATGAAAGTGATAATGATTTAATAAAGTGCTCGCATCACACTTGTATACTATGCCGTTTTACTAATATATAAATTTACTTCTGTACTCTCTACTTTTCAGCTCATTACAATTTCAAGATTGTTATAAGATGGATATATAATCTCTTAAAATTAGCGAAATGTTGTATAATGCATAACTTCGTTAACTTTCTGAAATAATTTCTGAAATATAGTCAATTTTTAAAACGTTTTTTGGTATGACACACATTAATTTGGAAGATCAAAAGAAAAATATAAATAATTGTTGGATATGAAACTTTCAGGAACTATTCACAGATGATCGAAATTATTATAAATATGTTTTTGTTTCTTTTTTTTTTTTATTAAAGTCATGGCAGAAATGTTATTTTTATATTTATTACAACCCCATGATTAATTTTATGAAAACGCTAGAAATTCGATCGAGTCTAGTTTAATGATTGAAATAGTTAAAGGCACAAGGCTGTGAGGAATGCAAATCACGTATTTTTTTGTTTTTTAATTGGACCCCTACCTGAAAATCAGCTCTGAATTGTAACAAAAAAAACTCAATAAAACAAAGATATTATTTAATTTCAAATGCTTTTTATTTGCTTTTAGAATTTTATGACTATGGTCAATATTTTCTGAAAGCTAAAACCTTTTCGATAAAAAATTAATTTTAATAAAATTATTTCTTAATTATAAAAGATTTTTTTACATTTAAGTTGTTAAAATATTATAATTAGTTAAAAGCAGCATCCAGTTTTTAGTAAATGTCCTAATGAGATAGATCTTTTTTACCACATTGTAAATTGTATCGTTTTGACTAATCAGAAATACCCGCAGTAATTAAGAAATGTAATTTAGTGTTTATAATTGGGCTGTAATTATAAAGTACGGAAGACCAACCTAAATAAATTTATTTACGTTATTTCAGTTAAAGCATTCTTCTCCGCTGTTAAAGCATTTACTTTTTTGAAACACGTGTGAGAATTTAATTTGATTTTCAATTTCAACTGAGAAGGGTACCTAAAAGTATCGGTATCATCTATGAAATTTATATGATCTTATTTTATATTAATCTCAGTTATGACATTTTCCAGAAATGAAATATCAAAATTAATAATAAAATGAATGGAAATACAAATATCACAGTAAAATGTAATAAATATACATAAAATTATAAGATTTTATGTACACATCTGATAACATTCATAAGACATAGAAAGGTACCTATAAATTAATTAGATACCTTTCTTATGAAATATGAAATTTAATGTCACTCTTAACAGTCTTATTTTAATTGCTTTATAATATATTTTCCATGAAGCATCGTAAACTTAAATGTGAAACCTACGTACAAAAAAATAGAGCGCTGAAAGTTTTCCTTAAAAATAACGAGGTAAATAATTTGTTCACTTTTCTCCTTCCGTAGAACAAATTAGCCTCACGGAATCTGTCAAGATGTCATTCATCACCTGTCAAGTGACGTGAAAGTGTATGACCTGCTTTGTTTTATTTTCAAATTACATCATTTCGGCGCAAAAGCTAAGCTAAGCTTGGTTCAAAATAAATATTATTGGTTTTAAATACATATTATAATTTCTGATTTTCTTAAAATAAGTTTTTGAAAAATGACAATTGATATTTAAAAGATTTTTAAAGTGAGATTTCCAGTTTTTTTTTTTATATAAAATGGAAAAATGGTCAATTTTGCTGACTCAAAAAACAAGATTTAACGAAAATCTCGGACGTGCTAGGAGAATTAAAAGTAAAAAAAATACCACCAAAATAATTTGATCCTTCCTCTTAATAATAATATAAACATTTAGACTAAAAAAAAATTGTTTTTCGTCAAATTTGGCTTTTTTTCATCACGCTATGCTATCTTTTTTTAGCGATCTCGTGAAGGTACCTATGTTAGTAGATTACATAGATAGACTCGTGTACTGCATCCAGCCTAGGATATTCCCGGACGATATGGTGCGATACCTTTCATTTTGGAAGTATTTTAACTGTTCTCTCATGAAAACGAATTACTCCAGAGAAGTTTCCACTGATATCCATTAGTAACGAAAATCCGATATTCATTTCAGATTATATTAATTCAAAACAACTATTCCTTCTAGAACTCTGCATTTAATGTTCAAAAGTTAGACATGCGATTTCTTCTTCAGTAATAGCATTGAATTGCTTCTGGTCTTCTACCCGCAAACGCTCTCGACGTCTTTTCTGATATTCTCTCACTACAGCATATTGTTGTTGATTTCTTGTTGGTTTTCAATTTATTTATATTCGCAATACCGCTTATTGAATACTGAATGTGAACTCGAATGATAATTTTAGACGAAAAAAGTTATTTTTTAAAACGGTGCTTTGTTGCAAAGACATTAATTGCAAAACGATACCCGCAAGATGGTATTTACAAACAATGACACAAAAACGATAAAATGAAAGAAATATATTAATTTCAAAAGCTCACTTATATTTTAGGGCGAAGTTTCATAAGACCGTTAGTTCATGAAGCATAATATAACCCTCACTATTGAAATCATTTAATAATTTCAATCTCTTCCTCTCTCTCTCTGTCTCTCTGTCAAACTTTTTTTGTATTTTCAGGTCGCTCTCTCTCTCTCTCTTTCTCCTTTCCTATCTTTCTCTTTCACAAATGCACCTTAAAAAATCATCAAATAATTAAGAAAATTATTATATCAAGATCTTCTAAACTGTATTTGATGTCATATTTCCCACGTAATATATTTATCCTCAATATATTTTGACGAAATCAAATACTTAATATCATGATTATAGTAAGAACATGACGTGTATAATAACATATGTCATTCTGCATGTAACATTAATATATATCGTTACCTGTTCAGTAATACATAACCATATCATATAAAAAAACGTAAAAGATTAAAAATATATTTTAAAAATCAACCATATCTTTCCGGAAATATTATGCAGTGACATTGATTTATTGGACAATGTAGACAATCGTTGCTAAATACAAATGATTGAGTTTTAATTGAAAATAAAACGGAGGAAATAAAATTTCAAAGTAATGATTAACATGGAAGATGTCAACAGATAAAGCATGTTTTCCAAGCAATTACATTACCAACAGCGGTGCAAAGGAAATGAAAACAAAATAGAATGACATTAAACAAACAAAATACAATGATTAGTCATCGCACTATCGCTAATTGATCAAGATCGATTTCGTCGTAATTATTTCTAAATCAATTTGAATGTTGTTGGATAACTCAACGTGGATAGTTTTTATAACATCTTTTACTCTGACGTCATGGAAATTGTTGCGGATAGGAAAAACGATATTTTTAATTGAAATGTTTAAGTTATTATTGGGGTATATATGTATAAGAAAAATTCTGAATAGAATTTATACATCCATCGCATAAAAAATAAAATCAATGATACATATCGTCAAATGCCGTGTATTTCAATGGATGGTTTTACTAGAAGAGAGAATTTAATATTAGAAATCAGATAAAATGGCACTTGGATAAATGTATTAAAATATAGAAAAATAATTGTGTGCCTATGTTCTTATATTTTATATATGTCTTATACTGTGATTGTTAACACAAGAACGTCAAATTGTATTACAGTTTCCTAGATTTGACAAACATCTAACAAAGTACATATTAATTGAAAATAATAATATTCAACATCTCTTTGGGAATTTTATTCAAAATAGATAACATGCAGTGTCGTGTTTCTCATAATTAAATAATAAAATTAATTACAAGAATAAGATTTAGGAGATTAAAACTGATGGTAACACTGTAATATTTGGTCTCAATTTGAAAATCGCCTTGGAGAGGAGGGATCGTTATCCATGTCGACTTTATTATTTAAAAACATAATGTACTCTATGATACGTAGTAAATTTTTAACCAATATATAGTAAATATAAAATAATTCTAAATTTTTAAATATCGCAGTTCATACAAGAAATCAAATTATTATTGCGATAAGATTGCTAGGCATATAACAGACACGAAAGTTAAAAATTTACCACAACGTGATTGAGGCATTCTTATTTATTAATGAATTCAAAGAATCTAAAACATCCGTGGAGATTCCTAACTACACAGAATTAAACTTGTATTGAATAATATATCAGGTGGTTATAAAATACTTCATTTCTTCAAATTTCTTTTTGTGTGATTTCTTATTTACCGTATAAACTAAAAGACATGGAAGCTTACCAATTTCCGTAAAAAATCTAGCCACTACTATTGTACATTGATCTCGCCTAGCTATAAAAGCAAAGTCTCTGATTGCCATCAAGATAGCTATCAAAAATAGAGGCAGAAATGGGTTTGTGATTAGTGTTTTGTCCACATTTTCCCAAAATATTTGTTGAATAAATTCCATCAGGTGAAATCTTATCATTGCACTGAATAAAAGACGTCTCAAAAGCAATCTTTTGAAGTTTCTTTTTCTCAAAATGTCTTCTTCTTTGCGTCCCCATGGCTAGTAGCTTGTTTTTATTCAAAGTGAAATCCACCACCAAAATGAATACTGACTGAGGCTTCTTTCATATTAAGTTTATTTTGTCCATTGTGCCAGAAATATATTTCAGTAAAATTGCATTTTCATATGAGAGTTGTAATTACTGGATCGTTGTAATGAGAATAAACCTATTTATGAATATATTTCCTTTTATATTTGTTTTATATTATCTTTCAGTGTACTTTAATTCATCCAGGTTCATTCCGATATATTACAACGGAGAATTGGCTTCTATATATATGTAACTCAATTATGTTCGAATTGATAGTCTCTGATGTATTTGGCTACTAATTTTTCAAACAAATAGTTCCTTCAATGTTATGAAGAGTCTAACGTATATATGAAAAAGTCTCTATATGATATATAAAGATTAATAAATTAATGGAGATTTATGATATACAGTTCTATAATTAGTATATATAATCATAATTATATAATATAGATTGTGATAGAAATAACTACCATTGTAAAACGTTACTCATGTGGTGCTCGTTAAATTAGGCAAGTGGCAAGTAGATGATTAGCTGCCGGAATTTTTTTCTTTCCAATCAGTCCCATCTCCTCTTACTCACTATCTCTCTCTTTATTTATTTGTGTTTCCTATCACTTCTCTCATTCGACATATATATATATATATATATATATATATATATATATATATATATTATAGCTTGAGTTTGTTTGCATACATGTGTTTGTGGAAATTTATGGAATGAAAAGGATGTGAAGTTAGAGGAGAAATATATATATACAAAAATTTTCTGCAGAAGTCGTAAATCCGGAGAACTCATATTCATGAAAGTGTGTTGGGCAATGTCGACGCGATTTAATGTTTAGGACACTAGGGCTTACTAGATCATTTACGACTCTGTAGTAAGTTCGATCCTCACCCCATTGTCCTCATATTATCATCTTTGTGTCACAACTTAACTAAAATAGATAATCACTACAATGAACTACACTGGTCACTTTGCATTGGTGAAATGTTAAGCAGGTCTGTCTTGCGTGATCTGTTACGACTGAATAGTGAGTTCGTTCCTCAGTGAAGGCTTCGTAATTTCATGCCATTGACTCATCTAAAATACGTTTAGAAAATCCACCTCTTCTATTAAAGATGTAAAATGATTATTTGTATGGAATCCTGAATGCCTCATGTGCATACATTTTTTTGTTTTTTTTTTATGCTCTTCTGTGATTGATTATATCTTTTCAATATGTTGGTAGTCGTTTTGGCATAAATGCCCTCCATTGATTGTATTATATACACACACCAACACACACCTACATAAATATGCAAGGGTGCAAGTGCGCCCGATTCTCGATTAAATTGCACAAAATTAAAATAATACTGACATCTCATTTTTAAAATAGTATATATATATATATATATATATATATATATATATATATATATATATATACATATATATTTATATATATATATATACATACATACATATATATAAAAAACACATCGTTTTACTGTTGAAATAGCTAAATTTAACCATAATTTTTGTTCTAACATTTTGACTTCCCATTTCCACAGATATATTTACTTAAAATGCACAAAAATACCCTTAAATAAGGAAGATTAAATTTATTCAATAAAATCCCCATTGGCTTCAACGACCATCTCCAGTGACTTTGGGATCTGCTGCCTATTTTTTGGATGTTTTTTTTTAAATTAGTGAAGGCTGCCCTAATCCTTGCCTTCAGCTCATCTTTTGTGTTGCAAGCAATTTTGTTGGTCTCTTGCTCAACTACGATCAAAACATATTAATTAAGGGTGTAGCAGACTGTGGAGTTAAGTGGGAAGATATAAGGTATGATGTGGTCGCAGAAACTTTCTGACAGACATGACTTGATTCCTCCCATTGCATCATGGTACACAGTCTGTTGCCAGACAAAAGATGTTACAGCAACTCTCTTGACAAAGAGCAGCAATACTTCCTGTGGTACTTGATGTTGGCTTGCGTGTTACATCTAAGGGCATTTTCATTAAATCGGGTAGTTCTTTTCTAATCAGGATGATCAGAATGAGTTTTTCGTGTTGTTGTGTCTTTGTAATCACAATTACATTCATCCGACAATTTTCGAATCTTCTGCACTGTCCTCATGTTCACATACAAACACTTCGAAATGTTCGTATTGGAATGTCAGGCAGTACATCAAACCGTTTGCAAATTTCTGATGGAGTGTATTGCGTCGTGGTGCTCTTTTTACCCGCAGACGCTAGCCATTGATCCTACTATACTTGATGCTAAAATCACGGAAAAATAAGGATAAATCACAATGTTGACATTACGCTTTAATTCAGACAAGCGTTTAGTTAGTAAATCCACATCAATACTGGAAAAGGCAATAACAGATTTTAGTTTGTAGGACTGTATTTTCCTGAAAAGTTTAATCAAGTAAAATATTTTATAATTTCTATATTCAGTGTTATTGGTTGCGCGGTAAATGAATATCAAATGTGTCATATAAGAAAACATTTGATAATACCTTAACATTATGGAGAAGGTGTCTCATCCTATCATCAAGTAGCGACTAAGGCTGTTTGTGTAAACAAAAAATTTGGCAGTTCGATGAAATATTAGCAAAGATCGTATTTGAATTCCTAAAAGATTTAACTTGAAAACCAACCGTTGTTCTACGACTTGCAGCTGTCTTCTAAACATAAACTGCTAAACGTTCATCTTCCTAGCGTATTAGTATAATGAAAAGGAGAAGAATTGTCAGCACGGAAGCAATGCCGCCGTCCACAGTAAACATTATGAATGATAGAATACATCCAAATTGTGGTGATTTTGAAACACAATATGAGAGCATTATGATAGGAGGGTATTTTTTAACGTTCTCCATGCCTATATGATTTATCATATATTTAAAATGTTTAAATTTCTTAATATTTCATATGTGGCATAGCATTCAGAAAAAACAAAAAGTTGAAAAAGTATGTAATATAAAACGGATATAACACAGATTTCTTTAAATGTAGAATTATATATTTGCAGTCAAGGAAAATGAAAGTGATAATGATTTAATAAAGTGCTCGCATCACACTTGTATACTATGCCGTTTTACTAATATATAAATTTACTTCTGTACTCTCTACTTTTCAGCTCATTACAATTTCAAGATTGTTATAAGATGGATATATAATCTCTTAAAATTAGCGAAATGTTGTATAATGCATAACTTCGTTAACTTTCTGAAATAATTTCTCATGAAATATAGTCAATTTTTAAAACGTTTTTTTGGTATGACACACATTAATTTGGAAGATCGTGCGAAAATATAAATAATTGTTGGATATGAAACTTTCAGGAACTATTCACAGATGATCGAAATTATTATAAATATGTTTTTTGTTTTTTTTCTTTTTTAATAAAGTCATGGCAAAATGTTATTTTATATTTATTACAACCCCATGATTAATTTTATGAAAACGCTAGAAATTCGATCGAGTCTAGTTTAATGATTGAAATAGTTAAAAAAAGCACAAGGCTGTGGAGGAATGCAAATCACGTATTTTTAATTTTTTTAATTGGACCCCTACCTGAAAATCAGCTCTGAATTGTAACACAAAAAACTCAATAAAACAAAGATATTATTTAATTTCAAATGCTTTTATTTGCTTTTAGAATTTTTATGACTATGGTCAATATTTTCTGAAAGCTAAAACCTTTTTCGATAAAAAATGAATTTTTAATAAAATTATTTCTTAATTATAAAAGATTTTTACATTTAAGTTGTTAAAATATTATATAATTAGTTAAAAGCAGCATCCAGTTTCGTAAATGTCCTAATGAGATAGATCTTTTTTACCACATTGTAAATTGTATCGTTTTGACTAATCAGAAGACCCGCAGTAATTAAGAAATGTAATTTAGTGTTTATAATTGGGCTGTAATTATAAAGTACGGAAGACCAACCTAAATAAATTTATTTACGTTATTTCAGTTAAAGCATTCTTCTCCGCTGTTAAAGCATTTACTTTTTTGCGATACACGTGTGAGAATTTAATTTGATTTTTCAATTTCAACTGAGAAGGGTACCTAAAAGTATCGGTATCATCTTATGAAATTTATATGATCTTATTTTTATATTAATCTCAGTTATGACATTTTTCCAGAAATGAAATATCAAAATTAATAATAAAATGAATGGGAAATACAAATATCACAGTAAAATGTAATAAATATACATAAAATTATAAGATTTTATGTACATCTGATAACATTCATAAGACATCATAAAATTAATTAGATACCTTTTCATGAAATATGAAATTTAATGTCACTCTTAACAGTCTTATTTTAATTGCTTTTATAATATATTTTCCATGAAGCATCGTAAACTTAAATGTGAAACCTACGTACAAAAAAAAAATAGAGCGCTGAAAGTTTTCCTTAAAAATAACGAGGTAAATAATTTGTTCACTTTTTCCTCCTTCCGTAGAACAAATTAGCCTCACGGAATCCCTCAAGATGTCATTCATCACCTGTCAAGTGACGTGAAAGTGTATGACCTGCTTTGTTTTATTTTCAAATTACATCATTTCGGCGCAAAAGCTAAGCTAAGCTTGGTTTCAAATAAATATTGGTTTTAAATACATATTATAATTTCTGATTTTCTTAAAATAAGTTTTGAAAAATGACAATTGATATTTAAAAGATTTTTTAAAGTGAGATTTCATTTTTTTATAAAATGGAAAAAAAATGGTCAATTTTTGATTACTCAAAAAACAAGATTTAACGAAAAAATAAGGACGTGCTAGGAAGAATTAAAAAAGTAAAAAAATACCACCAAAATAATTTGATCCTTCCTCTATTAATAACATAAACATTTAGACTAAAAAAATTGTTTTCGTCAAATTTGGCTTTCTTTTCATCACGCTATGCTATCTTTTTTAGCGATCTCGTGAAGGTGGTAAACTTAGTAGATTACATAGATAGACTCGTGTACTGCATCCAGCCCAGGATATTCCTGGACGATATGGTGCGATACCTTTCATTTTGGAAGTATTTTAACTGTTCTCTCATGAACGAATTACTCCAGAGAAGTTTCCACTGATATCCATTAGTAACGAAAACTGATATTCATTTCAGATTATATTAATTCAAAACAACTATTCCTTCTAGAACCTGTTTTAATGTTCAAAAAAGTTAGACATGCGATTTTCTTCTTCAGTAATAGCATTGAATTGCCCTTCTACCCATAAACGCTTTTTTCGACGTCTTTTTTGATATTCTCTCACTGGCTCTATTGTTGTTGATTTCTTGTTGGTTTTCAATTTATTTTTTCGCAATACTTATTGAATACTGAATGAAACTCGAATGATAATTTTAGACGAAAAGTTATTTTTTTTAAAACGGTGCTTTGTTGCAAAAGACATTAATTGCAAAACGATACCGCAAGATGGTATTTACAAACAATGACACATTTTTAAAAAATGAAAGAAATATATTTAATTTCAAAAGCTCACTTATATTTTAGGGGCGAAGTTTCCTCATAAGACCGTTAGTTCATGAAGCATAATATAACCCTCACTATTGAAATCATTTAATAATTTCAATCTCTTCCTTTCTCTGTCTCTCTGTCAAACTTTTTTTTTGTATTTTCAGGTCGCTCTCTCTCTCTTTCTCTCTCCTATCTTTCTTTTCACAAATGCACCTCAAAAATCATCAAATAATTAAGAAAATTATTATATCAAAGATCTTCTAAACTGTATTTGATGTGTCATATTTCCCACGTAATATATTTATCCTCAATATATTTTGACGAAATCAAATGCTTAATATCATGATTATAGTAAGAACATGACATATAATAACATATATCATTCTGCATGTAACATTAATATATCGTTACCTGTTCAGTAATACATAACCATATCATATAAAAAAAAAACGTAAAAGATTAAAAAATATTTTTAAAAATCAACCATATCTTTCCGGAAATATTATGCAGTGACATTGATTTATTGGACAAATGTAGACAATCGTTGCTCAAATACAAATGATTGAGTTTTAATTGAAAAATAAAACGGAGGAAATAAAATTTCAAAGTAATGATTAACATGGAAGATGTCAACAGATAAAGCGCATGTTTTTTTCAAGCAATTACATTACCAACAGCGGTGCAAATTGAAATGAAAAACAAAATAGAATGACATTAAACAAACAAAATACAATGATTAGTCATCGCACTATCGCTAATTGATCAAGATCGATTTCGTCGTAATTATTTCTAAATCAATTTGAATGTTGTTGGATAACTCAACGTGGATAGTTTTTTATAACATCTTTTTACTGACGACGTCATGGAAATTGTTGCGGATAGGAAAAAACGATATTTTAATTGAAATGTTTAAGTTATTATTGTATATATGTATAAGAAAAATTCTGAATAGAATTTATACATCCATCGTATAAAAAATAAAATCAATGATACATATCGTCAAATGCCGTGTATTTCAATGGATGGTTTTTTACTAGAAGAGAGAATTTAATATTAGAAATCAGATAAAATGGCACTTGGATAAATGTATTAAAATATAGAAAAATAATTGTGTGCCTATGTTCTTATATTTTATATATGTCTTATACTGTGATTGTTAACACAAGAACGTCAAATTGTATTACAGTTTCCTAGATTTGACAAACATCTAACAAAGTACATATTAATTGAAAATAATAATATTCAACATCTCTTTGGGAATTTTATTCAAAATAGATAACATGCAGTGTCGTGTTTCTCATAATTAAATAATAAAATTAATTACAAGAATAAGATTTAGGAGATTAAAACTGATGGTAACGCTGTAATATTTGGTCTCGAATTTGAAAATCGCCTTGGAGAGGAGGGGATCGTTATCCATGTCGACTTTATTATTTAAAAACATAATGTACTCTATGATACGTAGTAAATTTTTTAACCAATATATAGTAAATATAAAAATAATTCTAAATTTTTAAATATCGCAGTTCATACAAGAAATCAAAATTATTATTGCGATAAGATTGCTAGGCATATAACAGACACGAAAGTCTAAAAATTTACCACAACGTGATTGAGGCATTCTTATTTATTGAATGAATTCAAAGAATCTAAAACATCCGTGGAGATTCCTAGCTACACACAGAATTAAACTTGTATTGAATAATATATCAGGTGGTTATAAAAATACTTCATTTCTTCAAATTTCTTTTTTTGTGTGATTTCTGATTTTACCGTATAAACTAAAAGACATGGAAGCTTACCAATTTCCGTAAAAAAAATCTAGCCACTACTATTGTACATTGGATCTCGCCTAGCTATAAAGCAAAGTCTCCTGATTGCCATCAAGATAGCTATCAAAAATAGAGGCAGAAATGTGGCTTGTGATTAGTGTTTTGTCCACATTTTCCCAAAATATTTGTTGAATAAATTCCATCAGGTGAAATCTTATCATTGCACTGAATAAAAAGACGTCTCAAAAGCAATCTTTGAAGTTTCTTTCCTCAAAATGTCTTCTTCTTGCGTCCCCCATGGCTAGTAGCTTGTTTTTTATTCCAAAGTGAAATCCACCACCAAAATGAATACTGACTGAGGCTTCTTTCATATTAAGTTTATTTTGTCCATTGTACCAGAATATATTTCAGTAAAAATTGCATTTTCATATGAGTGTTGTAATTACTGGATCGTTGTACGAGAATAAACCTATTTATGAATATATTTCCTCTTTTATATTTGTTTTATATTATCTTTCAGTGTACTTTAATCTATCCAGGTTCATTCCGATATATTACAACGGAGAATTGGCTTCTATATATATGTAACTCAATTAGTGTTCGAATTGATAGTCTCTGATGTATTTGGCTACTAATTTTTCAACAAATAGTTCCTTCAATGTTATGAAGAGTCTAACGTATATATGACTAAAGTCTCTATATGATATATACAAGATTAATGTTATTAATGGAGATTTATGATATACAGTTCTATAATTAGTATATATAATCATAATTATATAATATAGATTGTGATAGAAATAACTACCACATTGTAAAATGTTACTCATGTGGTGCTCGTTAAATTAGGCAAGTGGCAAAGGGGTATTCCTCTAGATTATATCTGACTATTTTCTTACAGATGGAATTACTTACCATTTGCCTTGAAGCAGAGCACGACGTGCGTTTGTTTTCGAAAGGATTTTTTAAGACAGGTGGATCTTTAATTGCAGCACAGATTGCTTTCCGTGCTCATTTCCTGTTATGTTGGAATTGTTCTGTTCCCGATAGAAAATCAATACTGTTATGGGTTGAACATTTTAGGCCAAAAATGCAACGCTTCTGAAAAACTTTAGAGGTGCTCGAATTTCCGGCCGCTGGAAAACATTACAATCTTTAATAGATAGTTTAAACTCTATAAGTTGGATAGGGGCCAACATTTGGAGGATTTCATTCTTAAAAACATATGATTAAATTCTGTAGCACTTTGTTTCAAGTACATCGAAAAAATTCTAAAGATACTTACCGTAGTCTTTCTGTGAAAATTTAAAATGTAGGAGGTGTTTCTGTCGCCTTGGGCACAATATTATAATTTAATAATATTAATATATTTTAATATTTATTACAAGTTCACTTAAGTAAATTAGTGACTAAGTAGAAATAATAATAAAAGTAACACAACATTAACAGTAATAACAACTATAATAATAATAATAATAATAATAATAATAATAATAATAATATTAATAATATTAATAATCTAACCCTAACCCTAGCCCAAAATCCAGATTCTGTGATAAATATCCAGAAACGATTGATCATCTTGTAGCAGGTTGTACGGTGTTGGCACCACTGAATATAAAACCCGACATGACAGAGAGGGCCAATATCTGCACTGGAAAATCTGCAAAATCTACGGAAGAAAAACTGAAAGAAAAACTGGTATGAACACCACCCAGACCCGGTTACGGAGATAGGACCTGTTACAATTCTATGGGACTACAATACACACTGACAGAACAATCAAGGCCAACCACTTGAGATATTGTTATTAAAGACCACAAACAAAAAACGGTGGCTCCTTATTGATATGGCAGTCCCTGCCGACTGAAATGTATCTTTGAAGATATTCAAAAAAAGTTGTCAAAGTACAAGGACCTTGAAATAGAAATCGCGAAAATGTGGCATATGGGAACATCAACAATCCCTGTTGTAGTTGGAGCCCTAGGACTGGTTAGAAAAGATTGCAGTAGACTAATTGAAGGGATTCCTGGAAGTCCATGCCTCAAGGAGATACAGAAAATTGTTCTGACAAGTACAGCCCACACCTTACGAATAGCTTTTATCTATGTAATTTTTTTTTTTTTTTTTTTTTTGGAAAGTGTCATGACGCCATTTCTAACCTTAGGTCCCTGGGCGGGACCTGGAAAGAAATGTTTAAACGCCAGAAATCAAAGAAAATAATAATAATAATAATAATAATAATAATTATTATTGGAGTCCGATAGGGTATGACGTGTTTATCAAGGCTACGTTCAAACGTAACAGATTTAATGTAAATAATTTCATCGTATTATTTTACTTTTTTGGGAATTTTCTTCTTTTTTTCTTTTATTTCATTTTCAGGAATATATAGTTCAACATAAATATAACTCAACGTAATTTTATGTTTAATTTTGTTTTATTTTTTATTTAAATTTCTGAAATACACACTTTAACATAAATTATGCCTCAAAACAGATATATAACTGATTTTCATTTAAATCAATGTGACTAGAAATCATAATGTATTTAAATTTTAACTATTGAAAAAAGAGGAAAAACCTATGATGAAGATATTACTTATATATATGTGTGTGTGTGTGTGTTTTTGTGTATGTATATATATATATATATATATATATATATATATATATATATATAAAAGTGAACTGTTAAATACGTGATATAAACAAATTTTTTACTACGTTAATAAATAAATAAATAAATAAAATAAGAAACAAAAAAATAAAAACGAGCGATATAATTTGACCCAAATAAATAAACAAAGCGACTTCCGGTAAAAATAACCGCCATAATAGAATACCCACAATGCACCACTAACCCGTATATATATAAATAGCCGAGAAAAATAACAGCATATATGGCCTGACGATTGCATATAGCATGAAACAGACTGTCGCCTCTAAGTGTTGACTTCTATGTTCACTTTTATATTTACACACGCTCTATCTCTGATATTGAGCACTTTATCCCATAAATATAGCACACCTTAAGACTATATTTCTTTATGTATGTATGTATGTATGTACGCATGTACTAATTTTCTCCTTACCGCAAATTATATTTTAATTTAATGACATTTTAATTTTAAAGCCATGTAATTAAAGTTAGTATTTACATTCAAAAGTGAACAATGGTTAATGTTATCATTGGCATTGTTTTTAATGTTTTATTGGCCTGAATATTATGTGATTTTTACTGTTATAATTACATTGTTACCCTTTTTGTTTAAATTTTTAAATTGTTTCTCTTTACGGCGTCCTTGTTTGAATAACAAAAGCGTCCTCTAGTAGCAGACATTTAATGACACTGAATGCAATTACAGTAATGATGATGCTAATAATAATTTTATCAGTAGTAGTGATAATATTATTATATGATATGTATATTTGTGTGTATATATATATATATATATATATATATATATATATATATATATATATATATGTGTGTGTGTGTACTTGTATATGTATGTATGTATAAATATGCGTATATTTGTTCATTGCTTACTATAAAGACGCAAATTAAACTTAAATTTTCGATATTCATTTTAATTTTAAAGATTTGCTGATAAGTTATAGTATTCGCTGAGATACCTAATTTGCAATTGGTACCTATTAGGTTTATTAATTTTGTAGCAAATCTTCATTTTTCCACCTTTTGGGCAGAACATTGAACATCACTGACGGTTACGATTATGATTCCTTGGAAAAAATTGTCTGTCTGAAGAAAGTTGAAATAAAAATATTACTGTAAAAATATCTTGTATTCTTAAATATTATTCACGTAAAATATTTTTTTATAAATTAGATTAACATAAAAAATATTCCTTTAATATGACAAAAGAATATTTTATATTTATATTCACTTGAAAAAAGAAATTACATCATTGCAAAAATAAAATTAGCATAAAAATATTGTTTGTTTCAAGAAAGCGGATATGTAAATAATCACAGAGAAGCATAAAAATAGTGGTGGAAACAAACTTAAATCATTATACGTCCGATGCCCGACATATGCACGGCTCACATATTTTAAGTGTTAGATAGATAGATAGATAGATAGATAGATAGATAGATATGAAGAAGAAAGAAAAACGAAGAGAAATGCAATAATCGTAGTGATGGTACTAAAGGAAGTGATGATGATGGTGGTGGTGTTGTTGATTGTGGTGTTTGTGACTTGTCGGCTATTTTTTTATTTTTAATGTTATTTTTCTATTTCTTTATTACTAATTTATATACAATATGTTTTGTTATAAGCCATAGAATACAATCACACATAATAAAATGTTCTTTGAACATTATTAATACCTCTATATTAATTGTATTTATGGTTAAAATATATATATGTATAATAACAGCGTTAGTGAGATGTGAATGTAGTTTCATATTACGTAAAAGAGAAAATTTCTAAGAAAATTCCGATGAAAATTGAACATATATCAGAGTCTAGTGAAACACGCCGTGGCCCCTTGAAATCCAAACGCTTATAAATTAAGATTTTAACATTTTTTTCGCTGTTGATGTTAATTATAGCAATAGTAAAGCCAAAAAAATACTGTTGTTGTTTGTGATAGCAATAGTAAAATAAATAGGAGGAGAATGCCTGACACCATGGACGTCATGGCTCTTCAACGCTATTGATATGTTATGGTGCCCACGAAGCAGCCCCGACATATGGATAAATACGAACTAACTATAATACTGACACAAGGAAAAGTCTTGCTGAACCGCCTCGATCATCACGCAGGGCAACAAGGACTGCGATCCCCAGTGAGGAACCAGACTGGGTCGAAAAATCTACAATTGGAACACATTCTACCCGACATGAACTAGAGGCCTTCTATATTCTTTAAAAGAAAATCCCATAGAAATAACAATAACTATATGGTCTAGGTAAGTTTATATTGAAGAGGATGAGAAATGAAGAAGTATGCAACAGATGCTACGATAATTCCGACAACAACGAAAGCATGTTATAAAACCTTCCGAGAAAAACACACTTCAAAAAAGACTAAATATAAATGCCAAGATACTAGCCAATGTCAGCCATCATATAAACAGGAAACAAAGAATAACTGACATACTACTCGAAAGCATCCGAGAAAACCTCAAGAACAGATTAACTGGTAATATGTAGGGACAAAATACAAACAACCCAGAGGACACACATGCAGATGGCGAATATGAGCATGAAACAGAGAGGCAAAACAGTAGATATAAATAGGTGAATGTAAAGGAAAATTATTTCGAGGAAAGACGAACCATTCCAAAAGTAAGAAAGAACCGTCAAATGAAAGAAACCATAGGACATGCTAACCACCAAATAAAAAATAACGGAAGGAAGGGAAAGATGATGAATCTGACATAAATTAATCATCGCAGAAATGATAGCTGAAAATGAAAACACAACGTAAAGGAAAAACAAGACTACCAGTCTGGAAAGTAATAATAGAAACCGAATAAAGAAAATACTAGGAAAATTTCCCCTTTTGAGTGAAGTAGACAAGGCCTCCAAAATGCAAGAAAGGAAAAGGAGACAACTGAAACGAAGCCTTGACATAAAGAATAAAATTGACGTATCAAAAATTAAAGATAAACTGAAAGAAAAATTGAAGTTAAGCCACAGAGAATCAAGCGTTATGAAAAAAAGAAACAGATTCTAATGTAAAACAAGATCTTCAATGATGATGTCAAGAAACTATATCAAGAACTAGGAAATATATAATAGAGACAAATGAACCGTGTAATATGCAGGCTGTCGAGGTGTTCGGGGGTAAGATGTCGGAAAACCGCAAAATGCACAATGAAAAAGCTAGATGAATCTAGCAACAACAGGAACAACACATACATATAGAATGCCAACAATGAACGGATTTCAATGTTACTGAAACAACCGCTGCTATCTGCAAAGCCAAAGCTGGAAATCACCAGGAATACACTGAACAACCAAAAGTTGGATATAATAAAAAAAAAAAAAACTATCTTGCACCAATCAAGTACTGACACGGTCATACAATGACATAAACATAAACCCAGAAAAAAATGCCCAGAATTTATCACGTGGTGTGTAACATACGTACTCGAAAGAAATAGAAGAGACACAGATCCTGTATAACTATAGCCCCATCACTCGCCTACTTACAAGATCCTCAATTCTATCATAACAGAGAGGACATAGAATTACCACGATAAAAACAATTTAGTTCCAGCAGAACAGAATTGACCTAAAAGAGGATGTTATGGCTTCAAGAACCAACTAATTATCAATAAAACAATATTATAGGCAGTGAGAACAAAGAAAAGAAAAGTATCGACTTCATAGGTCGACTACAGAAAGGCGTTCGACAGTGCTCCACACTCATGGATAAAAAGTACCTAAAAATATAGCGAATATGCCTGTAACGGTCAAATTCTCAATGGAGAACATGAAAAACTGGATGACTACTGTAATTCTAAACCGCACAAACGGAACATTAACATCGAGGTTAGTCAACAGCAAAAGCGGGATCTTCAAAGAGAATGATTGTCACTACTACTTTTCTGCTTTGCATTAGCGCCATTCAGCTCTCTACTTAACAAATGTAGCTACAAATACAAGTCACGAAATAGCAAACTGAACCACCTATTCTATAATGATGATATTAGAAATTTTGTCAAGGATGAAACCAGCCAAAAAGTTACTAATAATTGACAAGATATTACTCGAAGCATTGGGATGAAGTTCGAAATTGACAAATACGCCAAAGCCAGACTCAAAGGCGGTAAATTAATGAAAACAACAATCTTAAGGAACTAGACCAAGATGATGCATACAAATACACAAGAATTAATGAAGGAGACTGAATACCACATTCAATGATGAAGAAAATTATAGGAGAAGAAATATTACAGGAGAATACGTTTCATAATATGAATCGAACTAAACTGGCCCAATAAAATGAAGACTATCAACACCTTATGCATACCCGTAACAACATACAGCTTCAGCATTATTAAATGGAAGTTGACTGACATTAAAATGTTGGACGCCAAGATCAGAAAAATGCTTCCTCAAATGAGGATACTTGCCCGAAATCAGATGTTGGTAGGCTGTATGTACCAAGAGTCATAAGTGACCGAGGAGTAATCCAACTTGAACCAACTCTAAAAACTACAAAGTTTGGATAGGAAGCCTACCTCAAAAAAACAATGTTCCTCTACTAGAAATAGTAAAACAACAAATCCACTCCCTCAAAAAAGAACCTGAACTCTTCCAGAAACTGTTTAATATAGCTGAAATTCTACCAACACAAAACGAAGTGAATACCATTTACAGCAAACGAGTAAAAGTAGTAAGTTGGCCAAAAGAAATTACAAATTACAAAAAAGAAAACCGTGAAGACAAGGCGTTGCATAGGAAATACATAGAATGACAAAAAAAGTAAACATGGAGCAACGGAAAACACATCAGTGGCTGAGGAGCACCGGGTTGCAAACTTATACGGAAAGCCTAATTGCAGCTCAGGACCAAAGTCTTGCAACGAGATCATATCACTGTCGCATAATAAAGAATGGAACTAACCCAAAATGCAGGATCTGCAGAAAATACAATGAAAGTGTCGACAATATTATGTCAGGATGTCCGTAACTGGCAAAAAATGAATATATCTAGAGCCATGGCAAGATACCGACATATGTGCACTAGAAGATATGCAAGAAGCACAAAATTGAACACCTGAGATATGTTATGAGCACCATCCAGATATGGATGGAAATGGAAGAGAACCCGTTCCGGACAAAATTCATTTCACGTTTAGACAGGAGTGAATGAATGACATCAAATATTCGTCCTGCAATAACGTATCCTTGAAGCCTACATAAAAAGCCAGCATGCCAAACCCTGTCAAACGAATTCAATATATCTAGAACAACTAAAACTTTGCCGTTATTATCATAAGCTTGGTATATATATTCAGTTATGGCCGTAAGCACGTCAGTGGTAGACCGAGCAAAACGGAAACCATATTGTTTACAAGAGAGCAGAACGTGGGAGGTGAGCAACTTAACTACTTCGGCAGTAGTTGTTGATGTTTTTGCAGTAGTAGTAGTAGAAGTAATAGTAGTAGAAGTAGTAGCAATAGTAGAAATAGTAGTATCAGTAGTAGTAATAGTAGACTTTTTCGTCAGACAATTTCACTGGTTCTGGAAACGACACTTATTATATGTGGAATTTAAACTCAATATATTCCGTAATAGTAATAGTATTAGGTTGGTGCAAAAATAATGTTTTTTTGACGTTCAACTTCAAAGGATCATAACTCCTTTCATAATAAACTTTATTAATCGAAATAAGAACCATTAGAATCGACACATTTTTGCCAACGAGAAACAAGTTTATTTATCCCATTAGCATAGAAATCCGGAGTTCTGGAAGTGATGAAGTCATTGAAGGCCGATTCGACATCATCTCGGCTTTTGAAGCATTTTTCGCGCAGGAAGTTGTCGAGATGCTTGAAAAAGTGATAATCGGTGGGCGAGAGGTCCGGTGAATATGGCGGATGAGGCAGAGTCTCGTAGCCCAATTCTTTCAGCTTCTGCAGGGTCAGTTGAGCAACATGCGGGCGAGCGTTGTCATGGAGGAGAATTGGTCCCTTCATATTGACCAACCTCGGGCACATACGTTGGAGCTTCTGGTGCATTTCGTCAATTTGTCGGCAGTACTTCTCTGCCGTAATCGTTTCGCCCGGATTCAAGAAGCTGACCACCAAACAGTCACAATAATTTCGTCTTCGGGAAGTGTTGTAGAGCTTCTCCGGCATCCAACCACTCTGCCGAACGTCGCCGGTTGTCGTAGAGGATCCACTTCTCATCATACGTCACAATCCACTCAAGAAATGGGTCGTTTTTGTTGCGCAGAAGGAGCGTAGAAGACACCTCAAAACGACGATTTTTTTGATTATCGTTCAAGTCATGCGGCACACATTTATCCAACTTTTTTTACTTCTCTATTTGCTTTAAATGGCGAACGACTCTTCAGTGGTCGACCTCGAGTTCGACAGCAACTTCTCGTGTGGTTTTGCGAGGATCGGCTTCAATTAAGGCTTTCAAATGTTCGTTATCAACCGCAGTCGGCCGGCCGCGACCGTCTTCATCTTCGAGGCTTTCATCACCATTGCGAAATTTCTTGAACCACCGTTGTGCCATACGTTCGTTAGTGGTTCGTGGGCCAAACGCATCATTGATATCACGAGCTGTCTCGGCAGCTTTTCGGCCTAGTTTGAACTGGAACAAGAAAATCGTGTGGATTTGAATTTTGTCCAAGCTGTCGAAAAGCCTGCAAAAAAATGAATGAAGAGATTGAGAACGGTAACGAATAACACGATTCGATAGTGCGAAAAACGCGCTTCAAAATGATATATAACATGACTATATATATCAATGAATTAATTCAGAAATCATATATAAATGTAACATATGTGAGAAAACGACATTATTTTTGCACCAACCTAATATTTGGAAAACTTCTACAAACTACTGTATAGCCAACAACAATAGCGACCCCTATATGAAATACGATATATTGTTTTCTCAATGCTTCTACACCAGAGAATAAGTTCTTTATACGGGGATATTTGTAATATTTATTCATGCATGAATCAATCCGAAATCATGTGGAAAGTTTTGATAACTGAAATGTATATTTCATTTATGAATTTAAATGAATTTTACGGAAATCTGTGGAGCTTTCTTCGGCAGATGTTTTAGCAGAACGCTGCTGAAGGATTTCTGTACACATCGAAGGTCGTCTTGCTATTTTGGAAGACACGTGAATTTCTCCACTACAATCATACCAGAAAACACGACAGATATTAAGCATATAAATAAATCTCTGTAATATTTTAATTTATATTAAGCAAACTTGAAAGAATAGAAACTCAGAAACGGATATATATATATATATATATATATATATATATATATATATATATATATATATATATATATATATATATATATATATATATATATATATATATATATATATATATATATATATATATTAATATATATATATATATGTGTGTGTGTGTAAAAACACACAGAGTTGTGGACAGAATTCTTCGACCCTATGAATATTTGCACAAAACATAGATGATTCCGTATTTAGTTTTGAATAATACGTGAAATCTTTAGTAGTTTCGACCTATTACATTCATAGTTATAGATTTTTCTATAAATTTATGGAATCCAATATTATTCAAATTATTGAAATTATTAAATTATATTTATCCATGGCAATTCTATTGTTTTTCTTTCTTAAAGTGACATTTCATATAAACGCCATTTGAATATGAAATACTACTGAAATGATTCTAAAAGATCATGAAGAAGACAATATGTGAGTTCCATGTACAGCCAAAAATACTTCGTTCTGCAAACAGAGAAGCTCCGAATGAAGATAGTTGATGTGTTCAAAGAAGGTGATGGATATCAACCACTTTCCAAATGTTTAAATATTCTTAGATCGACAATCCGTAGCATTATCAACAAGTACACAAGAGGTTCATTGAGAGAAAAAGTAAGGACTGACAATAGCGACCCCCATTCCGAGAGAATGAAAAGTAAATTGCTACATATGTCTCGAAGAGTCTTCACTCTTAGATCGTCTTAGATCGACAATCCGTAGCATTATCAACAAGTACACAAGAGGTTCATTGAGAGAAAAAGTAAGGACTGACAGAAAACCGTTAATCTCCGAGAGAATGAAAAGTAAATTGCTACATATGTCTCGAAGAGTCTTCACTTACCGAAAAAGAACATTATCAATGATGTAACGGCATCAAAGTTGAACTATTCGTTGAAGACAGTAACGAGATGCTTTCATCTAGCCAGACTTCGAGCTTGTCGCCTAGGGAAAACTTTTTTCACAAGTCTAAACACTTACAGTGAATATTAACTCATGCTAGAAGCCATCTAGAACATGGGATTAAACATTTCATGGTCAGATGAAATAAAACAAGAATTATTTGTTTACATCAACTACCGTTATGTATAGCGGAATCTGAATTCACAAGCCAAAAGATTCTCTCCCTAAAATTAGTCACGGTGATTGGATTATGGAATCATGGATAAAGAGTTATTCTTGAAAATAATATAAAAAAGTGCACGAAATCTGACTTTGGAGATTCATTGGTCGTAACAACTTGACGATATCCCCCCACAAAAGGCTCGAATTCTTACAAAATACTTTTATGAGAATAACATAGAGGTATTAGCGTATGCGACACAAATCCTTATCTAAACCACATTCAAAATTTTCTGAAACCATTTGAAGAAAAAATAAGGCAAATAATCCTTCGTATTTGGAAAAAACTAGAAGCGCTTGCCAATCTAATAGGATGAAATTCAAGAATCAAGAATAATTGTTAAACAATTAACTACTGAGACCAATAATATTATCGTATGTGAAACGTTTGTTAATGTTTATATGCATTACTTTTGATATTAAAATAAAGGTTTCATCGTGGGTATCACTGCATATTCTTTCAAATCCATTATTTCATTATTTGTGAAATAATAGACATGTAGTTTCTAAGAAAACTTGCGTTATTTCAGCTTTATTTGAAATTATGTAAACGGGGTGAATAATTATGCCCGCAACTTTATATTTTAAGTATCTTCAAAAAACACTGAAAAAAGGTATACCATTATAAAAAAAGGACAACAATTGATAAAAGCCAAATTTTACCGTCAAATTGTTTATGTTATTAGTAAGAGGAAATAAAATATATTAATTTATAAAATTTTGAAAGTTTTATGGCACGTTCAAAATTTTCAAACATCTCGTTTTTTCTTGCGCTAGCGGGTGAGGCAATGATTAGGATATGTAATGTAAGCGCCATTTTTGGCGTTTAAAATGCAATGTTTTGGAAATTCTCGCAAAAATCAGATAATTGTCGAATTTTAATTAAATGTTCTGGGATTATTCACAAATAAATGAAATAATTTAGAAATATTTTGTTTGGAATATCTTGGTAAAAATATATCATTTTTTTTTATATTTGTTACCCCCACTTACATATTTTTTTGAAATTTTGAGAAATTATAATTTCACCGTCTTCATATTTATATTAGTTAAAAAAAAATTAAATCATCAATTTGTTTCCGTCAAATGAAAACAACATTTACGAAATAAATAGCTCTCTATCGTAAAACAAATTTCAACAAAACTGTGACATTATTTAATCAGAAATTTTTCCGTAATAAAAATAATTCGATGAATAATAAATAAATACAAGATATTTTTCATTTTCGAAAAAATTTTAATTGTAAAAATTTATGAAATTGTATATCTTTTAAACATCTTTATGTATTCTGCCTTTTAAATTATATTATTATTAAGTAAAAACTATTTATTCAATTCATAAATGGAAAAGCTTAATACAAATTCTCAATCACCAATATTTTAACAAGAATTTTGAATTGTTTTGTTTGGGCGTCAACTTCCCGAATTTTTTAAGTTCGTTCGACCATACAAATCCTTAGCAGAAAATAAGAGCAAAAAATACATTAAATTTCAAATCAACATTTATAAAATTAAATAAAATGTTAGAATACGGGGAATATTTTTAAGATAAAGTAATACTTAAAAGTTATGCAAAATAGTGCTCACGTTATTTCTTCATTTTCATTTTTACAGATAAAGTTGCCGTAGAACAATCTTAGATATGTCATCAGCCTGTCAACACATAGAAGCATCTATTGTCTAATGAAAAAACACAGCGACAGTCGGATCAAAAAATACATTTCTGCGATATTCTAAATTAACGTAAATAATTTTCTTTTTCAAATCAGATTAATTTTACTTTAAATCCTCTATTATTTCTCAAATAAATTTTCAGAAAAGTATATTTTATTTTTCGAAGTTTTTAAATAAATGGAATTAAATTTCGACGAAGAGTTACTATATCATGGCACTAATTATTGATTTTAGCATCAAAAACTCATTCCTGTTAACTGAAATTAGTTTTCGAAGTAATTCAAAGTATTTTGATTATTGGAAATATCAATTTTAATCTATTAGCTTTAAATTAAAAGTAAAAATAGCTCTATTTAAAACAAATGATTTAATGATCCAACGAATTATGCTTAATCTAAGATGTGATCTATGGGAATAACGGATTCAGCTGTTCAAATCGCCCACCCGAATAATTACTGTATGTGAATGGTTGAAATAGTCTTTAAAATTACATTTGGAAATTGTTGTAATCGCACTCATCGCCTTCATTTTAATCTCATCCCAGTTTGAAATATCCACATCAGTGTAATTTGGATTAAATAAATTGACAGTGGCTGAATTCAAAGCCATCTGTGAAATAAAATATCAGCTTCTTGTGCTTTATTTGGTTATTTTTTTAATTGCAGCCCGAAGGATATCTACATCTCCACTTTTTTTCTTGCTGAATGTCGTCAGGGATGTGAAAAGCTTCCAAGTAAACAAGAAAATAACTTCTCTCATGAATTCATGCTTTGAATCTTTACTGAAACCTTTCCTAATTATTTGCATCTTTGTCAGAAATGCATGTGCCAAATAATGCAAAACTTGATGCACATTCACTAGTAATTTGGCGCTAACTCGATACACAATCTTTAGTAAATGCAGTTCGGTGCATGCTGAAAAAAGGTGGCAGAAGTTCTCTGTAGCCAAAGGCAATGGTTTCATATCTGACGTGTTTTCAATTTACATCACGAAGCAAAAAGAATCCTTGTGAGTATGACGGACTAATTTACAAATATATATATGTATATATATATATATATATATATATATATATATATATATATTAGAAAAGTATTTTTTGGTTTCAGAGATAAATAATACATTTAAATCTCTAATGATATACAACCACGTGTTAATAGTAACGGAGAAATTACTAGGTAAAATTATTTCAAAAATATTTTTAAAATAATGCGCACATCATTGCATTTTTTAAATTCAAATTTCCATTTATTTTCAGTATTATCATATATTACATATATTTAGAAAAAAAAAAACTTTTTAAAATGCCGTAATTTTAAATCAAGATTTCCACTATATATAACAATTTTTTTAATAATTTAATTTTTGTTCGTCAAAAGCATTAACACTAAAGATATGTTCATGTTCATGTGTCGTTTCCATGAAGTAAATTATAAATTTGTCATGACATACAATTGAATTTCATACCAGAAATGAATTTGTACTCAATATCACACCATAAAATTCAGAATCTACGTGCAGTGTTAATTTGAACTCACTGTCGCCTTCTGTAGAATCACGTGAACCAATTCCTAGTTTGCAAACGTGGCAACGAACCACATAACAGAGTTAGATTTACAAACAAGCATCCTAGCGTTGAGGTGACATTCTCATTGCCATCGCAGATAATGTAAGGCCCAGATTTCCGAAAATATTGGAGGGGCCTCAAATCACACATACACTCACATAGTGGCTGAATGTAACTGGCGATGTTCATGCCTGAATTAATATATAGTATTAATATGAGAGGCTATTTTTATCTATAATCTGCACCAGTAATGTATTCATGAGTCAATATCCTTCCTTACGTAGACCAGATACTCATCACCTAATACACTAGAGTAAACAGAATAATCTTTTGAATTTAGTTAATGCTGGCAAATTATTCTTTATATTAGTTTCTTATTTTATAGACATGAATCTCGTGGGTAAATTAGCATGAAGGAAGGTGAAAGACGGACTAATGACTGGGTCCCCCTGCTTTTGTGACATGGTGCAGAGTTCTGTTGTCAGACGTAATTTCTTACTGAATTCGCCCCCTTGACACAGGGCAATATTGTCTCCTCAAGTCACTTGATGTTGGCGTCAGTGTTGAGTTTCAAGCTTGAGTCTCAAGCACAGTCGAGAGATGAATAGAGACACAGCGTCGTCATCAACCATCAATTTACTCATTTCACTATGTAGATTATCGAAGACAAGAAATAATAAGCCAGCTGAATACAAATTCCGGTCTAGTCTGTTGCGATTAGTTTCCTCTGAATCTTTCTCTCGCCTCCCTGCATAAAGGGTTATGTTTTAAGTGACAAAAATAGATTGGCAGCATATCTAGGAGAAATACTACTCAGTATTAAAACAGAATTTCCGGGTAACCACTGCAATGTTTATCCTAACCTATATGAAATTAATAAAACGTAAGGAAAATTAAGTTCTGGAAACTTAATATCACTTACAGAAATACAGCAATTTAAACGTATATTACTTGTGATAAAAAATATTCTCCCGACTCGTTTGTTTTCGTTATGAGGAAAGTTTCAATAATAATTGTCTACAAGCATGAAGCTGATTCAGGCTCGAACATTTTAGCAAATATCAACCAGAATAATTCACTAGCTATTATCCCCGATGAGACACCTATGGATTTAATATTTAAACGTTTTCTATGTGGACTATTTTCGTCAAAATCGTTGTTGCTATGTCAATGTTTCGGTGGACATACACTCCGTCCTTCATAAGTTTTATGTCAATCAGGCTAACCTATAGGAAATTCTTAACTGTACCTTTTATGCAATCTACGTGGGTAGACTCTTCTCGTTCTGCTCATGACTAGTTCTTATTTTCAGTACTTCTCTGTTATTGCTAGACACTTTTCCATCGATTTCAGGTACATTGCTCGCCCAATTACTGAACTTACTATTAATATATCAGGAAATTTACGAACCAACACTTTAATCCACTAGGTTATTTATTATTTCCTTGTCTATACTTGATATCCCTAGACATGTGCTAGATTAAATTAAGACTTTAGTTTGGAGTTCCCTGTAGGTTCTACGGATCGATAGGCACCTTATTAACACCGGGAGTTACAATTTCTGAAAACTTGTGATAACAACATGTCAGGCAAATACTCCATGTGTAAGTACAGGATGTTCCACAATTTTGGTTGATGTACATTCAACATGGGCGATCGGTCGAATCTACATATTGATGGATGCGTTCAATGCAGCAAAGGTGCGAGAGTTGTTCTAGTAGACGTTATGCTTGTGAAACCCTCAGATGAAGAAATCTTGGAGGTTCACTTCAGGTGAATGACGTGCCCATTCCACTTCCGATTTGAGGCTGATGTGACGCTTCCAAAACTTCCCATGCTATAGTAAATTAGCAGTTTGAGGAAGAGCACCATCATGCTGGAACAACTCTTCTTCCTCTTCAAGATCCTCAGGCCCATCGGGCTCTCCGCATCTGAGACGCTGCTGCTTTTTTTCAACAAATGTGGAACACCTTGTATTTTGAATAATGATTTCAGACAGAAACCATTGCTTTATGATGTAAGAAAAAGGAATATAAAGATGTTCCTGTTTCAGACAAGATTAAAATGCTGCAAGCATAGTATGAAATATATGCTTTAAGATTCACTGTTATATGATGAAATAATTTTGAAAATTTTACAGTCCGTACCCAAGACAGATATGATTCACTATTTTAAGATACAAAGAATATGAATAATTAGCTTTTATTAAAACATTAAAAATAAGGATTGCTGTCGATGAAATTAATATTAAATTAGTAAAAGAATAGAATATGAATCTTGTGATCGAATACGACTGTTAACTGACAATAGATTTTCACTGCATATTGATTATGCATTGAATTGCTAATTGACTGCTTAATGACAGAATCGAAACAATCGATTACGTTAAAGAGAACTACATAATTAATTATATAATTAAACCGGTATAATTGGCAAATGAAAATGAGTACATAATTAGAAATAGGATTGCCATTTTTTTAAATGTTAAGCAAATTGGATTGGATGGCTGTTCATTTTTATATTTTATTTATACTTCTATCTGGTTTATATTTCATTGCCATTTCAATTTTAAAAGAAATTATGAGAAAACATGAAGTTTTTTTTTTTTTTTTTTTTTAAAGGAAGTTCGATACGTGCCATTCTTTATTTTAAAGTATTACTTATAACTTCATAAAACATTAAACAATTTTCTCATGGATTAATAATAATAATAATAATAATAATAATAATAATATGAGCAAGAGAAAAGATAGCATTGCATAAAGAGGTTTAAAAATCAAAAAAAGTAACAGAGAATTGGTTGAAATGGGTGTGTAGCTTTGGAGAAGCAAAGTGAAGGCATACATACACAATAGCAGTCTATCAGTGGAATATATCAGCAAATCAAACAAGATATATTGGTGCTTAGCAGAATATGTGGGCAATTGATCAAAATATATCACACATTGTGAGTCTTTTCTTAAGATAACTCATACAAATAGGAGACATGCAATTCTAAATTAAGTCATCAAAAATTGTCAGTAATATTTCAACAATAAATTTACGAAAGTATTAGAGTTATATTTTGTAGTATATTTCAATGCAAACGTGGAGCACAACAGTCGAGAAATATTTTTGGTAGATGAAATTAAATAATGTTAATTATTTATCTATCGAGTCCGTTTGATACAAGAATAAAAGAAAACGACGAGAAAGTAATCAAATATGAATATTTGAATTTAGAACTCGTAAAGCTTTTAAAAACTAAAAGACTTAAAATTCTTACCGGTTTTCAATGATACAATTCTTACAGTGACTGACAGAATAGAGACCTGGACAAAAAAAATTGGTATTGATTACCCAGTAGAAATAATAGCGAAATGGTAGGGTTTTCCAACAACAGGAAGTTATAAATGGAAAATTCTATGATACCTAGGACTGCAGTTTGTGACCAGCTACCTATTTATTAAATACCAAATATTAATATTTTCTTTGAGAAAAGATACACCACTACTAAGACTGCGAATAATAATAATAATAATAATAATAATAATAATTATTATTATTATTATTATTATTATTATTATTATTATTTAAATCGCGGGATGACAGAGTGTGCCAATATCTACATTTGAAAATATGCAACCTTTACAGAAAGGAGATTGCAAGAAACCGCTAGGAACACTACCCAGACTCGGTTACAGAAGTAGGACCTGTCGCAATTTTATGGGACCTTGTAAGACATACTGACAGAACAATCAAATCCATTTGCACAGACATCGTTATCAATAACTACACGAACAGAATGTCCTTCGTATTGACACGGCAGTCCGTACAGATTGTACTGTATGTTTGAAGTTCTTCAAACACTGTCAAAATACAATGACCTTCAAGTGGAAATCACAGCAATGTGGCACATAAGGAAAGTAATAATTCTAGTTGTAGTTGAAGCCTAAGGATTGATTGGAAAATAGTCCAATAGACACATTGAAGGAATACGTGATTTGCCATTCATTAAAGAAAATGAAAATAATATACTCGCAAGGAGAGGCCACACATTACGAATTTTTTTATCTTTGTAAAATGTGTGAGTGTAGCTATTTTTTTCCTTTGATAAGATGAAAATGCCATGAAATGATTTCTGGCTGTATGTTTCTTTCCTGGAATGAAATGTATATAAAACAGTAATCCAAGGAATCAATAATAATAATAATAATAATAATAATAATAATAATAATAATAATAATAATAATAATATCTTTGCTGATACACAAGTCATGTCTCAAACTGAATTTATTTCTGACTGGATACACCTTGCTTTCATCACATTCTGCTATATCTTGCTAATTTGTCTGTCATTAATTTTACGGTCTCATTAACAGTTATTCCCTGAGTGTATTTGTACCTGAGAGTCAATTTCATTGCTTGTTCTACGTAGATTTATAGCCCTACATTGTTTCAATATTTCATTGTGTAATTCATAATAAACGTTAAAAAAAATTGTCTTGCTAAATAGCTTAAGTTTGCATTCTCAGAACTTGATTATTTTGTGCATTGATTTCTGTTTTGACCAGTTGATATTTGATGATATTAATGAAGTAACTTTATATAGTATTGCTCGTGTATTTAAAAAAAAATATTTGAGCGGATTTTGGAATCGGCGTGTCGATTTCAAATCTTTACAATATTTCAGTTTGTGAAAGAACGTATTAACGAGGAGAGATTTTCAGAACAATTAGCTTGAAAATATTTATGAATGAGGCAAAGGTAGGCAACGTTATGGCAATATGAATGTTAATGAAGCCGAGATGCCATGTCAGGTGCTATAAAATTTCCAAAACTTGGATTTTGTAAAGAAAATTTAGAATTAGAACGGAAGCAGTAGACAAGATGCTCTAGCAATATCCACTGCACGGAAAAATGATAGAATTAAAATGTGCAAGATAGATTTTGCAAAGGAAAAATGTCGGTTTCGACGTATGGGGTTCTGACAGCGTATTGATTCAGTTATGAAATTTTGCGCGATAATCTTAAGTGGCATTTAAGACACGCTAGTGAATTACAAAGGAGGCCACATATGTAGCAAGTGTAAGGATTTTGAGATGAGATAACTCTTAGATTAGATGAAATTTTATATCTTGCTCTCGCTTCTTGAAAATGATTCAGACAAGCAGATTGAAAATTGCTCAGTCCACTAAAACACGTTGATCTCCATTCTACCCGCTCCAAATGTTCTTCCTCATCCCATAATGCTATTTTGTGTTTCATGCTTATAATAATCGTTCACGAATTAATGAAAAGTTCATTATTTGCATTTTCCCAAAAAATAACTTTTATATGGAAAAGATAAATAGTTTTATTATATATCGAATAGTCCAATTAAAAAAATGATAAAATATAATCGAAATATGAATAATAAAAATAAATTATAGGGTATATTTAGAAAATAAATATGATTCAACATTTTATAAATAAATATTTGGGTTTAGTTATACATGTAACGATTAATTCATTTCTATTGATTAATACATATTGTTTATCAATATTTTGTAGTTGGTAAGTTGCTCGATATGCAATGATTACACGTTTCGCGCTTACCATAATTTGGCATAGTTCTCGTACAGCATTTCACAGAACATTTCTGGTGGATATCTGTAACTCTCTTTTTTATGCAAATAGTAAATGTTGCGAGCTGTGCGTTTCAAAAACTTTTTCTTTATTCAGGATCAGTCGAGCCAAATTAGTATTTCAGTTGGTTATCACATTTTTTATGAACATTATAGCCGATATAAATATTTACTTAATTTATTTAATTTATTTGCATATCGTTATTTTTGTTCATATAAATATGAAGCCCTGAAAGACAAAATGCGTCAGACGAAAAATGAATTCCTATATATATATATATATATATATATATATATATATATATATATATATATATATATATATACACGTGTGTGTGTGTGAATTGAGGGTGTATACGTATATGTGCACGTTGGTGTAAGAATGAGAAAATGAGAGGGATTGAACGAGCGTGTCCAACTAATAGTTTGTTTTTTTTTTAAATAGTAATATAGAAACGCATGTCCTCATGTTTAAGTATATACTGAATTTATCAAATTTTCTTTTTTTTTCAAATTAACTTTTTTTTATTAAAATTGAAACTTGATGATTAGCGAAAAGAAAACTGAATACAATTTATAAAATTCATATATTTACTAATACTTGAAATTCAGTAGTCTTTCAAGAATTTCTCGATCATGCGTCTCCACGGATGAATTTTTCTCTATTATCTTTAAATTTGCTTCCATCTTGGGAAATATTCTCTTCCGGTCTACTGTTGCCTCTTCCAGATTTTAGAATTCATATTAATCTTTCTCATAGATTGGTTACCTCAAACGATTTTATAGCCATGTCTAACTCGTTATATTACCCATAGCTTGCTGTGGAAGAAATAAATGTATGGCTTTTCTATATTAGCATGCGCATATGTGTGGATAACAATAATGCAGATATTATAATGAATTCCGTCGTATTCACACTATAAGATTATCCAGGTAAAGGGTTTGAAGCACATCATTATGTCATCTATCTGTATAGTAATCTATCACTTTATTCTTTTCTTGGATCTAATTTTGTTGCTGACTATACTGTAAAATTTTGATAAAAATACATGCATATTTTAATCACGGTAAAATCTATTTAATAACATGAAATGATTTCCCAATGAATAAAATTATTTCTATGTGCAAATTGTTGTAAAATTATATTTCATTTTGAATTTAGAGCAATCTTATATTTTGTATTTCCGTGATGCATAATATTGAAATTTATGATTCGGGATGTAAACTTTAATATCATATTTCAACAAAAGCATATGCATTATTTTATTTTCATTTATTTTATTATCGAAACTTTAGGATTTAAACGCATCAACAACAAAAAAAGAATGCAATTTATATTCCTCTTCAATAACATTTGATATTTAAGAAATTATCTTAATTATTATAAATTATTTGCATTCGGAGGAGAATATGTAAAATTCGATTCAAATGACCGTAGCCAATTAGACATCAAAGGAGTACAAATCAGTAACAAAAATATTGTCTCGTTTTTATTCTGACTACAAAAACTTTGCAACACAGTGAAGCGTGTTGAACTCCTGACAGTATTTAATATTGTTGAAGTTAACGGTAGCGTTTTTGTCGAGATTTATAAACTTTCCGTTTCATTCAATTTTGCAATCCAATCGATGAAATTTGAAAAAAACTGATTTATTTGGAACATACTTTCACAAAAACAAAATATGAGGTATAATAATTGTTTTAAATGTATTTAATTGTACCGGAATTCATGGAAAAATATTTTAAGAAAACTTATTGTTTTCGTTTTTAACAAGGGAGAATAAATTGTTAGCATTTCCTACACTTGAACAGGCAATAGAGAATTGGTCATGCATAATTTTTTTTATGGATACAAATTCCAACATTTTGAAATGTTTGGGTTTGTTATTTTTTACAGTTCTCACAGGAAAAACTGGGAACAGGATTATTGTCCATTCGAAAACTTATTCAGATAGTTTAGGAATACTATTTATCTGTACACCTTTCACGTTTCGCATCCCCCACCTATTTCGATTGGTCAATGTATGATTATTTTAGTAAGTATGACGGACGAACTAACGGAATCATAGAATTCGATATATAGATTGTCTTTTAGTATGATTCAGATATTATATTCTTAATAAGATAAATACATATAATTTGATGATTATTTGGTTCTTCTTGTTGTTGTCCTTCTCGTTCCTCTTCTTCTGTATGCAGACTCCATTCAGGACCACACATCTCCAAAAATCTTGCCCGTTGTAGCTCTTAGTGATATATCTTCTCGTTCTCATTCAATCCCTGCTCTCTCATTTACAGAAGATTATTCGGTAAGTTACTCGTTGATATCGTCTGCGTCACTTTACTTCAGTATGCGCACGGAGTGTACGATTATCCATACCCTCTTTTCTCATTATTCGTCATAAAAAACGCATCCTTCTGTTTCTAATTATAAGCGTCATGTTGCTTTCATTTTCGTTAAAACTTCGTCGATACTCACATGTTCAGCGCATTTTATCCTTAGATCCATTCAGTAGAGAAAAAAAAATCCTCTTGCCTTAAGACTCTTCTTCGAGCAGATTTTGCAGCATTTAATCAAAGAGGAGAACTGAGATTTTATACCTGTGTAGTATTCTTTTCTTTGTTTCTAAGAAAAATTCTTTTTTCTCTATACGTTGCATAACAAAATCACATTTTTTTCTATTCCAATGCGACTTCGGATTTCGGTGTCATATTTCCCTTCCTCGTTTCGTAAATGTAATACCATATTGCTTCGTTACTTTTGTTCAAATATCGACTGTTGTAATTTGAGATATTTATCACCAAATATTTTTTTAAAAGCAAAACTGATGATGTCAATTATTATTCATAAAATACTTATTCAACTTTGGCCTGACAGTAAAATGAACTGAAATGAACTAAACAAACTGACAAGCTGTCGAAAAATATCGAGAAATCTAGTCACGAAGATCTTTAATAATGCATAATGTGAAGTGATTCTTGAGTGCGCCATGCTTGAAAAGAAAAAAAAACTAAATGTAGAAAATATTACAAAGGGAATCGAATTAAAAATGAAACATGACTATTTTGATAATACTTACGAGGTAGTCTTACAGCATTGATTTACTTTTTTTTTGAAAAAGGTGTAAGCAAGACAGAGGTGCTCGTGGTTAACGGCTTTTTAATAGAGGTTTTTAGAAAATATATTTTTGTATAAAAATGTTTTATATATCAAAGAACAAAATAGCTTTTATTTGGAAACTTTCTAACCAAAACAAATTAAAACTACTAAGTTCCTGATATCTTTCTATAATGTAATTCGTCACAATGCAAAATTCGAAAACCCCAATGATAATTGTAATTACAGAGTGTGGTATACGCTGTGGGATCTGTATTCGTATCAGATATGTCTAAACTTAAATAGAAAACAAGATGGTAAACGATTTAGATTCATCTCATTGTAGTTAACATATGATAATCATACTAAAAGAGGAGTGTGTTATAACATCATTTCTATTTCTGCAAACGTATACATTGACATAAAGATAATTTCTTTAAATAACGAGATCTTTATGTGACGGCGACACCTGGTCCAGGGTCGAATCCTTTTGTTACGGCGCCAACTGTGACGTCGCTCCTCCTGGTCGCTCTTCGCTGTTCCAAGTGTGCCGTTCCAACCCCTTGGTTAGATGATTACCAGCCTCGCCTTTCAACCCGCTTCCAACACCTGGTTACTAGGGTAACTGTACTGATTCCGGTCTGTCTACCCACGCTGTGTTTAGATCTTAGACAGACGGGATCAAACAGGGATTGGGGCCGTATGCAAGTTGAGTCCGACGGGGTGGCAAAACACAAGTAAAAGAAAAAACTCACGAGACAAAAATTACTGATAAAAAAGGGTAACAACCTTTATATCTAATGTTCGTTGCATAAAAATTGTTCTTACTTCCCGACCCGGTTTGTGGACTGTGGCACCAAGCTTCTATCATACAACTTAAAGACTTCGAATTGTCTACTCTTCAGAATTGTGTATGTCGGAGTGTGGTCTAGTTCGACACTGGGGCTAATCTCTACCAGTCGTTCACAGCTGATTCTTCACTTCGATTTGGTTTGGTCGAATTTCTGTTCTTGGGCTTGGTTTGATTTCAACTTCTTCTTCTTCTGTCCTGCAACTCTGCTGCCTGTCTGAGGTGATCTGCGCTCTCTGTCGTCTGAGGTGATCTGAGCTCTCTGTCGTCTGAGGTGGACCCTTCTCGCTGCCGTCCGGGGCTGAACTGCTCGGCTCTCTGTCGTCCGAGGTGATCTGAGCTCTCTGTCGTCTGAGTTGATCTGAGCTCTGTCGTCGAGGTGATCTGAGCTGTCGTCTGATCTGAGCTCTCTGTCGTCTGAGGTGGACCCTTCTCGCTGCCGTCCGGGGCTGAACTGCTCGGCTCTCTGTCGTCCGAGGTGATCTCTTCTCGCTGCCGTCCGGGGCTGAACTCATCTGCTTATTTGGCCTGAAACTTTACTGCCTGTCTGGTCTGCAGCTCTTCTTCTTGTCTGGCCCGCAATTCTTCGGCCTGTAGCTCTTCCTCTTGTCTTCGACTTGGCTACAACTTCTCTGCGGCTTTCGAGCAATCTTCTTCTTCTTCGACTTGGGCTGGAAGGATTTCTTGTCTTAGGATTCTCTCTGCCGCAAGGGGCGAATGAACCGGGCCCGATGCCCGCGTTCCAACTGCTCTGGCCGTCTACCCCCAAACTGATTTCTGTCGACTGGGGTTCTGCTTTATTGACGCCGCAACAAACCGGGGTGGGTCTGTCGGCGTCAGGGTTTTCTCGATAATTCCAATAGTCGCCATTATTTCTGATTTCCCATTATCGCTATTATTTTCACCCCTACTTCCCCTCACAGTGCGTCTGGTGGGGAGGCGCATACCCATCTCTCCGGTCTCTCGTATGTCAGGTGACCGTTTTCGACCAATGGTTCTTGATCGAGCGTCCTTTCTCCTCTTTCCCGCATATCACGTGACCGCTTTCGGCTAATGAGATTCTGGTTGGGCGTGGCTTATCCCGTCCTCGTTCTGGGAAGGAACACCTTGCTAAAAAAAAACAAAATCCAATTTGGTCTTTTTCGCACGCACGAAAAATGACAATCTTGGCCTTTCTCACCTCCCTGGTTTCTGTCAAAACATCCCGCCGCTAATTAGATGTGACTTCAGGAAGAATTTTTTTTTGTCTCGCTGGCGTCCTCTGTGAGCCAAGAGCAATTGTTTTTTTTGTTACCTCTTTGTTTTTGCTCAGACCTGATAGTCAAAAATCTTAATTATCTGAATTGAAAATGTCTTCACTTCATCATCGTGGGAGTTCTGATCTTTAACAGGTCAGAATCTGTACACAATTCCAGCGGTCACCTTCTCATCCCAAAAGACACTTTTCCCCCGATTAATATTTCGTTTACATTGTTCTAAAAAATCCCATTTCTCCAAATTGATAATGAGTCTTCTACACAAAAAGTAGGCCAGATGCTTCGACCGACATTTTATCAATCGCATATATGTTCATACACTTTACCAAGCCTGTTTTCTTTCTTTCTTTTCAATTCTATTCTCCCAAATAACAATTCCCATTGTCTTTTTAAAATTCGGTCAGGCACGTTGGCCTAGATACCTTTTTTGATACCTGTTTTCGCTAATGACCGGCCTTTTTGCATTACTCATTCTCTTTCTTTTCTTTTCCTCTTTCTCTTTTTCTTTTTCCCTCCTTTTTTTTTTCTTCCCTTAGGATCGCCTAATACATTTAGAGAATTATTCTGAAAACTCAATTATTCTTCGTCTAAAAAAACTAACAACTGGTTAATAAACCGAATAAAAAAATTAAATCATATTTCTATGAATATTTCTTTTTTTCTAATAATGCAAGGTGCCACATTTAAAACGTCATTTTTCATGAAAATATACCTTTTGGCGAAAACAGCGTATGTGTTTGTTGATGCCTTTATTCCATGCTCACATAAGTACCAGATTTAATGGAAACAATTAACTGTCTGAATTGAAATACTATAGATATAAGGACCAATGACGCAGTGGATAAAGGCTTTAGTTAGATCTAATGACATGACCCAAAATTCTGAGTTCAATACTAGGTGATGCCATTGGAGAACTTGGAGAGGGGAATTCAGGAGATAACTGATAACTAACATCCATTAAACATGGCACCTGTAACTAGAACAGTCTACCCCTCTGAGCGAAATAATGGGTTCAGTTTTAGATTCCAATCACCTGAAAAAGGCCGGAGCGTACAACGGCCGAAATGTTGTAACATATATGGCGAAAAAAATGTGGACAATAGTCCGACTAATGTAAATAGTGTTATATTTGAAAACTTTAATGTTCCGAAGAACATCTTTCTTTTGCATTAAGAAGAAAATATTAAAAATACTCGATAGGGCACATGATATAAATGACTTTGTAGCGTCAAATGCAAAAGAATTGAACACAGAAAAACCGTAAATAACTTTTTTTACAAGAAATATAATTACTAATGTGTCTAGAAATCTAAACATTGAGTTTAACATCATAAATATTTGAGTTTTAATATAGAAGAAATAATATTTTTCATCCATATAATTTTAGGGATGTCTAACAAAAATGTAAAAATTAAAATAATTGATCACACATCAATAAACTGTATGAATTAATTATTATTTCAGCCTGCATTTTTGTTGAACCTGATCATATGTTAAGAATAATTAAAAAAGAAATTGTGTGGTGAAATTTGATCCAACTTACTTGCCCTCATGTTGTCGTATGCCCTTAAGATTTCTCATGGGATTGACATTCTTCTGATGAGTATTAACTGAAAAGCATTCCGCAGATATTCTATAATATCTAGTCATGATATAAATTGCAAGAAGCCCGTATATAATATTACAAGAGGTTTCTGAAAATAATTTGAAGTCCTTTATTTTTCCAGAAGTATCTCTTAGCGTTTCATGTATAGGAATTAGAAAACTAGACTCACATAATGATTATAGTAATATTAGCCATTTAGTTATGAAGAACATTTCAAAATTGATTGACCGAGCAGCTTGTGCTTCTCCAGTTGAGTTTTAGAAAAATCTTTCGATTATTTTTTTTCAAGAGAATTACATTCCTCACGTCCACGTTATAGTTCTTTCCAGTATTGCTGAAGCGTCCCTTCGTAAACTTTTGATTAAAGTAGTGTGGAACGTCAAATTTTGTTTGTAATTATGGTCTTATTTTCTTTTCCTGTTATACACTAGCAGTTAAAATTATGTGGCCACCCTAAGACATACTTATTTCTCATCATAAATTTGTTATTTTCAATGAAACAAGCACAACAATGGTTTTATTTATTATACTAAATACAAGTCTTCCTGAGAAAAATTAAATAAAATTACATCACCTCCCCTCCCCCCAAAAAATAAATAAAAATAATTTCTAGCAAAACCTGCAGGTAGACCGAATATAGTTCTGCCCAGATTTCCTGCAAAAGTTGCAAGAGGTGAGCCGCACTTTTGGGATGTTTAGCTCTGATTTTCGGACAAGTTCCTTCCACACCTGTTCAATTGGAGTTAGGTCCGCTGATGTCTCCGGCCAAGACATTAATTGAAGGACATGCTGTTCTTCTTTGCTTTTAATCTAGCTCTGGCAAAGATTACTGTTATGATTTGGGTCATTATTTTGCAAGCCGCGTTCTAGATGGGATCGCGGGAAGCGGCAGTATGGACTGGTTCAGTTTGACCACATAGAGCAAATCCCCGATTCTGCAATTGCCAAAAGCCCCTGACACCATAACAGAGCCTCCTCCACGCTTTACGGTTGGTGCGATACAAGGGGTTGCAGTTCTTTCACCAACTCTTCGTCGCACATATTTTTGAGGGTTCCCAAATACTTTTGAATGGTAAGGTATATGCTCTTCTATTTTAGTTGTTGCGCTTGTTGAATTTCTCAAGTGAGGAATTTTCACTTATATTGATACAAATATTGTGATTATCTATTGTCACATCCACAAGTTACGAAGAAGGATGGTCCTCACGAAGACCTACAAGGTTCATTCTCTTCAAGCTATTTTTAACCATTGATTTGAGAAAACCGTTATATACAGCTGACATTTAGTTATTTCTGAACGCATTTGGTACCATGTCTGAAAGTCTGCATTTGATGATTTAATGTGAATTGAAACTTCAAAACGTTGGCGAACCTGGCTTTCCACAAAGTCGTATCATCTGTACTTTTAATAAAAGTTAGTATTTTTATTATGTTTCCTAAGATTTACACCGCCATTAATTTACTCTGGATCAACATCTAGTTTAAGCTTTGTTTTCCTCTGTCGCGCTTGCTTTCCATCTATCAAGTACGTCTCATATTTTCCAAGCTCTTTGTCTCATTAGGAGCCGTAGAAATTTTCAAATGAGTTTTCCTGATGTTAAGTTTAAGCATTCTTTCTTAGTTCTATTTTCTATAAAACTTAATATTTTCTAATATGTTAGGTCATTAGTGATCTCAGTATCCTTCTGTAGAATTACATTAATATTACATAACTTTTCAGTAATGATGGTGGATATTTTACTATCAAAACACCAAATTAGAGCATTAATCAAACGGTACAACCCAGGTGATGCAATTGCTTAATAAGCCTTCTCGATAATACAGTTTAATCAATGCCAGAAATGAACAGACGTCCCACAATTTAAATAAGTTTCGACAATCAGCTTGCATATGATAAACTCTAGCTATTGTCACCTTGTACTTATAATAAACTATTATGTTCGTTTCACTTCGTTTAGGTAGATGTAAAAATAAGTGTTTAGGGTTTCAAATCATTTGGTAAGTGACAACGTTTTGGTTGAACTCAAAAAAAATCATTTTGAAAGAGGCGAACTGTTTTCTTTTACATGGAGCAAAACGTTTTGGTGGCGAAACAGTAGAAACAATTATTTATTATAGCAATTATTTATATGCAAAAGTCAATCATATATTTCTTTGAAATATTTCCACTTACGGCGAACTGTTTTTTTTTTACATAAATGCTAACATGAACTTCAATACGAATTCGCTATATTGATATAATCATCCAGATTTTGGTGGCGAAAAGTAAGAAATTATTAAATTATTTATATATAAAAAAGTCAATCATATATTTCTTTGTGAGCAATTTTTTTTTACAAATGCAAAATGAACTTCAATACATATTCGCTATATTGATATAATCATCCAGATTTTGGTGGCAAAACAGTAAAACAATTGTTTATTAGCGGCGTAAAAGTCAACTGTTTCTTTGTAAAATATTTCCACTTGAAACTGTTTTTTTTTTAAACAAATACTTGAACTTCAATGAATTCGCTATATTGATATAATCATCCAGGATTTTGGTGGCGAAACAGTAGAAACAATTATTTATTATAGCAATTATTTATATGCAAAAGTCAATCATATATTTCTTTGTGAAATATTTCCACTTGACGAACTGTTTTCTTTTTATAAATGCTAACATGAACTTCAATACAATTCGCTATATTAGTATAATCATCCAAGATTTTGGTGGCGAAACAGTAGAAACAATTATTTATTATAGCAATTATTTATATGCAAAAGTCAATCTGTTTCTTTGTGAAATATTTCCACCCACGGCGAACTGTTTTTCTTTTTACATAAATGCTAACATGAACTTCAATACAATTCGCTATATTGATATAATCATCCAGATTTTGGTGGGAAACAGTAGAAACAATTATTTATTATAGCAATTATTTATACCAAAAGTCAATCATATATTTCTTTGTGAAATATTTCCCTTACGGCTTGAACTGTTTTCTTTTTTACATAAATGCTAACATAGACTTCAATACCAAATTCGCTATATTGATATAATCATCAGATTTTGGTGGGAAACAGTAAAACAATTATTTATTATAGCAATTATTTATATGCAAAAGTCAATCATATATTTCTTTGTGAAATATTTTCCACTTACTGTTGAACTGTTTTCTTTTTACATAAATGCTAACATGAACTTCAATACAATTCACTATATTGATATAATCATCCAGATTTTGGTGGGGAAACAGCGAGTAAACAATTATTTATTATAGCAATTATTTATATGCAAAAAGTCAATCATATATTTCTTTGTGAAATATTTCCACTTACGGCCGAACTGTTTTTCTTTTTTGCATAAATGCTAACATGAACTTCAATACAATTCCTTTATATTGATATAATCATCCAGATTTTGGTGGCGAAACAGTAAAACAATTATTTATATAGCAATTATTTATATGCAAAAGTCAATCATATATTTCTTTGGCAAATATTTCCTTACGGCGAACTGTTTCTTTTTACATAAATGCTAACATGAACTTCAATACAAGATTCGCTATATTGATATAATCATCCAGATTTTGGTGGAAACAATAGAAACAATTATTTATTATAGCAATTATTTTATACAAAAAGTCAATCGTCCTTATATTTCTTTGTGAAATATTTCCACTTACGGCGAACTGTTTTTTTTTTACATAAATGCTAACATGAACTTCAATGCAATTCATTCTATTGATATAATCATCCAGATTTTGGTGGGAAACAGTAAAACAATTATTTATTATAGCAATTATTTATATGCAAAAAGTCAAAATCCTATATTTTTCTTTGTGAAATCTTCCACTTACGAACTGTTTTCTTTTTACATAAATGCTAACATGAACTTCAATACCAATTCGCTATATTGATATAATCATCCAGATTTTTGGTGGCGAAACAATGAAACAATTATTTATTATAGCAATTATTTATATGCAAGTCAATCATATATTTCTTTTGTGAAATATTTCACCCACAACGAACTGTTTTCTTTTTTACATAAATGCTAACATGAACTTCAATAAATTCCGCTATATTGATATAATCATCCAGATTTTTGGTGAAACAGTAAACAATTATTTATATAGCAATTATTTATATGCAAATATTTCCACTTACGGCAAACTATTTTCTTTTTATAAATCAACATATTCATTTCTATATTGATAAAAATATTTTTGGTGGGGAGGCTGACGAACTGTTTCTTTTTTATGCAAAATCATATATTTCTTTGAAAATATTTCTACCATGAACTTTTTTACAAAATACATATGAACTTTACAATTCGCTATATTGATATAATCATCCAGATTTTGGTGGGAAACAGTAGAAACAATTATTTATTATAACAATTATTTATATGCAAAAAGTCAATCATATATTTCTTTGTAAATATTTCCCCACAACGAACTGTTTTCTTTTTACAAATGCTAACATGAACTTCAATACGAATTCGCTATATTGATATAATCATCCAGATTTTGGTGGAAACAGTAGTAACAATTATTTATTATAGCAATTGTTTATGTTTAGTCAATCATATATTTCTTTGTGAAAATATTTCCACTTACAGCGACTGTTTTCTTTTTTAATGCTAACATGAACCAATACAATTCCTTTATATTGATATAATCGGCCAGATTTTGGTGGGGAAACAGTAGAAACAATTATTTATTATAGCAATTATTTATATGCAAGTCAGTATATATTTTCTTTTGTGAAATATTTCCACTTACGAACTGTTTCTTTTTTACATTGCATAATAGAACTTCAATACGAATTCGCTATATTGATATAATCATCCAGATTTTGAACGGGAAACAGTAAAACAATTATTTTATTTATAGCAATTATTTATATGCAAAGTCAATCATATATTTCTTTTGTGAAATATTTCCACTTACGGCGAACTGTTTTTCTTTTACATAAATGCTAACATGAACTTCAATACAATTCGCTATATTGATATAATCATCCAGATTTTGGTGGCGAAACAGTAGAAACAATTATTTATTAACAATTTTTATGCAAAAGTCAATCATATATTTCTTTGTAAGAAATATTTCCCTTACGACGAACTGTTTTCTTTTTACATAATGCTAACATGAACTTCAATACCGAATTCGCTATATTGATATAATCATCCAGATTTTAATTGGAAACAGTAAAGAAACAATTATTTAATATAGCAATTATTTATATGCAAAAAGTCAATCCTATATTTCTTTGTGAAATATTTCCACCTGACGAACTGTTTTTTTTTTACATAAATGCTAACATGAACTTCAATGCAATTCATATATTGATATAATCATCCAGATTTTGGTGGGGAAACAGTAGAAACAATTATTTATTATGCAATTATTTATATGCAAAAGTCAATCCATATATTTCTTTGTGAAATATTTCCACTTACGGCAACTGTTTTCTTTTTTGCAAATGCTAACATGAACTTCAATACCCAATTTACTATATTGATATAATCATCAGATTTTTGGTGGAAACAGTAAAACAATTATTTATTATAGCAATTATTTATATAAAAAGTCAATCATATATTTCTTTGTGAAAATATTTCCACTTACGGCGAACTGTTTTTCTTTTTACATAAATACTAACGCAGACTTCAATACGAATTCACTATATTGATATAATCATCCAGATTTTGGTGGAAACAGTAGAAACAATTATTTATTAACTAGCAATTATTTGTTATATAAAAGTCTCAAATCATATATTTCTTTGTGAAATATTTCCACTTTTTTTACATAAATGCGAACTGTTTTCTTTTTTAATCATAAATGAAACGGTAAAACAATTAACTTTAATTGTTATGCAAAAAGTCAATCATATATTTCTTTGTGAAATATTTCACTTACAGCGAACTATAATCGGCATCTTCAATACGATTTTGGTGGGGAATCATCCAGATTTGCAGAAACAATTATTTATTATAACAATTATTTATATGCAAAAGTCAATCATATATTTCTTTGTGAAATATTTCACCACGACGAACTGTTTTCTTTTACATAAATGCTAACGCTGAATAATTCCCAATTTTGGTGGGACGTAATTATTTATTATAGCTTATTTATGATCAATCAATATTTCTTTGTGAAATATTTCACTTACAACGAACTTTTGGTGGGATATACAGTTTTGGTGAGTAAAACAATTATTTATTATAGCAATTATTTATATGCAAAAGTCAATCATATATTTCTTTGAAAAATATTTCTTTTTACATAAATGCAACACCAGACACCAATACGAACTGTTTTCTTTTGGTGGGAAACAGTACAATTAAATAGCAATTGATATATGAAAATTGAATACTTTGTGAAATATTTCCACTTACAGCTTGAACTTGATATAACATGAACTTCATCCAGATTTGGTTTGGTGTGAAACGGTAGAAACAATTATTTAATATAGCAATTATTTATATGCAAAAGTTGATCATATATTTCTTTGTGAAATATTTTCCACTTACCGAACTGTTTTTCTTTTTGCATAAATGCTAACATGAACTTCAATACAGATTCGCTATATTGATATAATCATCCAGATTTTTGGTGGGGGAAACAGTAGAAACAATTATTTATTATTGTTTATATGCAATTATTTTTCTTTGTGAAATATTTCACTTGCAAAACTGTCAATGCTAACGCATTCATTTCTTTTGTGAAATATTTCCAGTAGAAACAATTAGCTACGGCGATTTATGCAAGTCAATTCTGTTTTTCCACTTTTTTTTTTTACATAAATGCTAACGCGAACTTCAATATGAATTCTATATTGATATAATCATCCAGATTTTGGTGGAAACAGTAGAAACAATTATTTATTATAGCAATTATTTATATGCAAAAGTCAATCATATATTTCTTTGTGAAATATTTCCACTTACGGCGAACTGTTTTCTTTTTTTACATAAATGCTAACATGAACTTCAATGCAATTCGCTATATTGATATAATCATCCAGATTTTGGTGGAAACAGTAGAAACAATTATTTATTATAGCAATTATTTATGTATACAAAGTCAATCATATATTTCTTTGTGAATATTTCCACTTACGGCGAACTGTTTCTTTTTACATAAATGTAACATGAACTTCAATACAATTCGCTATATTGATATAATCATCCAGATTTTGGTGGGAAACAGTAAAACAATTATTTATTATAGCAATTATTTATGCAAAATCAATCATATATTTCTTTGTGATATTTCCACTTACACAACGACTATTTTCTTTTTACATAAATGCTAACATGAACTTCAATACAATTCATATATTGATATAATCATCCAGATTTTGGTGGCAAAACAGTAAAGAAACAATTATTTATTATAGCAATTGTTTAAAAAGCAAAAATTTCAGTATATATTTCTTTGTGGAAATATTTCCACTTGTTTTCTTTTTTACATAAATGCTAACCTTAACTTCAATGAATTCGCTATATTGATATAATCATCAATTTTGGTGGCGAAACAGTGAAACAATTATTTATTATATTATTTATTATGCAAAAGTCAATCATATATTTCTTTTGTAAATATTTCACTTACGGCGAACTTGTTTTCTTTTTACACATAAATGCCTTTGAACTTCAATACGAATTCTTCTATTGATATAATCACATCCAGATTTTGGTGGAAACAGTAGAAACAATTATTTATTATAGCAATTATTTATATGCAAAAGTCAATCATATATTTCTTTTGTGAAAAATTTTCACTTGACGAACTGTTTTCTTTTTACATAAATGCTAACATGAACTTCAATACGAATTCCTTTATATTGATATAATCATCCAGATTTTAAAATTTGGGAAACAAGTAAAACAATTATTTATTTATAGCAATTATTTATATGCAAAGTCAATCATATATTTTCTTTTGTGAAATATTTCCACTTACGGCACGACTGTTTTCTTTTTTACATAAATGCTAACATGAACTTCAATACCCAATTGTATATTGATATAATCATCCAGATTTTGGTGGGAAACAGTAGAAACAATTATTTATTATAGCAATTATTTATATGCAAAGTCAATCATATATTTTCTTTGTGAAATATTTCCCACTTACAGCCCGAACTGTTTTCTTTTTTACATAAATGCTAACATGAACTTCAATACGAATTCGCTATATTGATATAATCATCAGATTTTGGTGGGGAAACAGTAGAAACAATTATTTATTATAGCAATTATTTATATACAAAGTCAATCATATTTTCTTTGTGAAATATTTCCACTTGCAACGAACTGTTTTCTTTTTTTGCATAAATGCTAACATGAACTTCAATGCAATTCCGCTATATTGATATAATCATCCAATTTTTGGTGAAACAGTAGAAACAATTGTTATTATAGCGGTAAGCAAAAGTCAATTATTTATTTTCCACTTACGCAATTATTTTTCTTTTATGCAAACTTCAATCGAATTCGCTATATTGATTTCTTTTTGGTGAAATTGTTATTATCCAATTATTTATATACAAAAAGTCAATCATATATTTCTTTATTGAAATATTTCTGTTTTCTTTTTTTACATAAATACTAACTTCAATACGAATTCGCTATATTGAATAATCATCCATTTTGGTGGCGCTATATTTGATATAGTGTTAATACGAAGTCAATCATATTTCTTTGTGGCGAACTGTTTCTTTTACATAAATGTTGAAACAATACCGATATTTATTCATCCAGCAATTATTTTATTTATGCAAAAGTCAATCCTATATTTCTTTGGCCAAATATTTCCACTTACGACGAACTGTTTTTCTTTTTTTACATAAATGCTAACGCCAACTTCAATGCAATTCACTATATTGATATAATCATCAGATTTTGGTGGGGAAACAGTAGAAACAATTATTTATTATAGCAATTATTTATATAAAGTCAATCATATATTTCTTTGTGAAATATTTCACTTACGGCGAACTGTTTTCTTTTTACATAAATGCTAACATGAACTTCAATACAGATTCGCTATATGATATAATCATCGGATTTTTGGTGGGAAACAGTGCGAAACAATTATTTATTATAGCAATTATTTATATGCAAAAAGTCAATCATATATTTCTTTGTGAAATATTTCCACCTACACGAACTGTTTTCTTTTAGGCATAAATGAACACCAACTACCAATTCATATATTGATATAATCATCCAGATTTTGGTGGGGAAACAGTAAACAATTATTTATTATAGCAATTATTTATACAAAAATCAATCATATTTTTTTTTGTGAAATATTTCCACTTACAGCGAACTGTTTTCTTTTTACATAAATGCTAACATGAACTTCAATACAATTCGCTTATATTGATATAATCATCCAGATTTTGGTGGGGAAACAGTAGAAACAATTATTTATTATAGCATTGTTTATTGCATTCCTTATATTTCTTTGTGATATTTCCCTTACGACGAACTGTTTCTTTTTAATCATATTTTTCGCTTTGTATAATCATCCAGATTTTTAATTTGGAAACAATGAAACAATTATTTATTATAGCAATTGACGTCAATCCTTATTTCTTTTTGAAATATTTCCACTAAATGTTTTCTTTTTTAAAATGCACCGAACTTCAATACAATTCGCTATTTGATATAATCATCCAGATTTTGGTGGAAACAGTAGAAACAATTATTTATTACTAGCATTATTTATGCAAAAAGTCAATCATATATTTCTTTGTGAAATATTTCCACTTGACGAACTGTTTTCTTTTGTAAAATGCTAACATGAACTCAATACGAATTCCTTTATTGGGCTATAATCATCCAGATTTTTTGGTGGGGAAACAGTAGAAACAATTATTTATTATAGCAATTATTTATATGCAAAAGTCAATCATATATTTCTTTGTGAAATATTTCCACTTACGGCGAACTGTTTTCTTTTTACAAAATGCTAACATGAACTTCAATACGAATTCGCTATTGATATAATCATCCAGATTTTGGTGGGAAACAGTAGAAACAATTTTTATTATAGCAATTATTGCTGCAAAAAGTCAATCATATATTTCTTTGTGAAAATATTTTCCACTTACGACGAACTGTTTTCTTTTTACGCAAAATGCTAACATGAACTTCAATACGAATTCAGCTATATTGTATAATCATCCAGATTTTGGTGAAACAGTAGAAACAATTATTTATTATGGCAATTATTTATATGCAAAAGTCAATCATATTTTCTTTGTGAAATATTTCCTTGGCGAACTGTTTCTTTTTTACATAAATGCTAACACCGAACTTCAATACGATTCGCTATATTGATATAATCATCCAGATTTTGGTGGGAAACAGTAGAAACAATTATTTATTATGTAATTATTTATATGCAAAGTCAATCCTATATTTCTTGTGAAATATTTCCACTTACGACGAACTATTTTCTTTTTTACCAAATGCTAACATGAACTTCAATACAATTCGCTATATTGATGATAATCATCCAGATTTTGGTGGGAAACAGTAGAAACAATTATTTATTAGCATGTTTTATGCAAAGTCAATCATATATTTCTTTGTGAAATATTTCCTTACAACCGACGAACTGTTTCTTTTTTATAAATGCTAACATGAACTTCAATACGAATTCACTATATTGATATAATCATCAGATTTTGGTGGAAACAGTAGAAACAATTATTTATTATATAGCAATTATTTATATGCAAAAGTCAATCATATATTTCTTTATATGAAATATTTCCCACCACGAACTGTTTTTTTTTTATAAATGCTAACATGAACTTCAATACGAATTCATATATTGATATAATCATCCAGATTTTGGTGAAACAGTAGAAACAATTATTTATTATAGCAATTATTTATATGCAAAATCAATCATATATTTCTTTGTGAAATATTTCCACTTACGAACTTTTTTTTTTTACATAAATGCTAACATGAACTTCAATACAGATTCCTTCGTGATATAATCATCCAGATTTTGGTGGGAAACAGTAGAAACAATTGATTTATTATAGCAATTATTTATATGCAAAAGTCAATCATATATTTCTTTGTGAAATATTCCACTTACGACGAACTGTTTTCTTTTTACATAAATGCTAACATGAACTTCAATAATCATCCAGAATTCAGTGAAACAATTATTTATATAATCATCCATATATTTCTTTTGGAAACATTTCCCGCCACAACGAACTGTTTTCTTTTTTACATAAATTAACGCCAGACTTTAATAATTCGCATATTGATTAATCATCCATTTTGCAAACAGTCAATCAATTGTATTTCAATTGTTATATACCGAAATATTTCCTTTGTGACTTACGGCAGACTGTTTTCTTTTTTATAAATGCTAACATGAACTTTCAATGCAGATTCATATATTGATATAATCATCCAGATTTTGGTGGAAACAAGTAGAAACAATTATTTATTATAGCAATTATTTGTGCAAAGTCAATCATATATTTCTTTGTGAAATATTTCCACTTACGACGAACTGTTTTCTTTTTATAAATGCTAACATGAACTTCAATGCGAATTCGCTATATTGATATAATCATCCAGATTTTTGGTGGGCGAAACAGTAGAAACAATTATTTATTATAACAATTATTTATGTGCAAAAGTCAATCATATTTCTTTTGTGAAATATTTCCGCCTGACGAACTGTTTTTCTTTTTTACATAAAATGCTATGAACTTCAATACGAATTCCCTTTATATTGATATAATCATCCAGATTTTGGTGGGGGAAACAGTAAAACAATTATTTATTATAGCAATTATTTATATGCAAAAGTCAATCTTATATTTCTTTGTGAAATATTTCCACTTACAACGAACTGTTTTTCTTTTTACCGAAATTTAACATGAACTTCAATACAATTCGCTATATTGATATAATCATCCAGATTTTGGTGGGAGGCCAAACAGTAATTATTTATATGAAACAATTATATTTCTTTGTGAATATTTCCACTTACGACGAACTTTGTTCTTTACGTAAATGCTAACATGAACTTCATGCAATTCGCTATATTGATATAATCATCCGAATTTTGGTGGAAACAGTAAAACAATTGTTATTATATACTTAGTATTTATATGCAAAAAGTCAATCATATATTTCTTTGTGAAATATTTCCACTTACAGCGACTGTTTTCTTTTTTACATAAATACTAACAACTTCAATACAATTCATATATTGATATAATCATCCAGATTTTGGTGGAAACAGTAAAACAATTATTTATTATAGCAATTATTTATATGCAAAAGTCAATCATATATTTTCTTTGTGGAAATATTTCCACTTACGGCGAACTGTTTTTTTTTTTATAAATGCTAACATGAACTTCAATACGAATTCATATATTGATATAATCATCCAGATTTTGGTGGGGAAACAGTAAACAATTATTTATTAAAAGTCAATCATATATTTCTTTGTGAAATATGCAAACTGTTTTCTTTTTACATAAATGTCAATCAATACGATTATTTGATATAATCATCCAGAAATAGAAACAATTTCAATTATTTATATGCAAAACAATCATATATTTCTTTGAAATATTTTCTTTTTACATAAATGCTAACATGAACTTCAATACGAATTCATATATTGATATAATCATCCAGATTTTGGTGGGGAAACAGTAGAAACAATTATTTATTATAGCAATTATTTATATGCAAAAAGTCAATCATATATTTCTTTTGTGAAATATTTCCACTTACGGCGAACTGTTTTCTTTTTTACATAAATGCTAACATGAACTATCAATTTTGGTGGGGACGAATTCAATCCTATATTTCTTTGTGAAATATTTCACTTATGTTTTTTATTAACATGAACTATAATCATCCAGATTTTGGTGGGAAACAGTAGAAACAATTATTTATTATAGCAATTATTTATATGCAAAAGTCAATCATATATTTCTTTGTGAAATATTTCCACTTACGGCGAACTGTTTTCTTTTTACATAAATGCTAACATGAACTTCAATACGAATTCGCTATATTGATATAATCATCCAGATTTTGGTGGGGGAAACAGTAGAACAATTATTTATTATAGCAATTATTTATATGCAAAAGAATTATTTTTTTTGTGAAATATTTCCACTTACACGGCGAACTGTTTTTCTTTTTTATATAAATGCTAACATGAACTTCAATACATCCAGATTCGCTTATAATAATCATCCAGATTTTGGTGGGGAAACAGTAACATGAAACAATTATTTATTATAGCAATTATTTATATGCAAAAGTCAATCATATATTTCTTTGTGAAATATTTCCACTTACGGAACTGTTTTTTTTACATAAATGCTAACATGAACTTCAATACAAGATTCCTTTAATTGATATAATCATCCAATTTTGGTGAGGAAACAGTAAGTATTATTTATTGAACAGTGTTTATAATACAAGTCAATCATATATTTCTTTGTGAAATATTTTTCCGAACTGTTTTCTTTTTTTACATAAATGCTAACGTTTAATACGAATTCGCTATTGAATAATCATCCAAAACAGTAAAACAATTATTTATTATAGCAATTATTTATATGCAAAATCAATCATATATTTCTTTATGAAATATTTCCACTTACGGCGAACTGTTTTCTTTTTTTACATAAATGCTAACATGAACTTCAATACGAATTCGCTATATTGTATAATCATCCAGATTTTGGTGGGAAACAGTAAAACAATTATTTATTATAACGTTATTTATATAAAAGTCAATCATATATTTCTTTGTGAAATATTTCCACTTACTTACGACGAACTGAATCCAAATGTAACATGAACTTCAATACTTTGTGGCTCTTCCATTCGCTATATTGATATAATCATCCAGATTTTGGTGGGGAAACAGTGAAACAATTATTTGTTATAGCAATTATTTATATGCAAAAGTCAATCATATATTTCTTTGTGAAATATTTCCACTTAAACGAACTGTTTCTTTTTACATAAATGCTAACATATGAATTCGCTATATATTGATATAATCTCCAGATTTTGGTGGGAAACAGTATTATTTATTATAGCAATTGTTTATATACAAAAAATAATCATATATTTCTTTGTGAAATATTTCCGCTTGACGAACTGTTTTCTTTTTTTTACAAATGCTAACATGAACTTCAATACGAATTCGCTATATTGATATAATCATCCAGATTTTGGTGGGGAAACAGTAGAAACAATTATTTATTATAGCAATTATTTATATACGAAGTCAATCATATATTTCTTTGTGAAATATTTCCACTACGGCGAACTGTTTTCTTTTTTTAAATGCTAACATGAACTTCAATACGAATTCCGCTATATTGATATAATCATCCAGATTTTGGTGGGGAAACAGTAGAAACAATTATTTATTATATAAATTATTTATATGCAAAAGTCAATCATATATTTCTTTTGAAATATTTCCCTTACAGCGAACTGTTTTCTTTTTTTACATAAATGCTAACATGAACTTCAATACGAATTCGCTATATTGATATAATCATCCAGATTTTGGTGGGGAAACAGTAGAAACAATTATTTATTATAGCAATTATTTATATGCAAAAGTCAATCATATATTTCTTTTTGTGAATATTTCACTTACGGCGAACTGTTTTTCTTTTTTTACATAAATGCTAACATGAACTTCAATACGAATTCGCTATATTGATATAATCATCCAGATTTTGGTGGGAAACAGTAGAAACAATTATTTATTAAACAATTCAATCATATAGCACGCTATATTGATTTATATGCAATTATTTATTATATGCAATTATTTATATGCAAAAGTCAATCATATATTTCTTTGTAGAAATATTTCCACTTTACGGCGAACTGTTTTCTTTTTTACATAAATGCTAACATGAACTTCAATACAGATTCGCTTATATTGATATAATCATCAGATTTTGGTGGGGAAACAATTATTTATTAAGCAATTATTTGCAAAGTCCATCATATATTTCTTTGTGAAATATTTCCCTATGTTTCTTTTTACATAAATGCTGTATATGAACTGTTTTCAATCATTTAATGCAATTCATATTGATATAATCATCCAGATTTTGAGGTGAAACAATATTATTTAATATACAATTATTTATGTGCAAACAATCATATATTTTCTTTTTTATTTCCCTAAATGCTTTTACAACTATGAACTTCAATACGAATTCGCTATATTGATATAATCATCCAGATTTTGGTGGGAAACAATGAAACAATTATTTATTATAGCAATTATTTATATGCAAAAGTCAATCCTATATTTCTTTGTGAAATATTTCCCACTTACAACGAACTGTTTTCTTTTTTTATAAATGCTAACATGAACTTCAATACGAATTCGCTATATTGATATAATCATCCAGATTTTGGTGGGAAACAGTAAACAACAATTATTTATTATAGCAATTTTCTTTGTGAAAATATGCAAAAAATCAATCCAGATTCATATATTGATATAATCATCAGATTGGTGGGAAATAAACAATTTTTATTATACAATTATTTGGCAACTGTTTTTTTTTTACATAAATGCTAACATGAACTTCAATGCAAATTCGCTATATTGATAATCGTCCAGATTTTGGTGGCAAACAGTAGAAACAATTATTTATTATAGCAATTATTTTTATGCAAAAGTCAATCATATATTTCTTTGTGAAATATTTTCCACTTACCGGCGAACTGTTTTCTTTTTACATAAATGCTAACATGAACTTCAATACGAATTCCTTTATATTGATATAATCATCGAGATTTTTGGTAGTAACAATTATTTATTATAGCAGTGTTATATACGATTCTTATTTTCTTTGTGATTTTCCATAGCGAATTTTTTACATAATGCAACATGAACTTCAATCTTATGATTTCTTTTGTGGGAAATAAAACAATTGTTATTTCCAATTATTTATATGCGAACAATCGCTGTTTTTTTGTGACTTTTTTTTCACCGCATAAATGCTAACATGAACTTCAATACGAATTCCCGCTATATTGATATAATCATCCAGATTTTGGTGGAAACAGTAGAAACAATTATTTATTATAGCAATATTTATATGCAAAAGTCAATCATATATTTCTTTGTGAAATATTTCCCGCACAACGAACCTATTTTCTTTTTTTACATAAATGCTAACATGAACTTCAATACCAATTTCATTATATTGATATAATCATCCAATTTTGGTGAAACAGTAGAAACAATTATTTATATAGCAATTATTTATATGCAAAAAGTCAATCATATATTTTCTTTGTGAAATATTTCCACTTACAACGAACGCTTTTTCTTTTTTTACATAAATGTAACATGAACTTCAATACAGATTCCTTTATATTGATATAATCATCCAGATTTTGGTGGGAAACAGTAGAAACAATTATTTATTATAGCAATTATTTATATGCAAAAGTCAATCATTATATTTCTTTGTGAAATATTTCCTTACGACGAACTGTTTTCTTTTTTACATAAATGCTAACATGAACTTCAATACAGATTCATATATTGATATAAATCATCCAGATTTTGGGTGGGGAAACAATAGAAACAATTATTTATTATAGCAATTATTTATATGCAAAAGTCAATCATATATTTCTTTGTGAAATATTTCCCATACGGCGAACTGTTTTCTTTTTTACATAAATGCTAACATATGAACTTCAATACGAATTCCCTATATTGATATAATCATCCAGATTTTGGGGAAACAGTAGAAACAATTATTTATTATAGCAATTATTTATATGCAAAAGTCAATCATATATTTCTTTGTGAAATATTTCCACTTACGGCGAACTGTTTTTCTTTTTTGTATAAATGCTAACATGAACCCAACACGAATTCGCTATATTGATATAATCATCCCAGATTTTGGTGAAACAGTAAAACAATTATTTATTATATAGCAATTATTTATATGCAAAAGTCAATCATATATTTCTTTTTGTGAAATATTTCCACTACGGCGAACTGTTTTTCTTTTACATATAAATGCTAACATGAACTTCAATACGAATTCGCTATATTGATATAATCATCCAGATTTTGGTGGGAAACAGTGAAACAATTATTTATTATAGCAATTATTTTATATGCAAAGTCAATCATATATTTCTTTGTGAAATATTTCCACTTACGGCGAACTGTTTTCTTTTTTTACATAAATGTAACATGAACTTCAATACGAATTCGCTATATTGATATAATCATCAGATTTTGGTGGGAAACAGTAGAAACAATTATTTATTATAGCAATTATTTATATGCAAAAGTCAATCATATATTTCTTTTAGAAATATTTCCACTTACAACGAACTGTTTTTCTTTTTTTTATAAATGCTAACATGAACTTCAATGCAATTCCTTTATATTGATATAATCATCCAAGATTTTGGTGGGAAACAGTAGAAACAATTATTTATTATAGCAATTATTTATATGCAAAAAGTCAATCATATATTTCTTTGTGAAATATTTCACTTGCAACGAACTGTTTTTTTTTTACATAATGCTAACATAGACTTCAATACAATTCGCTATATTTGATATAATCATCCAGATTTTGGTGGGAAACAGTAGAAACAATTATTTATTATAGCAATTATTTATATGCAAAAGTCAATCATATATTTTCTTTGTGAAATATTTCCACTTACGGCGAACTGTTTTCTTTTTTTACATAAATGCTAACATGAACTTCAATACAGATTCGCTATATTGATATAATCATCCAGATTTTGGTGGGGAAACAATTGAAACAATTATTTATTATAAAAAGCAATTATTTTCTTTGTGAAATATATTTCAAAAGTCACATCAACATATATTTCTTTATTGAAATATTTTTAATGGGAAACCAATTTACGGCAAGTCAATCATATGTTTTTTGTGAAATATTTCTTTTTTTACATAAATGCTAACATGAACTTCAATACGAATTGCTATATTGATATAATCATCCAGATTTTTTGGTGGGGAAACAGTAAAACAATTATTTATTATAGCAATTATTTATATGTAAAAGTCAATCATATATTTCTTTGTGAAATATTTCCACCTTACGAACTGTTTTCTTTTTTTAAAATGCTAACATGAACTTCAATACAAATTCGCTATATTTGATATAATCATCCAGATTTTGGTGAAACAGTAGAAAACAATTATTTATTATAGCAATTATTTATATGCAAAAGTCAATCATATATTTCTTTGTGAAATATTTCCCACTTGACGAACTGTTTTCTTTTTACATAAATGCTAACATGAACTTCAATACGAATTCGCTATATTGATATAATCATCCAGATTTGGTGGGAAACAGTAGAAACAATTATTTATTATAGCCCAATTATTTATGCAAAAAGTCAATCATATATTTCTTTGTGAAATATTTCACTTACGACGAACTGTTTTCTTTTTACATAAATGCTAACATGAACTTCAATACGAATTCGCTATATTGATATAATCATCAGATTTTGGTGGGGGAAACAGTAAAACAATTATTTAATATAGCAATTGTTTATGAAAATTCATATATTTCTTTGTTATTTCCAGCGAACTTTTTCTTTTTTTACATAAATGCTAACATGAACTTCAATACATTCGCTATATTGATATAATCATCTCCAGATTTTGGTGGGGAAACAGTAGAAACAATTATTTATTATAGTGTTATATGCAAAAGTCAATCATATATTTCTTTGTTTTTCCTTTTTTTTTGCTTTTACATAAATGCTAACATGAACTTCAATACAGATTCGCTATATTGATATAATCATCCAGATTTTGGTGGAAACAGTAGAAACAATTATTTATTATAGCAATTGTTTATATGCAAAAGTCAATATTTCTTTTGAAATATTTCAACGAACTGTTTTCTTTTTTACATAAAACGAACTTTTTCTTTTATAATCATCCAATTTTGTACCGAAACAATTCAATACAAATTTATGCAAAGTTCATATTTTCTTTGAAATAATTCATCCGAACTGTTTTTTTTACGCCATTGCTTTCGGACAATCATCAGGCGTAATTATTTATGCTCAATCATATATTTCTTTGTTTTTTCCATTTTTTTTTACATAAATGCTAACATGAACTTCAATACGAATTCGCTATATTGATATAATCATCAGATTTTGGTGGCGAAACAGTAGAAACAATTATTTATTAGCAATTATTTATATGCAAAAATCCAATCATATATTTCTTTGTGAAATATTTCCACTTTTACAACGAACTGTTTTCTTTTTACATAAATGCTAACATGAACTTCAATACCGAATTCGCTATATTGATATAATCCATCCAGATTTTGGTGGGGAAACAGTAAAACAATTATTTATTATAGCAATTATTTATATGCAAAAGTCAATCATATATTTCTTTTTGAAATATTTCCACTTTACAACGAACTGTTTTCTTTTACAAAATGCTAACATGAACTTCAATACAATTCGCTATATTGATATAATCATCCAGATTTTGTAAAACAGTAGAAACAATTGTTTATTATAGCAAATTATTTATATGCAAAAGTCAATCATATATTTCATTTTTAGTGAAATAAAACAATTTTATTAGCAATTATTTACGTCAATCAACTTTGTTTTTCACCCGCAGCGAACTGTTTTCTTTTTACATAAATGCTAACATGAACTTCAATACGAATTCGCTATATTGATATAATCATCAGATTTTGGTGAAACAGTAAAACAATTATTTATTATAGCAATTATTTATATAAAAAGTCAATCATATATTTCTTTGTGAAATATTTCCATTTACGGCGAACTGTTTTCTTTTTTTACATAAATGCTAACATGAACTTCAATACGAATTCGCTATATTGATAATCATCCAGATTTTGGTGGGGAAACAGTAGAAACAATTATTTATTATAGCAATTATTTATATGCAAAAGTCAATCATATATTTCTTTGTGAAATATTTCCCACTTACGGCGAACTGTTTTTCTTTTTACAAATGCTAACATGAACTTCAATACGAATTCATATATTATAATCATCCAGATTTTGGGGGGAAACAATTAAACATTTATTATAGCAATTATTTATATGCAAAAGTCAATCATATAATCATCGATTTTTTGTGAAATATTTCCACTTATTTATTAACTGTTTTTTATATGCAAATGCTAACATGAATTTCTTTGTGAATTCTTTTACATAAATGCTAACATGTGAACCAATACGAATTCGCTATATTGATATAATCATCCAGATTTTGGTGAAACAGTAAAACAATTATTTATTATAGCAATTATTTATATGCAAAAGTCAATCATATATTTCTTTGTGAAAACATTTCCACTTACAACGAACTGTTTTCTTTTTACATAAATGCTAACATGAACTTCAATACATGAATTCGTATATTGATATAATCATCAGATTTTGGTGAAACAGTAGAAACAATTATTTATTATAGCAATTATTTATATGCAAAAAGTCAATCATATATTTCTTTTTGAAATATTTCCACTTACGGCGAACTGTTTTCTTTTTACATAAATGCTAACATGAACTTCAATACAATTCGCTATATTGATAATCATCCAGATTTTGGTGGCGAACAGTAGAAACAATTATTTATTATAGCAATTATTTATGTAAAAAGTCAACATATTTTTTGTGAAATATTTCCAATTACGGCGAACTGTTTTTTTTTTAAAAATGCTAACATGAACTTCAATACAATTCGCTATATTGATATAATCATCCAGATTTTGGTGGCAGAAACAGTAGAAACAATTATTTATTATAGCAATTATTTATATGCAAAAGTCAATCATATATTTCTTTTGTGAAATATTTCCACTTACGACGAACTGTTTTCTTTTTACGCATAAATGCTAACATGAACACCAATACGAATTCACTTCTATTGATATAATCATCCAGATTTTGGTGGGAAACAGTAGAAACAATTATTTATTATAGCAATTATTTATATGCAAAAGTCAATCATATATTTCTTTGTGAAATATTTCCACTTACGGCGAACTGTTTTTTTTACATAAATGCTAACATGAACTTCAATACGAATTCGCTATATTGATATAATCATCCAGATTTTGGTGGGGAAACAGTAAAACAATTATTTATTATAGCAATTATTTATATGCAAAATCAATCATATATTTTCTTTGTTGAAATATTTCCATTTTTTTTTGCAAATGAAATATTTCCACTTACATCCAGGGTGAAACAGTAGTTTTTTATTATAGCTTTTTTTATTTCCACTTACGAAACTGTTTTCTTTTTAACAAATGAACTTCAATACGAATTCGCTATATTGATATAATCATCAGATTTTGGTGGGAAACAGTAGAAACAATTATTTATTATAGCAATTATTTATATGCAAAAGTCAATCATATATTTCTTTGTGAAATATTTCCACTTACGGCGAACTGTTTTCTTTTTACATAAATGCTAACATGAACTTCAATACCCAATTCGCTATATTGATATAATCATCCAGATTTTGGTGGGGAAACAATAAAACAATTATTTATTATAGCAATTATTTATATGCAAAAAGTCAATCATATATTTCTTTTGTGAAATATTTCCACTTACAACGAACTGTTTTTTTTTTACATAAATGCTAACATGAACTTCAATACGAATTCGCTATATTGATATAATCATCCAGATTTTGGTGGCGAAACAGTAGAAACAATTATTTATTATAGCAATTATTTATATGCAAAAGTCAATCATATATTTCTTTTTGAAATATTTCCACTTACATCCAGGCGAACTGTTTTCTTTTTTATATATGCTAACCACTGAACTTCAATACGAATTCGCTATATTGATATAATCATCCAGATTTTGGTGGCGAAACAGTAGAAACAATTATTTATTATAGCAATTATTTATATGCAAAAAGTCAATCATATATTTCTTTGTGAAATATTTCCACTTACGGCGAACTGTTTTCTTTTTTTACATAAATGCTAACATGAACTTCAATACGAATTCGCTATATTGATATAATCATCCAGATTTTTGGTGGCGGAAACAGTAGAAACAATTATTTATTATAGCAATTATTTATATGCAAAGTCAATCATATATTTCTTTTTTTTTTTACATAAATGAAATATTTCCTATATTGATATAATCATCAGATTTTGGTGGAAACAGTAGAAACGAACTGTTTTCTTTTTTTTTTTTTTACATAAATGCTAACATGAACTTCAATACAGAATTCGCTATATTGATATAATCATCCAGATTTTGGTGGGAAACAGTAGAAACAATTATTTATTATAGCAATTGTTTATATGCAAAGTCAATCATATATTTCTTTGTGAAATATTTCCACTTACGGCGAACTGTTTTCTTTTTACATAAATGCTAACATGAACTTCAATACGAATTCGCTATATTGATATAATCATCCAGATTTTGGTGGAAACAGTAGAAACAATTATTTATTATAGCAATTATTTATATGCAAAAGTCAATCATATATTTCTTTGTGAAATATTTCCCCACTTACACGAACTGTTTTCTTTTTTTACATAAATGCTAACATGAACTTCAATACGAATTCGCTATATTGATATAATCATCCAGATTTTGGTGGGAAACAGTAGAAACAATTATTTATTATAGCAATTATTTATATGCAAAAGTCAATCATATATTTTTTTGAAATATTTCCACTTACGGCGAACTATTTCTAACATGAACTTCAATACGAATTCGCTATATTGATATAATCATCCAGATTTTGGTGGGAAACGAGTGAAAACAATTTTCTTTATTTATTATAGCAATTTTTTATGCAAAAGTCAATCATATATTTCTTTGTGAAATATTTCATGAACTTCAATAAATGCTAAACATGAAACAATTCGCTTTATATGCAAAAGTCAATATATTGATATAATCATCCAGATTTTGGTGGGGGGACAGTAAAACAATTATTTATTATAGCAATTATTTATATGCAAAAGTCAATCATATATTTCTTTGTGAAATATTTCCACTTTACGGCGAACTGTTTTTTTTTTACATAAATGCTAACATGAACTTCAATACGAATTCGCTATATTGATATAATCATCCAGATTTTGGTGGGAAACAGTAGAAACAATTATTTATTATAGCAATTATTTATATGCAAAAATCAATCATATATTTCTTTGTGAAATATTTCCACTTACGACGAACTGTTTTCTTTTTTTTACATAAATGCTAACATGAACTTCAATACGAATTATTATATTGATATAATCGGCATCAATTTTGGTGGGAAACGGTAAACAATTATTTATTATAGCAATTATTTATATGCAAAAGTCAATCTTCATATTTCTTTTGAAATATTTTCACTTGTTCGAACTGTTTCTTTTTGCATAAATGCTAACATGAACTCAATACGAATTCATATATTGATATAATCATCAGATTTTGTATGAAACAGTAGAAACAATTATTTATTATAACATTTATATGTAAAAAGTCAATCATATATTTTGTGAAATATTTCCACTTGCAATGAACTGTTTTCTTTTTTACATAAATACTAACATGAAACTTCAATACGAATTCATATATTGATATAATCATCCATATTTTGGTGGGAAACAGTAAAACAATTATTTATTATAGCAATTATTTATATGCAAAAGTCAATCTATATTTCTTTTGAGAATATTTCCACTTGACGAACTTTTTTTACATAAATGCTAACATGAACTTCAATACGAATTCGCTATATTGATATAATCATCAGATTTTGGTGGGGGAACAGTAAAACAATTATTTATTATAGCAATTATTTATATGCAAAAGTCAATCATATATTTCTTTGTGAAATATTTCCACTTACGGCGAACTGTTTTCTTTTTTACATAAATGCTAACATGAACTTCAATGCAATTCGCTATATTGATATAATCATCCAGATTTTGGTGGGGAAACAGTAGAAACAATTATTTATTATAGCAATTATTTATATGCAAAAGTCAATCATATATTTCTTTGTGAAATATTTCCACTTACGAACTGTTTTTCTTTTTTTTACATAAATGCTAACATGAACTTCAATACAATTCGCTATTGATATAATCATCCAGATTTTGGTGAAACAGTAGAAACAATTATTTATTATAGCAATTATTTATATGCAAAAATTGTCAATCATATATTTCTTTGTGAAATATTTCCACTTACGGCGAACTGTTTTCTTTTTTTACATAAATGCTAACATGAACTTCAATACGAATTCGCTATATTGATATAATCATCCAGATTTTGGTGGGGAAACAGAAAACAATTATTATAGTAGAATTATTTATATAAAAAGTCAATCATATTTATTTCTTTGTGAAATATTTCCACTGAGTGGCGAACTGTTTTTCTTTTTTACATAAAAGCTAACATGACCCCAATACGAATTTGCCATATTGATACAATCATCCAGATTTTGGTGGGAAACAGTAGAAACAATTATTTATTATAGCTATTATTTAGGCAAAGTCAATCATATATTTCTTTGTGAAATATTTTCCACTTACGGCGAACTGTTTTTTTTTACATAAATACTTTATGGTAAACTTCAATACGAATTATATTGATATAATCATCCAGATTTGGTAAACAGTGAAATTATTTATTATAGCAATTGTTTATATGCAAAAAGTCAATCGCCATATTTCTTTGATATTTCACTTACATTTTTCTTTTTAAAAATGCTAACATGAACTTCAATACAATTCGCTATATTGATATAATCATCATTTTGGTGGCGAAACAGTAGAAACAATTATTATATATAATTATTTATATGCAAAAGAATCATATTTTCTTTGTGAAATAATATTTCCCACTTACGACGAAAAATGCTAACATGAACTTCAAATACGAATTCGCTATATTGATATAATCATCAGATTTTGGTGGGGAAACAGTAACAACAGTATTTATTATAGCAATTATTTATATGCAAAAGTCAATCATATATTTCTTTTTGAAATATTTCCACTTACGGCGAACTGTTTTCTTTTTTACATAAATGCTAACATGAACTTTATTTATTATAATTATTTATATGCAATACGAATTTTTCGCTATATTGATATAATCATCCAGATTTTGGTGGGGAAACAAAGAAACAATTATTTATTATACAATTATTTATATAAAAGTCAATCATATATTTCTTTGTTTTAATATTTCCACTTACAACGAACTGTTTTTCTTTTTACATAAATGCCAATATGAACTTCAATACAATTCGCTATATTGATATAATCATCCAGATTTTGGTGGGAAACAGTAGAAACAATTATTTATTATAGCAATTATTTATATGCAAAGTCAATCATATATTTTCTTTTTGTGAAATATTTCCCACTTACAATGAACTGTTTTCTTTTTTTACATAAATGCTAACATGAACTTCAATACGAATTCGCTATATTGATATAATCATCCAGATTTTGGTGGAAACAAAGTCAAATGTCATATATTTCTTTGAAATATTTCCAAACTGTTTTATTTGATTTACCAAATGCTAACAAGTCAATTCGCTATATTGATATAATCATCCAGATTTTGGTGGCGAAACAGTAAAAACAATTATTTATTATAGCAATTATTTATGCAAAGTCAATCATATATTTCTTTGTTTTTTTACATAAATGCTAACATGAACTTCAATACATTCGCTATTGATATAATCATCAGATTTTGGTGGGAAACTTTTTTTTATAGCATAAATGCTCATATATTTCTTTTTGTGAAATATTTCCACTACGGAAACTGTTTTTTTTTTTTACAAATGCTAACATGAACTTCGAATTCCTTTATATTGATATAATCATCCCAGATTTTTGGTGAAACAGTAGAAACAATTATTTATTATAGCAATTATTTATATGCAAAGTCAATCATATATTTCTTTGTGAAATATTTCCACTTACGGCGAACTGTTTTCTTTTTTTGCCAATTATAGCAATTGTTATATGAACCCTTCAATACATAAATTAACGCTTCATACGAATTCGATATAAATCATCCAGATTTTGGTGGGGAAACAGTAGAAACAATTATTTATTATAGCAATTATTTATATGCAAAAGTCAATCATATATTTTCTTTGTGAAATGTTTCCTTTTTACTGTACAAACAGATTCATTTTCTTTTGGTGAAACAAAACAATAAATGCTAACATGAAATTATATTTCTTTGAATTTCACGAATTTTTCTTTATTGATATAATATTACGTTCCAGATTTTGGATTTTGGGGGAAACAGTAGAAACAATTATTTATTATAGCAATTATTTATATGCAAAAGTCAATCATATATTTCTTTTGAAATATTTCCACTTACGGCGAACTGTTTTCTTTTTACATAAATGCTAATATGAACTTCAATACGAATTCGCTATATTGATATAATCATCCAGATTTTGTGGCTTGACAGTAGAAACAATTATTTATTATAGCAATTATTTATATGCAAAAGTCAATCATATATTTCTTTGTGAAATATTTCCACCCGGCGAACTGTTTTTTTTTTACATAAATGCTAACATGAACTTCAATACAGAATTCGCTATGTTGATAATCATCCAGATTTTGGTGGGGAAACAGTAGAAACAATTATTTATTATAGCAATTATTTATATGCAAAGTCAATCATATATTTCTTTTGTGAAATATTTCCACTTACGGCAATTATTTTTCTTTTTTATAAATGGACGAACTATATTGATTTTCTTTTTTAAACATAAATTATTTATTATAGCAATTATTTATATGCAAAGTAATCATATATTTCTTTGAAATCTTCCCATGCAATTTTTTCTTTTACATAAATGCTATATTGATATAATCATCCAGATTTTGGTGGCGAAACAGTAGAAACAATTATTTATTATAAATTATTTATATGCAAAAAGTCAATCATATATTTCTTTGTAGAAATATTTCCACTTACGGCGAACTGTTTTCTTTTTTACATAAATGCTAACATGAACTTCAATACGAATTCGCTATATATTGATATAATCATCCAGATTTTCTTTGGTGGCTTTTTTAAAACAGTAGAAACAATTATTTATTATAGCAATTATTTATATGCAAAAGTCAATCATATATTTCTTTGTGAAATATTTCCTTCAATACCCACGAACTGTTATTTTCTTTTTTATGTACAAAAGTCAAATATATTTCTAACCATGAACTTCAATACCCAATTCGCTATATTGATATAATCATCCAGATTTTGGTGGGGAAACAGTAGAAACAATTATTTATTATAGCAATTATTTATATGCAAAAAGTCAATCATATATTTCTTTTGTGAAATATTTCCACTTACAACGAACTGTTTTTCTTTTTACATAAATGCTAACATAGACTTCAATACGAATTCGCTATATTGATAAATCATCCAGATTTTGGTGGGGAAACAATAAACAATTATTTATTATAGCAATTATTTATATGCAAGTCAATCATATATTTCTTTGTGAAACTGTTTTTCCAAATGCTAACTTTCAATATTGAACTGTTTTCTTTTTTACATAAATGCTAACATGAACTGTTTTCAATACAATTCGCTATATTGATATAATCATCCAGATTTTGAGTGAAACAGTAGAAACAATTATTTATTATAGCAATTATTTTATATGCAAAAAAAGTCAATCATATATTTCTTTGAAATATTTCACCACGACGAACTGTTTTCTTTTTACATAAATGCTAACATGAACTTCAATGCACAATTCGCTATATTGATATAATCATCCAGATTTTTGGTGGAAACAGTAGAAACAATTATTTATTATAGCAATTGTTATATAAAAAGTCAATCATATATTTCTTTATGAAATATTTCCCACTTACAACGAACTGTTTCTTTTTTACATAAATGCTAACATGAACTTCAATACAATTCATATATTGATATAATCATCCAGATTTTGGTGGGGAAACAGTAAAACAATTATTTATTATAGCAATTATTTATAGCAATTATTTTCTTTGTGAAATATTTTCCTTACAGCAAACTTTTCTTTTTTACATAAAATGCTAACATGAACTCAATCATATTGATATTCAGATCTTTGTAGTCAATCCTATAAATTTTCCACTTACGGCGAACTGTTTTCTTTTTTACATAAATGAACTAACGCGAACTTCAATATCGAATTCGCTATATTATTTATAGATATAATCATCCAGATTTTGGTGGCGAAACAGTAACATGAAAATACAATTATTTATTATAGCACTATTATTATATGCAAAAAGTCAATCATATATTTCTTTGTGAAATATTTCCCTTACGACGAACTGTTTTCTTTTTTACATAAATGCTAACATGAACTTCAATGCAATTCGCTATATTGATATAATCATCCAGATTTTGGTGGGGAACAGAAACAATTATTTATTATAGCAATTATTTATATGCAAAGTCAATCATATATTTCTTTGTGAAATATTTCCACTTACGGCGAACTGTTTTTTTTTACATAAATATAACATGAACTTCAATACGAATTCCGCTATATTGATATAATCATCCAGATTTTGGTTAGGAAACAGTAGAAACAATTATTTATTATAGCAATTATTTATATGCAAAAGTCAATCATATATTTCTTTGTGAAATATTTCCACTTACGGCGAACTGTTTTCTTTTTTTATAATGCTAACATGAACTTCAATACGAATTCGCTATATTGATATAATCATCCAGATTTTGGTGGGAAACAGTAGAAACAATTATTTATTATAGCAATTATTTATATGCAAAAGTCAATCATATATTTTTTGTTGAAATATTTCCACTTACCTTGAACTGTTTTTTCTTTTTTTATAAATGCTAACATGAACTTCAATACAATTCGCTATATTGATATAATCATCCAGATTTTGGTGGGAAAACAGTAGAAACAATTATTTATTATAGCAATTATTTATATGCAAAAGTCAATCATATATTTCTTTGTGAAATATTTCCACTTACGGCGAACTGTTTTCTTTTTTTACATAAATGCTAACATGAACTTCAATACCCAATTCGCTATATTGATATAATCATCCAGATTTTGGTGGGGAAACGGTAGAAACAATTATTTATTATAGCAATTATTTATATGCAAAAGTCAATCATATATTTCTTTGTGAAATATTTCCACTTACGGCGAACTGTTTTTTCTTTTTACATAAATGCTAACATGAACTTTCAATTCGCTATATTGAATTCCAGATTTTGGTGGCGAAACTTCAATTGTTATTATAGCAATTATTGATATAATCATCCAGATTTTGGTGGCTATATTGATATAATCATCCAGTTTTTGAAACAATTGTTTATTATTTATAGCAATTATTTATATGCAAAAGTCAATCATATATTTCTTTGTGAAATATTTCCACTTACACGAACTGTTTTCTTTTTTTTATAAATGCTAACATGAACTTCAATACAATTCGCTATATTGATATAATCATCCAGATTTTGGTGGGGAAACAGTAAAACAATTATTTATTATAGCAATTATTTATATGCAAAAGTCAATCATATATTTCTTTGTGAAATATTTCCACTTACGTATGAACTGTTTTTCTTTTTACATAAATGCTAACATGAACTTCAATACAATTCGCTATATTGATATAATCATCCAGATTTTGGTGGGAAACAGTAGAAAACAATTATTTATTATAGCAATTATTTATTTGCAAAGTCAATCATATATTTCTTTGTAAAAATGCCTTTCCACTTACGACGAACTGTTTTCTTTTTTTACATAAATGCTAACATGAACTTCAATACGAATTCGCTATATTGATATAATCATCCAGATTTTGGTGGCGAAACAGTAGAAACAATTATTTATTATAGCAATTATTTATATGCAAAAGTCAATCATATATTTCTTTGTGAAATATTTCCACTTACGGCGAACTGTTTTCTTTTTTACATAAATGCTAACATGAACTTCAATACGAATTCGCTATATTGATATAATCATCCAGATTTTGGTGGGGAAACAGTAGAAACAATTATTTATTATAGCAATTATTTATATGCAAAAGTCAATCATATATTTCTTTTAGAAATATTTCCACTTACGGCGAACTGTTTTCTTTTTTTACATAAATGCTAACATGAACTTCAATACGAATTCGCTATATTGATATAATCATCCAGATTTTGGTGGGGAAACAGTAGAAACAATTATTTATTATAGCAATTATTATATGCAAAAAGTCAATTATATTTCTTTGTGAAATATTTCAATGTTTTTTTTTTACATAAATGCTAACATGAAAGTTCGCTATAATTGATATAATCATCCAGATTTTGGTGGAAACAGTCAATTGTTAAATATTATTTATATGCAAAAATCAATCACGGCGAACTGTTTTCTGTTTCTTTTTTGGTGACATAAATGCTAACATGAACTTCAATGAATTCGCTATATTGATATAATCATCCAGATTTTGGTGGGGAAACAGTAGAAACAATTATTTATTATAGCAATTATTTATATGCAAAAATCAATCATATATTTCTTTGTGAAATATTTCCACTTACAACGAACTGTTTTTCTTTTTACATAAATGCTAACATGAACTTCAATACGAATTCGCTATATTGATATAATCATCCAGATTTTGGTGGGGAAACAGTAGAAACAATTATTTATTATAGCAATTATTTATATGCAAAGTCAATCATATATTTTTTTGTGAAATATTTCCACTTACGGCGAACTGTTTTTCTTTTTTACAAAATGCTAACATGAACTTCAATGCAATTCGCTATATTGATATAATCATCCAGATTTTGGTGGAAACAGTAAACAATTATTTTATAGCAATTAATCAAAAAGTCAATCATATATTTCTTTGGGAAATATTTTCCATAAATGCTAACATACGAAACAATTTTTTTTATTTAACATGAACTATAGAATTCAATATTGATTTATATTTTGGTGGGCGAACAAGTTATTATATATGCAAAGTCAATCATATATTTCTTTTGTGAAATATTTCCACTTACAACGAACTGTTTTTTTTTACATAAATGCTAACATGAACTTCAATACGAATTCGCTATATTGATATAATCATCCAGATTTTGGTGGGGAAACAGTAGAAACAATTATTTATTATAGCAATTATTTATATGCAAAAATTCAATCATATATTTCTTTGTTTTATATTTCCACTTACGGCGAACTTCAATTCGTTTTATTGATATAATCATTTTTGGTGGAAACATAAATTATTTATTATAGCTAACAATGTCAATCATATATTTCTTTGTGAAATATTTCCACTTACAACCGAACTGTTTTTTTTTTTACATAAATGCTATATTTCGATATTGAATAATCATCCAGATTTTGGTGGGGAAACAGTGAAACAATTATTTATTATAGCAATTATTTATATGCAAAAGTCAATCATATATTTCTTTGTGAAAATATTTCCACTTACGGCGAACTGTTTTTTTTTTTACATAAATGCTAACATGAACTTCAATACGAATTCGCTATATTGATATAATCATCCAGATTTTGGTGGGAAACAGTAGAAACAATTATTTATTATAGCAATTATTTATATGCAAAAGTCAATCATATATTTCTTTTGTGAAATATTTCCACTTACAACGAACTGTTTTCTTTTTACATAAATGCTAACATGAACTTCAATACGAATTCGCTATATTGATATAATCATCCAGATTTTGGTGGGGAAACAGTAGAAACAATTATTTATTATAGCAATTATTTATATATTGAAAAGTCAATCATATATTTCTTTGTGAAATATTTTTCACTTTTACGGCGAACTGTTTTTCTTTTTTACATAAATGCTAACATGAACTTCAATACGAATTCGCTATATTGATATAATCATCCAGATTTTGGTGGGGAAACAGTAGAAACAATTATTTATTATAGCAATTATTTATATGCAAAGTCAATCATATATTTTCTTTTTGAAATATTTCCACTTACGGCGAACTGTTTTTTTTTTACATAAATGCTAACATAAATATTTCCACTTACAACGAACTTTTCAATACGAATTCGCTATATTGATATAATCATCCAGATTTTGGTGGGAAACAGTAGAAACAATTATTTATTATAGCAATTATTTATATTTCCGCCCGCAAAAGTCAATCATATTTTGATATAATCATTTTTGTGAAAACAATTATTTCCACTTACGGCGAATCTGTTTTCTTTTTTACATAAAAATGCTAACATGAACTTCAATACGAATTCGCTATATTGATATAATCATCCAGATTTTGGTGGGGGAAACAGTAGAAACAATTATTTATTATAGCAATTATTTATATGCAAAAGTCAATCATATATTTCTTTGTGAAATATTTTCCAAAACTATTTTTTTTACATAAATGCTAACATGAACTTCAATGTTTTTATTTTTCAATAAAACAGTAAAACAATTATTTATTATAACAATTAATGCTCAATCATATATTTCTTTGAAATTTTCCACTTACGCGAACTGTTTTTCTTTTTTTTACATAAATAATCTTTATCCAGATTTTCCAGATTTTGGGGAAACAGTAAAACAATTATTTATTATAGCAATTATTTATATGCAAAAGTCAATCATATATTTCTTTGTGAAATATTTCCACTTACGGCGAACTGTTTTCTTTTTTACATAAATGCTAACATGAACTTCAATACGAATTCGCTATATTGATATAATCATCCAGATTTTGGTGGGGAAACAGTAGAAACAATTATTTATTATAGCAATTATTTATATGCAAAAGTCAATCATATATTTCTTTGTTCTTTTTTACATAAAATTTTCCGCTATACGGCGAACTGTTTTTATTTTTTTACATAAATGCTAACTTTGAACTTCAATACTTTTTTTTTGAATTCGCTATATTGATATAATCATCCAGATTTTGGTGGGAAACAGTAGAAACAATTATTTATTATAGCAATTATTTATATGCAAAAAGTCAATCATATATTTCTTTGTGAAATATTTCCACTTACGGCGAACTGTTTTCTTTTTTACATAAATGCTAACATGAACTTCAATACGAATTCGCTATATTGATATAATCATCCAGATTTTGGTGGGGGAAACAGTAGAAACAATTATTTATTATAGCAATTATTTATATGCAAAAAAGTCAATCATATATTTCTTTGTGAAATATTTCCACTTACGAACTGTTTTCTTTTTTAAATGCTAACATGAACTTCAATACGAATTCGCTATATTGATATAATCATCCAGATTTTGGTGGGAAACAGTAGAAACAATTATTTATTATAGCAATTATTTATATGCAAAAGTCAATCATATATTTTCTTTGTGAAATATTTCCACTTACATCCAATTTGGTGGCGAACTGTTTTCTTTTTAAAAATCAATAAATGCTAACATGAACTTCAATACGAATTCGCTATATTGATATAATCATCCAGATTTTGGTGGGAAACAGTAATTTATTATAGCAATTATTTATATGCAAGTCAATCATATATTTCTTTGTGAAATATTTCCACCCGACGAACTGTTTTTTCTTTTTTACATAAATGCTAACATGAACTTCAATACGAATTCATATATTGATATAATCATCCAGATTTTGGTGGGGAAACAGTATTATTTTATTAGCAATTATTTATATGCAAAAAGTCAATCATATATTTCTTTGTGAAATATTTCCCACTTACAACGAACTGTTTTCTTTTTTTACATAAATGCTAACATGAACTTCAATACGAATTCGCTATATTGATATAATCATCCAGATTTTGGTGGGGAAACAGTAGAAACAATTATTTATTATAGCAATTATTTATATGCAAAAGTCAATCATATATTTCTTTGTGAAAATATTTCCCACTTACGGCGAACTGTTTTTTTTTTACATAAATGCTAACATGAACTTCAATACGAATTCGCTATATTGATATAATCATCCAGATTTTGGTGGGGTAAACAGTAGAAACAATTATTTAAATATAGCAATTATTTATATGCAAAAGTCAATCATATATTTCTTTTTGGTGGGAAATATTTCCACTTACAAAAGTCAACTGTTTTCTTTTTTTCTTTTACATAAATGCTAACATGAACTTCAATACGAATTCGCTATATTGATATAATCATCCAGATTTTGGTGAAACAGAAACAGTAGAAACAATTATTTATTATAGCAATTATTTATATTTCAAAACTGTTTTCAATCAACATATTTATTTCTTTGTGAAATATTTTGGTGAAACAACGAACTGTTTTTTTTTTACATAAATTTTCTTTTAACCCACTTATGAACTAAATCTAACGCCACGAATTCGCTATATTGATATAATCATCCAGATTTTGGTGGGAAACAGTAGAAACAATTATTTATTATAGCAATTATTTATATGCAAAAGTCAATCATATATTTCTTTTTGTGAAATATTTCCACTTACACGAACTGTTTTCTTTTTTTATAAATGCTAACATGAACTTCAATACGAATTCGCTATATTGATATAATCATCCAGATTTTGGTGGGAAACAGTAAAACAATTATTTATTATAGCAATTATTTATATGCAAAAGTCAATCATATATTTCTTTTGTGAAATATTTCCACTTACGGCGAACTGTTTTCTTTTTTACATAAATGCTAACATGAACTTCAATACGAATTCGCTATATTGATATAATCATCCAGATTTTGGTGGGAAACAGTGAAACAATTATTTATTATAGCAATTATTTATATGCAAAAGTCAATCATATATTTCTTTGTGAAATATTTCCGCTGAAATATTTCTTTTTACATAAATGCGAACTTCAATACGAATTCGCTATATTGATGTAATCATTTTTGGTAAACAATTAAATAGCAGTAATACAATGAAATATTTCCACTTCAACTGTTTTCTTTTTTACATAAATGCTAACATGAACTTCAATACGCTATATTGATATAATCATCCAGATTTTGGTGGGGAAACAGTAGAAACAATTATTTATTATAGCAATTATTTATATGCAAAAGTCAATCATATATTTCTTTGTGAAATATTTCCACTTACGGCGAACTGTTTTTTTTTTTTACATAAATGCTAACATGAACTTCAATACAGATTCGCTATATTGATATAATCATCCAGATTTTGGTGGGGAAACAGTAGAAAACAATTATTTATTATAGCAATTATTTATATGCAAAAGTCAATCATATATTTCTTTGTGGAATATTTCCACTTACGACGAACTGTTTTCTTTTTTACATAAATGCTAACATGAACTTCAATACGAATTCGCTATATTGATATAATCATCCAGATTTTGGTGGGGGAAACAGTAAAACAATTATTTATTATAGCAATTATTTATATGCAAAAGTCAATCATATATTTTCTTTGTGAAATATTTCCACTTACGGCGAACTGTTTTTTTTTACATAAATGCTAACATGAACTTCAATACGAATTCGCTATATTGATATAATCATCCAGATTTTGGTGGGGAAACAGTAGAAACAATTATTTATTATAGCAATTATTTATATGCAAAAAGTCAATCATATATTTCTTTGTGAAATATTTCCACTTACGGCGAACTGTTTTTACTTTTTTACGCAAATGCTAACATGAACTTCAATACAATTCGCTATATTGATATAATCATCCAGATTTTGGTGGGGAAACAGTAGAAACAATTATTTATTATAGCAATTATTTATATGCAAAAAGTCAATCATATATTTCTTTGTGAAATATTTCCACTTACGGCGAACTGTTTTCTTTTTTACATAAATGCTAACATGAACTTCAATACAATTCCTTCTATTGATATAATCATCCAGATTTTGGTGGGGGCAGTAGAAACAATTATTTATTATAGCAATTATTTATATGCAAAAAAATCAATCATATATTTCTTTGAAATATTTCCACTTACGAACTGTTTTCTTTTTTACATAAATGCTAACATGAACTTCAATACGAATTCCTATATTGATATAATCATCCAGATTTTGGTGGGGAAACAGTAGAAACAATTATTTATTATAGCAATTATTTATATGCAAAAGTCAATCATATATTTCTTTGTGAAATATTTCCACTTACGGCGAACTGTTTTTCTTTTTTACATAAATGCTAACATGAACTTCAATACGAATTCGCTATATTGATATAATCATCCAGATTTTGGTGGGGAAAACAGTAGAAACAATTATTTATTATAGCAATTATTTATATGCAAAAGTCAATCATATATTTCTTTGTGAAATATTTTTTCCACTTACGGCGAACTGTTTTCCAGATTTTTACAATTAAATGCAATAACAAAGAACTTCAATACCCACTTACAAATTTTTCTTTTTTTACATAAATGCTATATTCAATATAATTGATATCATCCAGATTTTGGTGGGGAAACAGTAGAAACAATTATTTATTATAGCAATTATTTATATAAAAAGTCAATCATATATTTCTTTTGTGAAAATATTTCCACTACGGCGAACTGTTTTTCTTTTTTTACATAAATGCTAACATGAACTTCAATACGAATTCCTTTATATTGATATAATCATCCAAGATTTTGGTGGGAAACAGTAGAAACAATTATTTATTATAGCAATTATTTATATGCAAAGTCAATCATATATTTCTTTGTGAAATATTTCCACTTACAACGAACTGTTTTTCTTTTTTTACATAAATGCTAACATGAACTTCAATACGAATTCGCTATATTGATATAATCATCAGATTTTGGTGGGAAACAGTAGAAACAATTATTTATTATAACAATTATTTATATAAAAGTTCATATTATTTCTTTGTGAAATATTTCCACTTACGCAACTTATTTTTTTTTACATAAATGCTAACATGAACTCAATACATTCGCTATTTGATATAATCATCCAGATTTTTGGTGAAACAGTAAAACAATTATTTATTATAGCAATTATTTATGCAAAAGTCAATCATATATTTCTTTGTGAAATATTTCCACTTACGGCGAACTTTTTCTTTTTACATAAATGCTAACATGAACTTCAATACGAATTCGCTATATTGATATAATCATCCAGATTTTGGTGGGGAAACAGTAAAACAATTATTTATTATAGCAATTATTTATATGCAAAAGTCAATCATATATTTCTTTGTGAAATATTTCCCACTTACGGCGAACTGTTTTCTTTTTTACATAAATGCTAACATGAACTTCAATACGAATTCGCTATATTGATATAATCATCCAGATTTTGGTGGGAAACAGTAAAACAATTATTTATTATAGCAATTATTTATATGCAAAAGTCAATCATATATTTCTTTGTGAAATATTTCCCCTTACGGCGAACTGTTTTCTTTTTTACATAAATGCTAACATGAACTTCAATACGAATTCGCTATATTGATATAATCATCCAGATTTTGGTGGGGAAACAGTAAAACAATTATTTATTATAGCAATTATTTATACCAAAAGTCAATCATATATTTCTTTGTGAAATATTTCCACTTACGGCGAACTGTTTTTTTTTTTACATAAATGCTAACATATGAACTTCAATACGAATTCGCTATATTGATATAATCATCCAGATTTTGGTGGGGAAACAGTAGAAACAATTATTTATTATAGCAATTGTTTATATGCAAAGTCAATCATATATTTCTTTGTGAAATATTTCCACTTACAGCGAACTGTTTTCTTTTTTACATAAATGCTAACATGAACTTCAATACGAATTCGCTATATTGATATAATCATCCAGATTTTGGTGGGGAACAGTAGAAACAATTATTTATTATAGCAATTATTTATATGCAAAAGTCAATCATATATTTCTTTTGTGAAATATTTCCACTTACAACGAACTGTTTTCTTTTTTACATAAATGCTAACATGAACTTCAATACAATTCGCTATATTGATATAATCATCCAGATTTTGGTGGGGAAACAGTAGAAACAATTATTTATTATAGCAATTATTTATATGCAAAGTCAATCCTATATTTCTTTGTGAAATATTTCACTTACAACGAACTGTTTTCTTTTTTTACATAAATGCTAACATGAACTTCAATACGAATTCGCTATATTGATATAATCATCAGATTTTGGTGGGAAACAGTAGAAACAATTATTTATTATAGCAATTATTTATATGCAAAGTCAATCATATATTTCTTTGTGAAATATTTCCACTTACGGCGAACTGTTTTTTCTTTTTTACATAAATACTAACGCGAACTTCAATACAATTCGCTATATTGATATAATCATCCAGATTTTGGTGGGAAACAGTAGAAACAATTATTTATTATAGCAATTATTTATATGCAAAAGTCAATCATATATTTCTTTGAAATATTTCCACTTACAACGAACTGTTTTCTTTTACATAAATGCTAACATGAACTTCAATACGAATTCGCTATATTGATATAATCATCCAGATTTTGGTGGGGAAACAGTAGAAACAATTATTTATTATAGCAATTATTTATATGCAAAAGTCAATCATATATTTCTTTGTGAAATATTTCCCTTACAACGAACTGTTTTCTTTTTTTGTACATAAATGCTAACATGAACTTCAATACGAATTCGCTATATTGATATAATCATCCAGATTTTGGTGGGGTAAAACAGTAGAAACAATTATTTATAGCAATTATTTATATGCAAAAGTCAATCCTATATTTCTTTGCAAATATTTTTCAATTTACGAACTGTTTTCTTTTTTTACATAAATGCTAACATATTTCGCTATATTGATATAATCATCAGATTTTTGGTTGGAAACAGTAAAACAATTATTTATTATAGCAATTATTTATATGCAAAAGTCAATCATATATTTCTTTGTGAAATATTTCCACCCGACGAACTGTTTTCTTTTTTACATAAATGCTAACATGAACTTCAATACGAATTCGCTATATTGATATAATCATCCAGATTTTGGTGGGGAAACAGTAGAAACAATTATTTATTATAGCAATTATTTATATGCAAAAAGTCAATCATATATTTCTTTGTGAAATATTTCCACTTACAACGAACTGTTTTTTTTTACATAAATGCTAACATGAACTTCAATACGAATTCGCTATATTGATATAATCATCCAGATTTTGGTGGGGAAACAGTAGAAACAATTATTTATTATAGCAATTATTTATATGCAAAAAGTCAATCATATATTTCTTTGTGAAATATTTCCACTTACGGCGAACTGTTTTCTTTTTTACATAAATGCTAACATGAACTTCAATACGAATTCGCTATATTGATATAATCATCCAGATTTTGGTGGGAAACAGTAAAACAATTATTTATTATAGCAATTATTTATATGCAAAAGTCAATCATATATTTCTTTGTGAAATATTTCCACTTACAACGAACTGTTTTCTTTTTTACATAAATGCTAACATGAACTTCAATACGAATTCGCTATATTGATATAATCATCCAGATTTTGGTGGGGAAACAATTATTTAATAGCAATTATTTATTATAGTCAATCATATTTTCTTTGTGATATTTCCACAAAACTGTTTTTCAATCCTGCTATTTCTTTGCTGAAATATTTCATCCAGATTTTGGTGGGGAAACAGTAGAAACAATTATTTATTATAGCAATTATTTATATGCAAAAGTCAATCATATATTTCTTTGTGAAATATTTCCATTACGGCGAACTAAATGCTAACATGAACTTTTCTTTTTTATTATAGCAATTAAATGCAAAAGTCAATCATATATTTCTTTGTGGAAATATTTCCGCTTACGAACTTTTTACAATGCAACATGAACTTCAATTTCGCTATATTGATATAATCATCCAGATTTTGGTGGGGAAACAGTAGAAACAATTATTTATTATAGCAATTATTTATATGCAAAGTCAATCATATATTTCTTTGTGAAATATTTCCACTTACGACGAACTGTTTTCTTTTTACATAAATGCTAACATGAACTTCAATACAATTCGCTATATTGATATAATCATCCAGATTTTGGTGGGAAACAGTAGAAACAATTATTTATTATAGCAATTATTTATATGCAAAGTCAATCATATATTTCTTTGTGAAATATTTCCACTTACGCGAACTGTTTTTTTTTACATAAATGCTAACATGAACTTCAATACGAATTCGCTATATTGATATAATCATCCAGATTTTGGTGGGGAAACAGTAGAAACAATTATTTATTATAGCAATTATTTATATGCAAAAGTCAATCATATATTTCTTTGTGAAATATTTCCACTTACAACGAACTGTTTTCTTTTTACATAAATGCTAACATGAACTTCAATACGAATTCGCTATATTGATATAATCATCCAGATTTTTGGTGGGGGAACAGTAGAAACAATTATTTATTATAGCAATTATTTATATGCAAAAAGTCAATCATATATTTCTTTGTGAAATATTTCCACTTACAACGAACTGTTTTTTTTTTTTACATAAATGCTAACATGAACTTCAATACAATTCGCTATATTGATATAATCATCCAGATTTTGGTGGGGAAACAGTAGAAACAATTATTTATTATAGCAATTATTTATATGCAAAAGTCAATCATATATTTCTTTGTGAAATATTTCCACTTAAACACATAAATGCTAACATGAACTTCAATACAACCCTATATTGAATAATCATCCAGTTTTGGTGGAAACTTTTTTTATTATAGCAAATATGCTCAATCATGAAATATTTCTTCAACTGTTTTCTTTTTACATAAATGCTCATGAACTAATATTGCTATATTGAATCATCCAGATTTTTGGTGGAAACAGTAGAAACATTATTTATTTATTTATATGCAAAAAGTCATTATATTTCTTTGTGAAATATTTCAATCATATCGCTATTTGATATAATCATTTTTGGTGGAAACAGTAAAACAATTATTTATTATAGCAATTATTTATATGCAAAAGTCGAACTTTGTGTTTTTCCCTTTTTTTTCTTTTTTTACATAAATGCTAACATGAACTTCAATACGAATTCGCTATATTGATATAATCATCCAGATTTTGGTGGGGGAAACAGTAGAAACAATTATTTATTATAGCAATTATTTATATGCAAAAGTCAATCATATATTTCTTTGTGAAATATTTCCACTTACGAACTGTTTTCTTTTTTAAATGCAACTAAATGGGAAACAGCAACATAACTTCAATACGAATAATTATTTATATGCAATTCATATATTTTTATATACTTTGTGAAATATTTCCATATAATCTAACATGAACTCCAGATTTTGTGGGAAACAGTAAAACAATTATTTATTATAGCAATTATTTATATGCAAAGTCAATCATATATTTCTTTGTGAAATATTTCCACTTACGGCGAACTGTTTTCTTTTTACATAAATGCTAACATGAACTTCAATACGAATTCGCTATATTGATATAATCATCCAGATTTTGGTGGGGAAACAGTAAAACAATTATTTATTATAGCAATTATTTATATGCAAAAAAGTCAATCATATATTTCTTTGTGAAATATTTCCACTTACGGCGAACTGTTTTCTTTTTACATAAATGCTAACATGAACTTCAATACGAATTCGCTATATTGATATAATCATCCAGATTTTGGTGGGGAAACAGTAGAAACAATTATTTATTATAGCAATTATTTATATGCAAAAAGTCAATCATATATTTCTTTGTGAAATATTTCCACTTACTTGAACTGTTTTTTTTTTTACATAAATGCTAACATGAACTTCAATACGAATTCGCTATATTGATATAATCATCCAGATTTTGGTGGGGAAACAGTAGAAACAATTATTTATTATAGCAATTATTTATATGCAAAAGTCAATCATATATTTCTTTGTGAAATATTTCCACTTACTACGAACTGTTTTCTTTTTACATAAATGCTAACATGAACTTCAATACGAATTCGCTATATTGATATAATCATCCAGATTTTGGTGGGGAAACAGTAGAAACAATTATTTATTATAGCAATTATTTATATGCAAAGTCAATCATATATTTCTTTGTGAAATATTTCCACTTACGGCGAACTGTTTTTTTTACATAAATGCTAACATGAACTTCAATACGAATTCGCTATATTGATATAATCATCCAGATTTTGGTGGGAAACAGTAGAAACAATTATTTATTAGCAATTATTTATATGCAAAAGTCAATCATATATTTCTTTGTGAAATATTTCCACTTACGACGAACTGTTTTCTTTTTTTACGCAAATGCTAACATGAACTTCAATACGAATTCGCTATATTGATATAATCATCCAGATTTTGGTGGGGAAACAGTGAAACAATTATTTATTATAGCAATTATTTATATGCAAAAGTCAATCATATATTTCTTTTGTGAAATATTTTTTACGACGAACTGTTTTCTTTTTACATAAATGCTAACATGAACTTCAATACGAATTCGCTATATTGATATAATCATCAGATTTTGGTGGGGAAACAGTAGAAACAATTATTTATTATAGCAATTATTTATATGCAAAAGTCAATCATATATTTCTTTGTGAAATATTTCCACTTACGGCGAACTGTTTTTTCTTTTTTTACATAAATGCTAACATGAACTTCAATACAGAATTCGCTATATTGATATAATCATCCAGATTTTGGTGGGGAAACAGTAAAACAATTATTTATTATAGCAATTATTTATATGCAAAAATTGATCAATCATATATTTCTTTTTTATTATAGAAATATTTCAATCCTTTCCACTTTTTTTTTTTTACATAAATGCTAACATGAACTTCAATACGAATTCGCTATATTGATATAATCATCCAGATTTTGGTGGAAACAGTAGAAACAATTATTTATTATAGCAATTATTTATATGCAAAAGTCAATCATATATTTCTTTGAAATATTTCCACTTTACGGAACTGTTTTTTTTTTTTAAAATGCTAACATGAACTTCAATACAATTCGCTATATTGATATAATCATCCAGATTTTGGTGGGGAAACAGTAGAAACAATTATTTATTATAGCAATTATTTATATGCAAAAAAGTCAATCATATATTTCTTTTGTGAAATATTTCCACATCAGATACGGCGAACTGTTTTCTTTTTTACATAAATGCTAACATGAACTTCAATACGAATTCGCTATATTGATATAATCATCCAGATTTTGGTGGGGAAACAGTAGAAACAATTATTTATTATAGCAATTATTTATATGCAAAAGTCAATCATATATTTCTTTGTGAAATATTTCCACTTACGGCGAACTGTTTTCTTTTTTACATAAATGCTAACATGAACTTCAATACGAATTCGCTATATTGATATAATCATCCAGATTTTGGTGGGAAACAGTAAAACAATTATTTATTATAAATTATTTATATGCAAAAGTCAATCATATATTTCTTTTGAAATAACATTTCCAGATTCGCTATTGATATAATCACAGGCGAACTGTTTTTTATTATAGCTTTTTACATAAATGCTAACATGAACTTCAATACGAATTCGCTATATTGATATAATCATCCAGATTTTGGTGGGAAACAGTAGAAACAATTATTTATTATAGCAATTATTTATATGCAAAAAATCAATCATATTTTCTTTGTGAAATATTTCCACTTACGGCGAACTGTTTTCTTTTTTACATAAATGCTAACATGAACTTCAATACGAATTCGCTATATTGATATAATCATCCAGATTTTGGTGGGGAAACAGTAAAACAATTATTTATTTATTTATTGCAAAGTCAATCATATTTTCTTTGTGAAATATTTCCACTTACACGAACTGTTTTTTTTTTACATAAATGCTAACAATTCAATACGAATTCGCTATTTGATATAATCATCCAGATTTTGTGAAACAGTAAACAATTATTTATTATAGCAATTATTTATATGCGAACTGTTTTTCCACTTTTTTCTTTTTTACATAAATGCTAACATGAACTTCAATGCGAATTCGCTATATTGATATAATCATCCAGATTTTGGTGGGAAACAAAACAGTATTTAAACAATTATTTATTATAGCAATTATTTATATTTCAAAAACTGTCAATCATATATTTCTTTGATGAAATATTTCCAGTAAAACTTACGTCACCTAACTGTTTTCTTTTTTTTTTTATAAATGCTAACATGAACTTCAATACGAATTCGCTATATTGATATAATCATCCAGATTTTGGTGGGGAAACAGTAGAAACAATTATTTATTATAGCAATTATTTATATGCAAAAGTCAATCATATATTTCTTTTGTGAAATATTTTCCACTTACATGCGAACTGTTTTCTTTTTTTTACGGCGAATGCTAACATGAACTTCAATACGAATTCGCTATATTGATATAATCATCCAGATTTTGGTGGGGAAACAGTAGAAACAATTATTTATTATAGCAATTATTTATATGCAAAAGTCAATCATATATTTCTTTGTGAAATATTTCCACTTACGGCGAACTGTTTTCTTTTTTACATAAATGCTAACATGAACTTCAATACAATTCGCTATATTGATATAATCATCCAGATTTTGGTGGGAAACAGTAGAAACAATTATTTATTATAGCAATTATTTATATGCAAAATCAATCATATATTTCTTTGTGAAATTATTTACTTACATGTTTTCTTTTTACAAAATGCTAACATGAACTTCAATACGAATTCCTTATATTGATATAATCATCCAGATTTTTGGTGGGGAAATAGAAACAATTATTTATTATAGCAATTATTTATATGCAAAGTCAATCATATATTTCTGTTTTTCCACTTACAATTTTTTTCTTTTTTTACATAAATGCTAACATGAACTTCAATACGAATTCGCTATATTGATATAATCATCCAGATTTTGGTGGGGAAACAGTAGAAACAATTATTTATTATAGCAATTATTTATATGCAAAGTCAATCATATATTTCTTTTTTGAAAATATTTTTCGCTATATTGATATAATCATCCAGATTTTGGTGGAACTGTTTTTATTTTTTATATGCAAAAGTCAATCATGCTTTGTGAACATGAACTTCTTTTCAATAAATTCAGATTCGCTATATTGATATAATCATCCAGATTTTGGTGGGGAAACAGTAGAAACAATTATTTATTATAGCAATTATTTATATGCAAAAATCAATCATATATTTCTTTGTGAAATATTTCCACTTACAACGAACTGTTTTCTTTTTTTACATAAATGCTAACATGAACTTCAATACGAATTCGCTATATTGATATAATCATCCAGATTTTGGTGGGGGAAACAGTAGAAACAATTATTTATATAGCAATTATTTATATGCAAAAGTCAATCATATATTTCTTTGTGAAATATTTCAAACTGTTTTTTTTTTACATAAATGCTAACATGAACTTCAATACGAATTCGCTATATTGATATAATCATCCAGATTTTGGTGGGGAAACAGTAGAAACAATTATTTATTATAGCAATTACGGCAAACTTTGTTTTTCCACTTTTGTTTTTCTTTTTACATAAATGCTAACATGAACTTCAATACGAATTCGCTATATTGATATAATCATCCAGATTTTGGTGGGGAAACAGTAAAACAATTATTTATTATAGCAATTATTTATATGCAAAAGTCAATCATATATTTCTTTGTGAAATATTTCCACTTACGGCGAACTGTTTTCTTTTTTACATAAATGCTAACATGAACTTCAATACGAATTCGCTATATTGATATAATCATCCAGATTTTGGTGGGGAAACAGTAGAAACAATTATTTATTATAGCAATTATTTATATGCAAAAGTCAATCATATATTTCTTTGTGAAATATTTCCACTTACGGCGAACTGTTTTCTTTTTTACATAAATGCTAACATGAACTTCAATACGAATTCGCTATATTGATATAATCATCCAGATTTTGGTGGGGAAACAGTAGAAACAATTATTTATTATAGCAATTATTTATATGCAAAAGTCAATCATATATTTCTTTTGTGAAATATTTCCACTACGGCGAACTGTTTTTCTTTTTACATAAATGCTAACATGAACTTTCAATATATTGATATAATCATCCAGATTTTGGTGGGGAAACAGTAGAACAATTATTTATTATAGAATTATTTATATGCAAAAAGTCAATCATATATTTCTTTTGGAAATATTTCCACTTACAACGAACTGTTTTCTTTTTTTACATAAATGCTAACATGAACTTCAATACGAATTCGCTATATTGATATAATCATCCAGATTTTGGGGGAAACAGTATTATTTATATATTTCTTTTAGCAAAAGTCAATCATATATTTCTTTGTGAAATATTTCCACTTACAACGAACTGTTTTCAATTTAACTGTTTTTATATTGCTTTTTTACATAAATGCTAAATATTTCATGAACTTCAATACGAATTCGCTATATTGATATAATCATCCAGATTTTGGTGGGGAAACAGTAGAAACAATTATTTATTATAGCAATTATTTATATGCAAAGTCAATCATATATTTCTTTGTGAAATATTTCCACTTACGACGAACTGTTTTCTTTTTTTTTAAATGCTAACATGAACTTCAATACAATTCGCTATATTGATATAATCATCCAGATTTTGGTGGGAAACAGTAGAAACAATTATTTATTATAGCAATTATTTATATGCAAGTCAATCATATATTTCTTTGTGAAATATTTCCACTTACAATGTTTTTCTTTTACATAAATGCTAACATGAACTTCAATACGAATTCGCTATATTGATATAATCATCCAGATTTTGGTGGGGAAACAGTAGAAACAATTATTTATTATAGCAATTATTTATATGCAAAAGTCAATCATATATTTCTTTGTGAAATATTTCCCACTTACGGCGAACTGTTTTTTTTTTACATAAATGCTAACATGAACTTCAATACGAATTCGCTATATTGATATAATCATCCAGATTTTGGTGGGAAACAGTAGAAACAATTATTTATTATAGCAATTATTTATATGCAAAGTTCAATCATATATTTTTTTTGTGAAATATTTCCACTTACAACGAACTGTTTTCTTTTTTACATAAATGCTAACATGAACTTCAATACGAATTCGCTATATTGATATAATCATCCAGATTTTGGTGGGGAAACAGTAAACAACAATTATTATAGCAATTATTTATATGCAAAAGTCAATCATATATTTCTTTGCAAAATATTTCAATTACAACTTCTATTTTCTTTTTTGAAAATGCTAACATTTCAATACAATTCGCTATATTGATATAATCATCCAGATTTTGGTTTTATTTATTATAGCAATTATTTATATGCAAAAAGTCAATCATATATTTCTTTGTGAAATATTTCCATGAACTTTTTTTTTTTTACATAAATGCTAACGCGAACTTACGCTATATTGATATAATCATCCAGATTTTGGTGGGGAAACAGTAGAAACAATTATTTATTATAGCAATTATTTATATGCAAAAGTCAATCATATATTTCTTTGTGAAATATTTCCACTTACGGCGAACTGTTTTCTTTTTTACATAAATGCTAACATGAACTTCAATACGAATTCGCTATATTGATATAATCATCCAGATTTTGGTGGGGAAACAGTAGAAACAATTATTTATTATAGCAATTATTTATATGCAAAAGTCAATCATATATTTCTTTGTGAAATATTTCCACTTACGGCGAACTGTTTTCTTTTTTACATAAATGCTAACATGAACTTCAATACGAATTCGCTATATTGATATAATCATCCAGATTTTGGTGGAAACAGTAAAACAATTATTTATTATAGCAATTATTTATATGCAAAAAGTCAATCATATATTTCTTTGTGAAATATTTCCACTTACGGCGAACTGTTTTCTTTTTTACATAAATGCTAACATGAACTTCAATACGAATTCGCTATATTGATATAATCATCCAGATTTTGGTGGGAAACAGTAGAAACAATTATTTATTATAGCAATTATTTATATGCAAAGTCAATCATATATTTCTTTGTGAAATATTTCCACTTACGGCGAACTGTTTTCTTTTTACATAAATGCTAACATGAACTTCAATACGAATTCACTATATTGATATAATCATCCAGATTTTGGTGGGGAAACAGTAGAAACAATTATTTATAGCAATTATTTATATGCAAAAGTCAATCATATATTTCTTTGCTGAAATATTTCCCACTTACGGCGAACTGTTTTCTTTTTTTTACATAAATGCTAACATGAACTTCAATTTCGCTATATTGATATAATCATCCAGATTTTTTGGTGAAACAGTAGAAACAATTATTTATTATAGCAATTATTTATATGCAAAAGTCAATCATATATTTCTTTGTGAAATATTTCCACTTACATCCAGGGTGGGAAACGAACTGTTTTCTTTTTTTACATAAATGTTTTCTTTTTTTTAAAATGCATGAACTTCAATACGAATTCGCTATATTGATATAATCATCCATTTTGGTGGGGAAACTCCAAAAAGTCAATCAATCTTTGTGAAAATTTCCACGGAATACTTAAGTTCTGTTTCTTTGCGAATTTCTGCGATCAGTATTTATCAATATATATCTTCGGTCCAGATGTTATAAATCAGTTCAGTTTCCATTAAAAATGTGACCAGATGTCAAACTGCCTGCTATTCTTGTACGTATGTAAGGACTTGAAACTTGCGCCACAAGAATTATTAATCAAAATATCAATCTGTTCCAGAAAAGCGATGAGTGTAATGAAATATCGGGTCATGTAATTGTGAGAAAAATATATAATGCGACACTTTTAGCAGATACTTTAGCTTCCTTGTTATATCTAATAACAGACAAGGAAATTACCAGAATAAAATTTGATAAAGGTAATCGTAGTTTGGGCAGCGCACGGAATCCATGTAGTATCGAAGGTTGTCGAGAATGAAAACTCTAAATTCCAACCACCTGTTGCCTTGTAGGTCTTACCACTTTCAAGAGGATGTACGAGGTGAACTCAGCATCCTAGGTGCGAAATTAACCGGCAAGCTATTCCCCATTCTGTCTTGAATTTCAGCATGAGCCGCAAGTATGAGAATGAAGAGAATGGTGACCGGATCGGCGCGAAATGAGTTAAGTGAATAAATGAATGACTGAGACACAAATACAACATCCAACATGACATGGGTAATTCAAACAATATGTAATTAGGAAGTGTCATGGTTCACCGAAGATGGTAGATAGAACAAAGAATACAATAGGAATAGCAATAACAGTCAACTACAATTGGGTAAGAAAAGGGGACAATGAAAATAATTCTAGGTTTTAGTGCACAAAAATTCTGTCTCTGTAGAGGTCCATAACGTAAGTTACAGTATTTAAAGGAGATTTTATCAATATGATCGTACCAGAGTTAAGGCCTAATGAGGAAGACCCGCATTGTGGATTTATGGGGGGCACCTGATTAGAAATCAATTGTCAAAGCTATTTTATATTCTTGACTATATACAGTAGATGTGCAATGTGTGGAAATAGTTAAGGGTTCAGAACGAGACATTATAGATCTGAGTCCGAATTTCAGTAGGATTTGTTAAATTCAGTTAAGTGCGAATTGGTAGTACCCTTGTGAAAGCTTTGAATCCATCTGTCCTCCGGCTATGTATTAAATAATACGGCTGCGTTTAGAAAGCCAGTACTATTAAACTTACAAAAATAATTTTAATACAATATTCACACGCAAAGATATACTTATTCTTTCAATTCAAAATATGTTTGGGTTTTAAATACCCACTAAGTAAAAAGCAAATAACTAAATCAAATGCTGTATATACGTATATAAAGACACGCGTACAAATACATAGAGGCGTGTGCGCGTTGTCTCTCTCTCATACACCCACAGTCTTGCACATACACGCACGAACGCGCACATATAAACACACAAATGTACTCACAGAATAGGTTCTTGTGTTTCATAGTTCGACACAACACATATAAACGTGAAATTTTATGGGATTCGGTTCCCTTCATTGTCACCCCGAGAAAACTTCCGCATCTTTCTTCGTCGACATCATCTGTTTACGTCTCTTCATGACCCTCTCTCTCTCACTCTCTTTCTCTCTCTCTCTCTCTCTCTATATATATATATATATATATGTGTGTGTATATATATATATATATATATATGCACGTATGTGTATATGTATCTATGTGTGCTAAATTGTGTGTCTGCAGGTGGGTGTTTACAATCTTATAAATGTATACTAGCTGTTTGTATCCCGCGTTAATATATGTTCCCCACATCCTGATTTTCAGAATGGCGTGACGCTTAATGGTCTATACGGATGTGACGACATCCCTCTCGTCGTAAAGATCAAAGTTGCAAGCAGTGACGTCAAACAAGAAGTGACTAATTAGACACAATGGACTCGCTCGGCTTGTTTGCCATGAAAGATTTATCAAATCTATCCGTCGTGTGAACATTTACTTTACCCGGTCCCCGGACAATCTTCGCTTTAAAGCGTTTTTATGACAGCAAATAAGTTTTATTCTCAGGATGCATCGGGCGTTTATCGAGTTACAGATCCTCGCTAACTCTAGTAGTTGAACTGTTACGTTTATCAATGCTTACTTTTTACATTACAGATAAGTACGTATATAAAGCGCAGAATACATATACGTCCAAAAGTACTAATCATTCTAACAAAGATACATGTGTTACTATTTTGGGAATAAATAAATGTGTTAAATGTTATGATAAATTCATTAAATCAAATGCATATATATAGAAACCTATGTACGAATATATCTAAGCCTTCACCCCCCCATATATATATATATATATATATATATATATATATATATATATATATATATATATATATATATATATATATCCTGAAAATAAATTTGGACCAGCCAAGATGTATATTAACAAAAGTATTTGCTCAAAAGTGGAGGATTTTTTGGTATACACAAGCACACACACACAGACTCACACACACAAAACAAACAAACGCGCACACACACACACTTACATATTAATGACCAGCAAATATGCTCATATTACTGGTAACAAACTTTATTTTATACACGTTTCTCTAAATGATGACATGCAAAGAAACTTTAATGAAGTTCTTATTAAGTTTTTACAACGTTCATACTTTTCTTTTCTGCATCACGGAACTAACTAGATATAAACTCTTTCCATAATATGCATTATACAAAGCGCTTAATAGCAATAAATTCACAATGCGGGTCTTCCTCATTAGGCCTGATCTCTTGTACGACCATATTGACAAAATCTCCTTTCAATGCTGTAACTTGGGTTATGGAACTCTACAAGGATAGCATTTATGTGTAATTAGCCATATTCAAAAGGGCTTTGTTTTAGGTGTTGTTTAAAATTACTATAAGAATATTAAAAGTTTAAATACATTTTATATTCTAATTTGTAATGTAAGGTAGGTTTTGTTAAGTAATGTATTGTTTCTTAATGTTTCCTGTACTTACGTTCTATGGATATTTTTTTTTAACATGTGATTTCATGAAATTGCCAAAAAATTTGAAATGCGACATTGTTAACCAACGTATCTTTTTTCCGATTCATTTCCGTTTAAATTTGAATTCTTATTCAACAATTTCATTGGATTAATTCGTATCAACATCTTCTCGTATTATTAACTTTCCTATTTCCTTGCCTCTGTGTAATTTTGAATAAAATCTTCTTTCTTTTTCTTTTCGTTGTTGTCTGTTATCGTCGTAGTTTATTTCTTATGCTTTCTCTTGTCTTTTTTTCTTTCATCTTCTTTTTACTTTTGTTTATTTACATTTTTTCCTTTTTCTTTATATAAATTCGTTTTACTTATATTTTTCAAAAAACGGAAAAAGAAGAAAGTTTCATAAATTGATATTTTAAATAAGATTGTTTATTATCATTATTGTTAATTACCTGAAAAGACGTTTTATTTGAACGTCGAAACAGAATAGAAAATTTAGTAGTAATTACTTACATGTCCTAATGTAACAGTGTGTAATAAATATTTGTTTTTCTACACTTGTAGTAAGCCTTGTTTTAAATCAATATTTTCAACTCTGTAATTTTATTCTTCGTTTTTTTACATATATATATATATATATATATATATATATATATATATATATGCATATATATATGCATACATACATATAGAGAGAGGGAAAGAGAGAGATTAAGACAGAGAGAGATCGTGTTTCCTTAAGGCGTTAAATATTTTTTGAAGTTCGACTATTTTCGTATTATTATTAATGCCATATTTAATGGGTGAATCGTGTTACAACAGATATCTTTGTATTTTGTAATAGTGAAGATAATGTCTACCAGTTTAGAAATAGACACATTCTAAGTATTGCATGTTTAACAGTTTTTAGAATACAGATCTGGTGATGTTTCCCGAAAATTCTATATATCCTGGTTCATAAATGACACAAAGCTATTCAGGATATGATACTTACTTAAATACCACGACCTATCTATCTATCTATCTATCTATCTATCTATCTATCTATCTATCTCGCCCAACAATAGTTTTTGTACGATTACCGATGTTAAGCACTGGCGAGCCTGGCCAATACCTTGATGGATGGCCGCTTCTGAAGACCAGACGCTGTAAGCTTGTATGTGTGTGTGGTTCAATGGATGCCGGTTCAGAAATGGAAATCGGATAGCCAATTTCGAAATCCAGTCGGGTTTGTTATATTAGCGTATGCGGAAATTACCTTGGGAAATGTGTAGATGCACCTCTCCTCTCCACCAAACATGAATTGATTAGTAGGACGTATATAAGTAAATCATTAATTAGAATTAATGAATGTTGTATTTGCTGACATTAAATTAGTGTTGCTCATGGTAATAACAAAGGGAAATTTGCGTTATACGAAAACATTTGGCATTTATTGAGCGAAATGCTAGTGCTTTTATAGATTTAAATTTAGAAAATATTTCCCTTAAAACAATTTTTTCAGGAAAATTGGTTTCTGAAATACTGTAGTTTTAAAATCATACACTCCAGTGGCTTCTTTCCTAAATTTTTATATGAAGCAGTACGGAACTTCCTCATCTTGATCATTTTATCATTTTCTATGCGAGTTACATGCGATAAAATAGTTATTGCTGCTGTTTACTGTTCTCTATATTATGATGTTTCTCTTATCGGCTACGCTTTGTTTCTGATTCTATATTTTAGAACAGAATACTGTGTAATGACAATTATTAAATTTGACAGGATCTACATAGCATCATTAAGAGTATTTGAAAGTTTTTACTCAGTCCTGCTCAAGTAAAAGAATGTGCACCATAAGCAACAGTGAGATAAACCTTTCAACCTGACGTGTATATATTCATAGTAAAGATGGATGTAAATTCATGCCTACGTATTGCATAGCCCTAGGAGCAATATTTGATTTTATTCTATTCCTTCTCGCAAGAAATGCTATATACCTTCATGTCATCTGCGAAAATGGCTCTACATAATTTTCTGTTCTTTGTAGCCCTCATTATATTTTACATTGATATACATATTTTAGCAGTTTAGATACTATATATATTATGCAATTGTCAAAAATAATCCGACATTGAATATAAAATGCCTCAACATATATGCCACCAATATCCCTTTTTGTACAGTAAGGTTCACCAGGTACAAGGCTCGGCACAACTCGAGGTAGTTTGTTAGGATAATGGGTAGTTTATATTGATATGAGGGGAAGAAAACGGTTGATATGAGCAGGTTAAGATTGTAGTAATCGGGGAAATGTTCCTTAGGGAGTCTGTTCGCGAGAATAAGCTGTCTGGGTGCAATAGGGAGCGAATGAGCGATGTTTACTACAGTGTGACTGGCATGGTGGGTCAGAGCCGTGAACGTTAGATCTGGCGAAACTATGGGACGTATTTCTTCAGAGTAATTTCCGTGGTAGTAGTACTATAGCAGTCATAGACAAGGCATATCTCGCCTATGAGAAAGAGGTTGGTGTATGGAAAATAATACTACATCCAAAATGACTCAGAATCACTTTTGAACTCTATCAATATTTGCCCAAATATGTCAGCAGTATTTAATGTTTGTCTTGTGCTGTTTCCTATAAAGGTAGAGAATGTGGAATCTGGTACTAACAGGGAGCCGATCATTTTACTTCATCTTTAGCTATATATCATATAGAGGAATTCCACTTGACTCGACATGTGTTACTGTTAACTTGTGGTCTTGAGTATAAGTGAAGCGCTAATTCAACAGGAGCAGAGATTAAAACAAATCACAAGTAGAAATAATCACAAAAGTCATCATATATATATATATATATATATATATATATATATATATATATATATATATTTAACGCTGTCTAATTGATCGAAATGTTGCGATTATGCTAATGTTAATTATAATGATAATATCAATCTTTTCCCCACAACAAAAACAATTGACATTCTTTGACCAAGCAGACATTACTGCCTTTGGCTAGAATTTATAAAGTCTTTTAGCTTTTTTTTTTTTTTTTTTTTCAGGCACTGTGATCGATCTTTCTAGTATTGATGGGTGTTTCCTTTCTTCATCTTTCATTTAAATTAATGTGGAATGTCAGCATCTTGATTATGCTGTTATTTTCTCTTCGAGTCCATATGCTATCCATTTTATTAACTGCTGCTGCTGTTGGTACTCTTTAAGTGGTATGGTTTCTTTTATTTGGTACATTTATTTGTCATTTTGTGTCGTTAGTTCATAAGGTTCAAAGAAGAATTATATCTGCAAAATCCATCAGTCTTAACTTGGAAATAGCCTTTTTTAAACGATTTTATCTTAGAAAGCGATTTCATACAAATAACAGTTTAGATATGTGTAAACAGGTTTGGCGACATGTATGGCATCCATATGAAAATCTTAATATTATGAGGCTGACTAGAGCTTTCAGAATGATGTTTTGATTTTGTAGCAAAAGGTATTGGACAAATTACATATTACCCATCCTATCCTATGATCAATTTCCATTTGTTCCATAATAATTCTTTTATAACTAATCGCTACGTCGATGTATCTAAAAAGGATTAGTGTTTATTAATTCAGAATCTTGAAGAATAATTGCCATCAGTAATTTAATTCAAATTTCAGAACACATTTTATGTTTTGGAAAGGTTTACCTTGACTCCTTGTTCATGGGACACTAAGTAGAGGACTTTATTTTTTGTTCAAGATCATTCTTCAAGGATAGTTGGAACATTTTGAAACGCTTGGTAGATGATGTTTTTTTATTTTTTATTTTTGTTCATGATTATTCTTATCCAAACGATGAACACTTTTGCTATTTACATAACACCCTAATTATCAGTATCTTGGCCTCTGGAAGGATAGCAAGATCGTTGTCATCTATTATTAGAATCGTTTTGGATATGGTAGGGAATGCTTATAGTGTCAGTACTGTGTTTGTAAATGGACAGAGCGTAGCATAGTTAAAGTTTAATTAGACCAGCCCGTTCATTTCCTCCTTGTTGCAAGTCTGCTGAGATGTGAAATATTTCCATTATTTGGTGCTTGCCAGGCATGTATGATTCTATAGATAAATCACCTTTATTATATCGATGCAATGGTTTCGGAGTTTACAAATTGGTTGCTAATAGATGAGAAGTGAAAATCCCTATTGATGTGGTCATATGCTGCTGTGAGTTCGAGAAAGCTGTTATAGAGTTCCCTATTAGAGAGAAAAGCAATTTCTTGGTTTGATGACATATATGCAGTCATTGAATCCCTTAACAGAAAGAAATAGAAATTGTGTCATCAAGAAATGACTTTCATACAACGATGAATCGCCATTTAATATAATAATCATTAATAGTTTTACTGAATCCAGTTAATATACATGAGTATGTATGAGGGTTTAGAGGTTGATCTTTCTCTTTTCTTAAGGTACAAATGCGAGATAAATCTACGAATTTGTATTCGTTTCTAATTTCAACCTTATTTAAGAAAAATAGAAAAGCTTGTTTTAGAATTAGGTAGAGAAAGTAAGCAATTTTCAGAAGTTCAGCTTCAATTTTGTTTTCAATACTTTTATCTCTTGTTTTTTTAATAGGTTGCTTAAATTCTTCATCAGTATGTTCGTTAATGTTTAATTTTAGAAACAGATTTTCTAATAATAGATTAAATATTGTTATATGTTCTAATGCTGCGGACATATTATGCTTAGTGTGTCATGCTTGAAATGTGATACCTAGTGACATTTGAGATGAGGGTATTACTTCATTGAAGGTTTTAATTATATGATATTAGGAAATCGCAATATATTTCACATGTAAAAAAACAGCAGTATTACATTAGCAGTATTTCATTAGCAGTATTTCTTAACATCACAGGAGACGCGATGTTAAAAATCATTGAGGAAGGATGGAAAATGCTTGTGGTATGTTTAAAATGCTCCTGTTAGGATGGAAAATGCATGTGGTATGTTTAAAATGCTTGAGGCACAATCAAAAATGCTTGAGGTATCTTTAAAATTCTTGAAGTATTATTAGAAATGCTGTAAGTAATATTCAAACCCAATTCATCTAGATTTTTGTTTGTTTTTTCTACTATACAAATTTTACTCAAATCTCAGTAGCATTGTCCTTTTCTCCAAGACAGCACCTTTTTCGGTTGATGCATCAGCGGATATCACTCGGATCTTACAGTGATGAGCAACAGTTTCAACAGTCACCAGTCTATCTAACAGGCGTACGATATTTTGTATTACAATATTTCGTTATCTGCGTAATGCAATTTCAACTGCATGCTGTCATTTCTTCTTGTGGCTAGTCCAAAATATGGTATTGACAATATTACAAGGTAGATTTTGGCTTTCATTGACCATGCAGCAAATTCTGCCTTTGGTTAAAATGTATAAAATCTTTCTCTTGAAATAATTATTTCAGGAAAATATATAACACCAGTCCAGAAACTGTTATTGCTCTTTCCAGTATTCATGCGGGTTTCCTCTCTAAACTTTTATTTGAAATAATGAAGAATGTCAACATCATGATGATATCAATTTTTTCGTCGAATTACATGTGCTATACATTATAGTTTGTGCTACTTATTGTATTATATGAAGTACATTGACAATAATATTTTGAAATTATACGTCTTTATCTTCGAAAATGAAATACAAAATTAGGGATATATTTCATCACACTATGCTAACAATAATCCGGACACGTATTACATCTAGACATAACTAAATACTATAATATTAAATACTAGCAGCATAGCCCGGCGTTGCCCGTGCTTGATTCAAAAATAGTACGACTAATAAAGCAATCGCTATCACTTGACTTAAAATATTTTTACACTTCCGTGCCCTTTTCCGTGCTGATGTTGTTACATGCCTTAGTCCTTGCCTATATCACACTGCCAACTTTTTCTAAGCTCTATAGTAAACATTAAATCTGTTACGAAAAAAGAACTAAACAAAATAAACACAATACGATCAGCTTTAGAAAACAGGAAAAACATTTTTAAGGGTTGACCGATTGTCGATTTGCACTCTGTTTGTAGGGGGTGCTCAGAGTTGAAACTTCACATGATGACTCCCAATGGCCTCTTCATAAATCCGCTCGGTTTTCGCTAAAAACCGACATGCGGTTCAGACGCAATCTGGGCATATCGGTTTTGGGGTTTTATCGATTTTCCGCGTTGTTTAGGGGCCCGTGGTCATGAAACTTCTGGAAAACACTTCTAATGGTAGACTCTAACAGGGTGTCAAATTTGGTTGAAATGCGATCATTTCTTCAGAATTTTTTCGATTATCGATTTTTTCGATTATCGATTTTTTCGGAACCTGATTCTGAACTCAAAAATCGGGTTCCGTCATGTACTTACGGCAGCCATTTGCAAACTTGTGTTGAAAACCGCATCGAAATCGGGTGTGAAATGCGGCCTGGGCGAGGTAACGACGACCACGACCGACACACAGACAACATGAGAAATATAGATAGATAGATAGATAGATAGATAGATAGATAGATAATGTTAGTGATATACTATGTAGGGATAATAATAATAACAATAATAATAATAATGATAATGATAATGATAATTATTACTATTGTTATTATTATTATAATTATTGTTAATATATAAATGTATTTCACAGCGGAAGCATTAATTCTGTTATACCTAAACGATTGTTTCGGTTCTATATACACTGACATGCACATACAGACTTTTAAAATTATTTTCTTTTAATAATAATCTGAAACTTGTTAATTAAAAGATATTCGTAACAACAGACGAAACATTTCTAATATATGCGTCCATATAAATTTTCTGTGTTTATATTGCTCTAATTATAATAATTTAGTTTATTTTTTTATCGTCTGGACGGATGATGTTTCCATTTTAATTCAACATAATAGGTATCTTCTTTTATGTGCTATGACGTCCAAAGATGAGTTGGTTGCGGCTCTCCACAACCTCGATATCGTAGTAAATGCCATTATTATACATGTTTTCTATACCTATATTTCCTACTTCTGCCAACCATTAACATATGCTTCTTAATCTAGGTCTCCATCGGTGACAGTTGCTTTCAGTATGACATTTGAGAGTTAACCTCTTGTTATTAAGTCTTCAAGAAAACAATTTTATTCAGATTCAAAATAAAATATAATTTTGCTCGTATATTCCTTAAAGTTTCCTTGATAGGCCCCGTAAAATGTAGATTTCTCATTCTTCTGTAGAATCATAGAGATTTCTCCCAAGTCTCCATTTCATCTGTGAGGAATTTTTTCGGCAGACATAGTCATGGCAGAGGATTATTATTCAGTTATATTTTCACTGATCATAATGATACGTACCTGTTTCGTTATATTATTTTTAGTATTGGGGATGAAACAGTAGCTGTTGAAATGTACATTCGAATTTCGGTTATATATTTTCCGATATCTGTAAAGCAATTCTCAAAGATTTTAAATTCTTTACTTCTTAGATATTGATATTTCCATTTAGAAGATCACATTTACATTTACACTGTTTCTTTAAATTGATGGTTTGCCCTAGTTTTCCAGTTACTCGCTCAGTGTTACTCTAAAATCGTTACTTTAAATTGATGATTTGTACATTCTTTTCCAAATACTAGCCCGATGTTACTTTAACAGTTTCTTTAAATTGATTATTTGTCCTTTCTTTTCCAGTTAATATCTCGCTGTTACCGTTATATTGTTTCTTTAAATTAATGCTTTGTCTTTTCTTTTCTAATTACTAGCTCGCTATTACTTTTACATGTTTCTTTAAATTAATGATTTGTCTTTTCTTTTCTAATTAGCAGCTCGCTGTTACTTTTACATGTTTCTTTAAATTAATGATTTGCCTTTTCTTTTCTAATTACTAGCTCGCTGTTACTTTTACATGTTTCTTTAAATTAATGCTTTTTCTTTTCTAATTACTAATTACTATGTTTCGCTGTTAATTTTAATTATAGCTGATTCTTTAAATTAATGATTTGTCTTTTCTTTTCTAATTACTAGCTCGCTGTTACTTTTACATGTTTCTTTAAATTAATGATTTGTCTTTTCTTTTCTAATTACTAGCTCGCTGTTACTTTTACATGTTTCTTTAAATTAATGATTTGTCTTTTCTTTTCTAATTACTAGCTCGCTGTTACTTTTAACATGTTTCTTTAAATTCATGATTTGCCTTTTCTTTCTAATTACTAGCTCGCTGTTACTTTTACATGTTTCTTTAAATTCATGATTTGTCTTTTCTTTTCAATTACTAGCTCGCTGTTACTTTTACACTGTTTCTTTAAATTCATGATTTGTCTTTTCTTTTCTAATTACTAGCTGTTATTAAAACAAATGCACATGCTTTGTTTTCTTTTAAATTACTATATATTTATATATATTTTCTTTTTCATAATTACTAGCTCGCTGTTACTTTTTGTTTCTTTAAATTTGCTTTGCCTTTTTCTTTTTCTAATTACTAGCTCGCTGTTAATTTTTTACATTTTTTTAAATTCATGAATTGACTTTTCTTTTCTAATTACTAGCTCGCTGTTACTTTTACAAAGTTTCTTTAAATTCATGCTTTTTTTTTTTCTTTTTCAATTACTAGCTCGCTGTTAATTTTACATGTTTCTTTAAATTCATTTTGCCTTTTCTTTTTCAAATTACTAGCTCGTTGTTACTTTTACACTGTTTCTTTAAATTCATTCATTTTGCCTTTTCTTTTTCTAATTACTAGCTCTGCTGTTACTTTTACATGTTTCTTTAAATTCATGCTTTGCCTTTTCTTTTCTAATTACTAGCTCGCTGTTACTTTTTACACTGTTTCTTTAAATTCATGCTTTTGCCTTTTCTTTTTTAATTACTAGCTCGCTGTTACTTTTTGTTTCTTTACAGTTTTTTTAACATTTTCTTTAAATCACTTTGCCTTTTCTTTCTAATTACTAGCTCGCTGTTACTTTTTACACTGTTTCTTTAAATTAATGAATTGCCTTTTCTTTTCTAATTACTAGCTCGCTGTTACAACTTTTAATTCATTTGGTCCTTTAAATTCAATTTTTGCTTTTTTTTTCTTTTATTACTAGCTCGCTGTTACTTTTCTTTATGTTTCTTTAAATTCATGATTTGCCTTTTCTTTTTCTAATTACTAGCTCGCTTTCTAGTTACTTTTTTTACTTTTCTTTAAATTCATGCTTTGCCTTTTCTTTTCTAATTACTAGCTCGCTGTTAATTTTTACACGTTTCTTTAAATTCATGCTTTGCCTTTTTATTTTCTAATTACTAGCAGCTGTTACTTTTTTACACTGTTTTCTTTAAATTCATGCTTTGCTTTTCTTTTCTAATTACCAGCTCGCTTTACTTTTTACATGTTTCTTTAAATTCATGATTTGCCTTTTCTTTTCTAATTACTAGCTCGCTGTTACTTTTACATGTTTCTTTAAATTCATGATTTGTCTTTTCTTTTCTAATTACTAGCTCATGTTACTTTTTACACTGTTTCTTTAAATTCATGATTTTGCCTTTTCTTTTCTAATTACTAGCTCGCTGTTACTTTTACATTTCCTTTCTTTAAATTCATGATTTGCCTTTTCTTTTCTAATTACTAGCTCGCTGTTTTTAAATGTTACTTTTAGATGTTTCTTTTAAATTCATGATTTGTCTTTTCTTTTCTAATTCGAGAAAGCTTTTCTTTTCTAATTACTTTTACATGTTTCTTTAAATTCATGCTTTGCCTTTTCTTTTCTAATTACTAGCTCGCTGTTACTTTTGCACTGCTTCTTTAAATTCATGATTTGCCTTTTCTTTTCTAATTACTAGCTCGCTGTTACTTTTACATGTTTCTTTAAATTCATGCTTTGTCTTTTCTTTTCTAATTACTAGCTCGCTGTTACTTTTACATGTTTCTTTAAATTCATGCTTTGCCTTTTCTTTTCTAATTACTAGCTCGCTGTTACTTTTACACTGTTTCTTTAAATTCATGATTTGCCTTTTTTTAATTTTTTAATTACTAGCTCGCTGTTACTTTTACATGTTTCTTTAAATTCATGATTTGTTATTTCTTTTCTAATTACTAGCTCGCTGTTACTTTTTACACTGTTTCTTTAAATTCATGCTTTGTCTTTTTTTTTCTAATTACTAGCTCGCTGTTACTTTTACACTGTTTCTTTAAATTCATGATTTATTTTTTTTTCTAATTACTAGCTCGCTGTTACTTTTACATGTTTCTTTAAATTCATGATTTGCCTTTTTCTTTTCTAATTACTAGCTTGATGTTAACATGTTTCTTTAAATTAATTTGCTCTTTTCTTTTGTATTAATTTGTTACTTTTTACATGTTTCTTTAAATTCATGCTTTGCCTTTTTTTTTCTAATTACTTTTACATGTTTTACATTTTTTTTGGTTAATGATTTGTCTTTTCTTTCTAATTACTAGCTCGCTGTTACTTTTACATGTTTCTTTAAATTAATGATTTGTTTTTCTTTTCAATTACTAGCTTGCTGTTACTTTTTTACACTGTTTCTTTAAATTAATGATTTGTCTTTTCTTTTCTGATTACTAGCTCGCTGTTACTTTTACACTGTTTCTTTTGTATTCATGATTTGCCTTTTCTTTTTCTAATTACTAGCTCGCTGTTACTTTTTACATGTTTCTTTAAATTCATGATTTTGCCTTTTCTTTTCTAATTACTAGCTCGCTGTTAAAATTTTTACAATGTTTTTCTTTAAATTAATGCTTTGTCTTTTTTTTCTTTTTCTAATTACTAGCTCGTTTACTTTTACTGTTTCTTTTAAATTAATGATTTGTCTTTTTTTTTCTTTAATTACTAGCTCGCTTTTCATTTTACACTGTTTCTTTAAATTACATGCTTTTCCTTTTCTTTTTCTAATTACTAGCTCGCTGTTACTTTTACACTGTTTCTTTTGAATTCATGATTTTGCCTTTTCTTTTCTAATTACTAGCTCATGCACTGCTGTTTAAATCCGACACGTATTTTCTTCTACACTGTTTCTTTAAATTCATGCTTTGTCTTTTCTTTTCAATTACTAGCTCACTGTACTTTTTACATGTTTCTTTAAATTCATGATTTGCCTTTCCGTTCTAATTACTAGCTCGCTTTGTTTTTACACTGTTTTTTTAAATTCATGATTTGCCTTTTCTTTTCTAATTACTAGCTCGCTGTTACTTTAAACACTGTTTCTTTAAATTCATGAAAAACTTTGCCTTTTCTTTTCTAATTTGTAGCTACCAGAGTTACTTTTTACATGATTTCTTTAAAATTCATGCTTTGCCTTTTCTTTTCTAATTACTAGCTCGCTGTTACTTTTTTGCATGTTTCTTTTAAATTAATGATTTGTCTTTTCTTTTTTCTAATTACTAGCTCGCTGTTACTTTTACACTGTTTCTTTAAATTCATGTTTGTCTTTTTCTTTTCTAATTACTAGCTCCCTTTTCTTTTTTAAATTTTCGATTTGTCAATTAAATTAATGATTTGTCTAGCTCGCTGTTACTTTTTACAAACTTCTTTTAAATTCATGATTTGCCTTTTCTTTTCTAATTACTAGCTCGCTGTTACTTTTACATGTTTCTTTAAATTCATGATTTGTCTTTTTTTCAATTACTAGCTCGCTGTTACTTTACATGTTTCTTTAAATTCATGATTTGTCTTTTCTTTTCTAATTACTAGCTCGCTGTTACTTTTACTTGTTTCTTTTAAATTTTCTTTAATAATTTGCTTTAATGCCTTTTTCTTTTCTAATTACTAGCTCGCTGTTACTTTTTTAAAATGTTTCTTTAAATTCATGCTTTGCCTTTTCTTTTTCTAATTACTAGCTCTGTTACTTTTACATGCTTTAAAGACGCCTTTTTTTTTTCTAATTAATAGCTCGTTGTTACTTTTTCATGTTTCTTTAAATTCACTATTATTCTTTTTCTTTTCTAATTACTAATTTTTTTACATGTTTTAAATTCATGCTTTGCCTTTTTCTTTTCTAATTACTAGCCTCCTTTATTTTTTTACATGTTTCTTTAAATTCATGATTTGCCTTTTCTTTTCTAATTACTGAGCTCGTTGTTACTTTTACACTGTTTCTTTAAATTCATGATTTGTCTTTTCTTTTCTAATTACTAGCTCGCTGTTACTTTTAACACATGTTTCTTTTTTAAATTAGCATGATTTTACTTTTGCTTTTTTAATTGACAGTCTTTCTGTTAATTACTTTTTTACACATGTTTCTTTAAATTCATGATTTGTCTTTTTTTTCTTTTCTAATTTTACTGTTTCTTTAAATTCTTCTTTTAAAGTTTAGCTCTGTTACTTTTGCACTTTTTAAATTAATGATTTGTCTTTTTTTTTTCAATTAGCAGCTTGCTGTTACTTTTTACACTTTTTCTTTAAATTAATTTTTCTCGCTTTTCAATTACTAGCTCTTATTATCTTTATATTTTCTTTAAATTAATGATTTGTCTTTTCTTTTCTAATTACAGCTCGCTTTTACTTTTACACTTTTTCTTTAAATTCATGATTTTGCACTTTTTTTTTCATGAATTACTTTCGCTGTTAAGCTTTTACTTATATGTTTCTTTAAATTAATGATTTTAGATATTTTCTTTTCTAATTACTAGCTCGCTGTTACTTTTACACTGTTTCTTTAAATTCATGGTTTTGCCTTTTCTTTCTAATTACTAGCTCGCTGTTACTTTTTTGCACTTTTTTTTTTAAATTGATGATTTGTCTTTTCTTTTCAATTACTAGCTCTGTTACTTTTTTAACTGTTTCTTTTTGAATTCATTATTTGCCTTTTCTTTTCTAATTACTAGCTCGCTGTTACTTTTTACATGTTTCTTTTAAATTAATGATTTGTCTTTTCTTTTCTAATTACTAGCTCGCTGTTACTTTTACATGTTTCTTTAAATTAATGATTTGTCTTTTCTTTTCTAATTACTAGCTCGCTGTTACTTTTACACTGTTTCTTTAAATTCATGATTTGCCTTTTCTTTTCTAATTACTAGCTCGCTGTTACTTTTACACTGTTTCTTTAAATTAATGATTTGCCTTTTCTTTTCTAATTACTAGCTCGCTGTTACTTTTACATGTTTCTTTAAATTAATGATTTGTCTTTTCTTTTCTAATTACTAGCTCGCTGTTACTTTTACATGTTTCTTTAAATTCATGATTTGTCTTTTTTTCTTTTCTAATTACTAGCTCATGTTACTTTTACATGTTTCTTTAAATTGCTGATTTGTCTTTTCTTTTTCTAATTACTAGCTCGCTGTTACTTTTTACATGTTTCTTTAAATTCATGATTTGCCTTTTTTTTTCTAATTACTAGCTCGCTGTTACTTTTATTACTGTTTTTTAAATTAATGATTTCTTTTCTTTTTCTAATTACTAGCTCGTTGTTACTTTTACACTGTTTCTTTAAATTAATGATTTGTCTTTTCTTTTCTAATTACTAGCTCGCTGTTACTTTTTTATGTTTCTTTTTAAATTAATGATTTGTCTTTTCTTTTTTCTAATTACTAGCTCGCTGTTACTTTTACACTGTTTCTTTAAATTCATGATTTGCCTTTTCTTTTCTAATTAGCTTGTTGTTCTTTTCTGTTACTTTTACATGTTTCTTTTTTCTTAAACATTAGATTTTTTTTATATTCTTTTCTTTTCTTTCTAATTACCAGCTCGCTGTTACTTTTACATGTTTCTTTAAATTAATGATTTCTTTTTCTTTTCTAATTACTAGCTCGCTGTTACTTTTTACACTGTTTCTTTTAAATTAATGATTTGTCTTTTTCTTTCTAATTACTAGCTTGCTGTTACTTTTACACTGTTTCTTTAAATTCATGATTTGCCTTTTTTTTTCTAATTACTAGCTCGCTGTTACTTTTTTTACATGTTTCTTTTAAATTAATGATTTGCCTTTTCTTTTCTAATTACTAGCTTGCTGTTACTTTTTACAAATTCTGTTTCTTTAAATTCATGATTTGCCTTTTTTCTTTTCAATTACTAGCTTGTTGTTACTTTTACATGTTTCTTTAAATTAATGATTTGCCTTTTCAATTACCAGCTCGCTGTTACTTTTACACGTTTCTTTTAAATTCATGATTTGCCTTTTCTTTTCTAATTACCAGCTCGCTGTTACTTTTACACTGTTTCTTTAAATGTGATTTGCCTTTTCTTTTCTAATTACTAGCTCATGTTACTTTTTTACACTGTTTCTTTAAATTCATGATTTGCCTTTTCTTTTCAATTACTAGCTCGCTTTTTACTTTTTAAATTCATGTTTTCTTTAAATTCATGCTTTGTCTTTTCTTTTCTAATTACTAGCTTGCTGTTACTTTTACACTGTTTCTTTAAATTCATGATTTGGCTTTTCTTTCTTTTCTAATTACTAGCTCGCTGTTACTTTTTACACTGTTTCTTTAAATTAATGATTTCTTTTTTTCTTTTCTAATTACTAGCTCGCTGTTACTTTTACACTGTTTCTTTAAATTAATGATTTCTTTTCTTTTCTAATTACTAGCTCCTGCCGTTACTTTTACACTGTTTCTTTAAATTAATGATTTCTTTTCTTTTCTAATTACTAGCTCGCTGTTACTTTTACACTTGTTTCTTTAAATTCATGATTTCCTTTTCTTTTCTAATTACTAGCTTGCTGTTACTTTTTACACTGTTTCTTTAAATTAATGATTTCTCTTTTCTTTTCTTATTACTAGCTCGCTGTTACTTTTACACTGTTTCTTTAAATTAATGATTTCTCTTTTCTTTTCTAATTACTAGCTCGCTGTTACTTTTACACTGTTTCTTTTTAATTCATGATTTGCCTTTTTCTTTTCTAAATTACTAGCTCGCTGTTACTTTTACACTGTTTCTTTAAATTCATGATTTGCCTTTTTCTTTTCTAATTACTAGCTCGCTGTTACTTTTACACTGTTTCTTTAAATTCATGATTTGCCTTTTTCTTTTCTAATTACTAGCTCATGTTACTTTTACACTGTTTTTTAAATTCATGATTTGCCTTTTCTTTTTCTAATTACTAGCTCGCTGTTACTTTTACACTGTTTCTTTAAATTAATGATTTCTCTTTTCTTTTCTAATTACTAGCTCGCTGTTACTTTTACACTGTTTCTTTAAATTCATGATTTGCCTTTTCTTTTCTAATTACTAGCTCGCTGTTACTTTTACACTGTTTCTTTAAATTAATGATTTCTCTTTTCTTTTCTAATTACTAGCTCGCTGTTACTTTTACACGTTTCTTTAAATTAATGATTTGTCTTTTCTTTTCTAATTACTAGCTCGCTGTTACTTTTACACTGTTTCTTTAAATTAATGATTTGTCTTTTCTTTTCTAATTACTAGCTCGCTGTTACTTTTTTTACACCGTTTCTTTAAATTCATGATTTGCCTTTTCTTTTCTAATTACTAGCTCGCTGTTACTTTTTTACACGTTTCTTTTAAATTAATGATTTGTCTTTTCTTTTCTAATTACTAGCTTGCTGTTACTTTTACACTGTTTCTTTTTAAATTCTTTGCCTTTTTCTTTTTCTAATTACTAGCTTGCTTTACTTTAAATTTGCTGTTTCTAATTACCAGCTGCCTTTTAAATTAATGATTTGTCTTTTCTTTTCTAATTACTAGCTTGCTGTTACTTTTTACACTGTTTCTTTAAATTCATGATTTGCCTTTTTCTTTTCTAATTACCAGTTGCTGTTACTTTTTACACTGTTTCTTTAAATTCATGATTTGCTTTTTCTTTTCTAATTACTAGCTTCTTCTACTTTTTTCCACTGTTTCTTTTTTCTCTTGATTTGCCTTTTCTTTTCTAATTACTTTTTCGCTGTTACTTTTACACTCTGTTTTCTTTTAAATTCATGATTTGCCTTTTTCTTTTTCTAATTACTCTAGCTTGCTGTTACTTTTTACACTTTCTAGTTTCTTTTAAATTTTGATTTGCCTTTTCTTTTCTAATTACTAGCTTTCTGTTTCTTTTTACTTTTTTCCTTTTTAAATTTCTTTTTTTCTTTTTCCTTTTTCTGTTACTTTTTTCATGTTTCTTTTAAATTAGTTTGTCTTTTCTTTTTTCCTTTACTAGCTTGCTGTTACTTTTATTACTTTTCTTTAAATTCATTTTTCTTTTATAGTTTTCTTTTGTAGTTTTCCTCTGTTTTTTACATGTTTCTAAATTACTGATTTCTCTTTTCTTTTTCTAATTACTAGCTCCTGTTACTTTTTCATTTTCTTTAAATTCCTGATTTGCCTTTTCTTTTCTAATTACTAGCTCGCTGTTACTTTTTTACACTGTTTCTTTTTTCCTTCATGATTTGTCTTTTTCTTTTCTAATTACTAGCTCGCTTTTACTTTTACATGTTTCTTTAAATTCATGATTTGTCTTTTCTTTTCTAATTCTTTTGCTCGCTGTTACTTTTACACTGTTTCTTTAAATTCATGATTTGCCTTTTCTTTTTCTAATTTTCTTTTCTCTGCTGTTACTTTTTACACCGTTTCTTTTTAAATTGTTGATTTTCTCTTTTCTTTTTTCTAATTACTAGCTTTTCTGTTACTTTTTTTCTTTCTTCTTTTAAATTACATGATTTGCCTTTTCTTTTCTAATTACTAGCTTGCTGTTACTTTTACACTGTTTCTTTTAATTCTTGATTTGTCTTTTCTTTTCTAATTACTAGCTTCCTTTTACTTTTTCATGTTTTTTAAATTAATTTTCTTTTTTCTTTTCTAATTCTTTTCTCTGTTTTTTACACTGTTTTTTAAATTCATTTTGCCTTTTTTTTCTTTTCTACATTCTTTTCTCTCATTTTTCTTTTTCTCTTCTTTTCTATTTTAGTTACTTTTTACACTTTTCTTTTTAAATTCATGATTTGCCTTTTCTTTTCTAATTACTAGCTTGCTGTTACTTTTACATGTTTCTTTTTTCTTCATGATTTGTCTTTTCTTTTCTAATTACTAGCTTTCTGTTACTTTTTCACTGTTTCTTTTTAAATTCATGTTTCCTTTTCTTTTTTATTTCTAGCTTCTTTACTTTTTCTTTTCTTTTAAATTAATGATTTCTTTTCTTTTCTAATTACTAGCTCGCTTTTTACTTTTACACTGTTTCTTTAAATTCATTTTGTCTTTTCTTTTTCCATTACTTTTTTCTTGCTTTAAATTAATAGTTTTTCTCTTTTTTTGTTTACTATTTTTTTAAATTTTCTTTAAATTTTCCTTTTCTTTTCAATTACTAGCTTTCTTCTACTTTTTTTATTGTTTCTTTTAAATTCATGATTTTTCTTTTTTTTTCTAATTACTAGCTTTTACTTTTTGGCACTGTTTCTTTAAATTCATGATTTGCTTTTTTTTTCTAATTATATTTTCTTTTTACATGTTTCTTTAAATTCTTTTTGTTTTTTTCTTTTCTAATTTTTACTGTTACTTTTTCTTTTTCTTTAAATTCATGATTTGCCTTTTCTTTTCTAATTACTTTTTTTCTTTTTTTTTACACTGTTTCTTTAAATTATTCTTTTCTTTTTCTTTTCTAATTACCTTTTCGCTGTTACTTTTTAACTGTTTTCTTTAAATTCATGATTTGCCTTTTCTTTTCTAATTACTAGCTTGCTGTTACTTTTACACGTTTTTTAAATTAATGATTTTGTCTTTTCTTTTTCTAATTACTAGCTCTAGATTCCTTTTTACATGTTTCTTTAAATTCATGATTTGCCTTTTTCTTTTCTAATTACTAGCTTGCTTTTACTTTTTACACTGTTTTCTTTTCTTTCATTCTTTGCCTTTTCTTTTTCTTTTCTTACTAGCTTTTTTCTGTTACTTTTACACTGTTTCTTTAAATTCATGATTTGCCTTTTCTTTTCTAATTACTAGCTTGCTGTTACTTTTACACTGTTTCTTTAAATTCATGATTTGCCTTTTTTTTTTCTAATTTCTAGCTCAGTTTTTCTTGCACACATGTTTCTGTTTCTTTTCTACACTTTTTTTTTAAATTCATGATTTGTCTTTTCTTTTCTAATTACTTTTGCCGTTACTTTTACACTGTTTCTTTTAAATTTTTTCTTTTTTTCTTTTTAATTACTAGCTCGCTGTTACTTTTTTACATGTTTCTTTTAAATTCATGATTTGCCTTTTCTTTTCTAATTACTAGCTTTCTGTTACTTTTTTTCTGTTTTTTAAATTCATGATTTGTTCTTTTCTTTTCTAATTACTAGCTTTGTTACTTTTACACTTTTTCTTTAAATTCATGATTTGCCTTTTCTTTTCTAATTACTTTTTCTAGTTTCTTTAAATTCTGATTTTTTTCTTTTCTAATTACTTCTCGCTGTTACTTTTCTTTTTCTTTAAATTAATATTTGTCTTTCTTTTTCTAATTTTTCTTTTTGTTACTTTTACATTTTTCTTTTTCTTAATGATTTGTCTTTTTCTTTTCTAATTACTAGCTCTTTGTTACTTTTTTTCTGTTTTCTTTTAAATTCAATTTGCCTTTTCTTTTCTAATTACTAGCTCGTCTGTTTTTTTTACATTTTCTTTAAATTAATAGTTTGCCTTTTTTTTTTCTTTCTACTAGCTTGCTTTACTTTTCCTACTTATTTTTTTAAATTCTATTTGCCTTTTTCTTTTTCTAATTACTAGCTTGTTACTTTTTCACTGTTTCTTTAAATTAATGATTTGCCTTTTTTTCTTTTCTAATTACTAGCTCGCTGTTACTTTTACACTGTTTCTTTAAATTCATGATTTGCCTTTTTCTTTTCTTTTTACTTGTTCGCTGTTACTTTTTTACACTTTTCTTTAAATTCATGATTTGCCTTTTCTTTCTAATTACTAGCTCGCTGTTACTTTTTACACTGTTTCTTTAAATTCAATGATTTGTTTTTTCTTTTCTAATTACTAGCTTGCTGTTACTTTTTTTTCTGTTTCTTTAAATTCTTTTTTCCTTTTCTTTTCTAATTACTAGCTTCTGTTACTTTTACACTGTTTCTTTAAATTCATGATTTGCCTTTTTCTTTTCTAATTTTTTTTTACACTGTTTCTTTAAATTAATGATTTGCCTTTTTCTTTTCTAATTACTACTTTTTTCACTGTTTCTTTTTTTAAATTCATGATTTGTCTTTTTTTTTCTAATTACTAGCTTTTCTGTTACTTTTTACACTGTTTCTTTAAATTCATGATTTGCCTTTTTCTTTTCTAATTACTAGCTCGCTGTTACTTTTACACTGTTTCTTTAAATTCATGATTTGCCATTTTTCTTTTCTAATTACTAGCTCATTACTTTTACTTTTTAAATTAATGATTTCTGTTTCTTTTCTAAATTCTTGATTTGCCTTTTTAAATTCATGATTTGCTTTTCTTTTCTAATTACTAGCTTGCTGTTACTTTTTTTGCACTGTTTTTTAAATTCATGATTTGCTCTTTTCTTTTCTAATTACTAGCTCGCTGTTACTTTTACACTGTTTCTTTTTAAATTCATGATTTGCCTTTTTTTTTTCAATTACTAGCTTGCTGTTACTTTTTACACTGTTTCTTTAAATTCATGATTTGCCTTTTTCTTTTCTAATTACTAGCTCGCTGTTACTTTTTACACTGTTTCTTTAAATTCATGATTTGCCTTTTCTTTTCTAATTACTAGCTCGCTGTTACTTTTACACTGTTTCTTTTAAATTAATGATTTGTCTTTTTCTTTTCTAATTACTAGCTTGCTGTTACTTTTACACACTGTTTTTTTAAATTCATGATTTGCCTTTTCTTTTCTAATTACTAGCTCGCTGTTACTTTTACACTGTTTCTTTAAATTCATGATTTGCCTTTTCTTTTCTAATTACTAGCTCGCTGTTACTTTTACACTGTTTCTTTAAATTCATGATTTGCCTTTTCTTTTCTAATTACTAGCTTGCTGTTACTTTTACACTGTTTCTTTAAATTCATGATTTGCCTTTTCTTTTCTAATTACTAGCTTGCTGTTACTTTTACACTGTTTCTTTAAATTCATGATTTGCCTTTTCTTTTCTAATTACTAGCTTGCTGTTACTTTTTTTGCACTGTTTCTTTAAATTCATGATTTGCCTTTTTTTTTTCTAATTACTAGCTTGCTGTTACTTTTTACACTGTTTCTTTAAATTCATGATTTGTCTTTTCTTTTCTAATTACTAGCTTGCTGTTACTTTTACACTGTTTTTTAAATTCATGATTTGCCTTTTTCTTTTCTAATTACTAGCTTGCTGTTACTTTTACACTGTTTCTTTTAAATTCATGATTTGCCTTTTTTCTTTTCTAATTACTAGCTTGCTGTTACTTTTTTACACTGTTTCTTTAAATTCATGATTTGCCTTTTCTTTTCTAATTACTAGCTTGTTGTTACTTTTACACTGTTTCTTTAAATTCATGATTTGCCTTTTCTTTTCTAATTACTAGCTTGCTGTTACTTTTACACTGTTTCTTTTAAATTCATGATTTGCCTTTTCTTTTTTACTAATTACTGTTACTTTTTGCACTGTTTCTTTAAATTCATTTTGCAATTACTGTTTCTTTTAAAATTCATGATTTGCCTTTTCTTTTCTAATTACTAGCTCGCTGTTACTTTTACACTGTTTCTTTAAATTCATGCTTTGCCTTTTCTTTTCTAATTACTAGCTCGCTGTTACTTTTACACTGTTTCTTTAAATTCATGCTTTGCCTTTTTCTTTTCTAATTACTAGCTTGCACTGTTTCTTTTACACTGTTTCTTTTCTAATTATTAATTTTACATTTTCTTTAAATTCATGATTTGCCTTTTCTTTTCTAATTACTAGCTTGCTGTTACTTTTACACTGTTTCTTTAAATTCATGATTTGCCTTTTTCTTTTTCTAATTACTAGCTTGCTGTTACTTTTTACACTGTTTCTTTAAATTCATGATTTGCCTTTTCTTTTCTAATTACTAGCTTGTTGTTACTTTTACACTGTTTCTTTAAATTAATGATTTGCCTTTTCTTTTTCTAATTACTAGCTCGCTGTTACTTTTACACTGTTTCTTTAAATTCATGATTTGCCTTTTTTTTCTAATTACTAGCTTGCTGTTACTTTTACACTGTTTCTTTAAATTAATGATTTGCTCTTTTCTTTTCTAATTACTAGCTCGCTGTTACTTTTTACATGTTTCTTTTTAAATTAATTTTTACTAGCTCGCTGTTTTTTACACCTTTCTTTAAATTCATGATTTGCCTTTTCTTTTCTAATTACTAGCTCGCTGTTACTTTTACACTGTTTCTTTAAATTCATGATTTGCCTTTTCTTTTCTAATTACTAGCTTGCTGTTACTTTTACACTGTTTCTTTAAATTCATGATTTGCCTTTTCTTTTCTTACTAGCTTCGCTGTTACTTTTTACATGTTTCTTTAAATTAATGATTTGCCTTTTCTTTTCTAATTACTAGCTCGCTGTTACTTTTTACATGTTTTTTACTTTTGCTAATTACTAGCTTTACTTTTAAATTCATGATTTGCCTTTTTTCTTTTCTAATTACTAGCTTGCTGTTACTTTTACTTTTTTAAATTCATGATTTGCCTTTTTCTTTTCTAATTACTAGCTCGCTGTTACTTTTTACACTGTTTCTTTTTTAAATTCATGATTTGCCTTTTTCTTTTCTAATTACTAGCTTGCTGTTACTTTTTGCACTGTTTCTTTTAAATTCATGATTTGCCTTTTTTCTTTTCTAATTACTAGCTCGCTGTTACTTTTACACTGTTTCTTTAAATTCATTTTATTTGCCTTTTTTGCTTTTCTAATTACCAGCTCGCTGTTACTTTTTACTGTTTCTTTAAATTCATGATTTGCCTTTTCTTTTTCTAATTACTAGCTCGCTGTTACTTTTTACACTGTTTCTTTTAAATTCATGATTTGCCTTTTCTTTTCTAATTACTAGCTTGCTGTTACTTTTACACTGTTTCTTTTAAATTCATGATTTGTCTTTTCTTTTCTAATTACTAGCTCGCTGTTACTTTTTACACTGTTTCTTTAAATTCATGATTTGCCTTTTCTTTTCTAATTACTAGCTCGCTGTTACTTTTACACTGTTTCTTTAAATTCATGATTTTGCCTTTTCTTTTCTAATTACTTACTGTTACTTTTACTGCTGTTACTTTTACACTGTTTCTTTTTAAATTCATGATTTGCCTTTTCTTTTCTAATTACTAGCTAGCTTTTAAATTAATGATTTGTCTTTTTCTTTTCTAATTACATTTGTTTACTTTTCAATTCATGATTTGCCTTTTACTTTTCTAATTACTAGCTCTTTTTTAAATTTTCATTATTTATTTGTCTTTTCTTTTCAATTACTAGTTTGCTGTTACTTTTTACACTGTTTCTTTAAATTCATGATTTGCCTTTTCTTTTCTAATTACTAGCTTGCTGTTACTTTTACACTGTTTCTTTAAATTCATGATTTGCCTTTTCTTTTCTAATTACTAGCTTGCTGTTACTTTTGCACTGCTTCTTTAAATTCATGATTTGCCTTTTCTTTTCTAATTACTAGCTTGCTGTTACTTTTGCACTGCTTCTTTAAATTAATGATTTGTCTTTTCTTTTCTAATTACTAGCTTGCTGTTACTTTTGCACTGCTTCTTTAAATTCATGATTTGCCTTTTCTTTTCTAATTACTAGCTTGCTGTTACTTTTACACTGTTTCTTTAAATTAATGATTTGCCTTTTTCTTTTCTAATTACTAGCTTGCTGTTACTTTTACACTGTTTCTTTTAAATTCATGATTTGCCTTTTCTTTTCTAATTACTAGCTTGTTGTTACTTTTACACTGTTTTTTTAATTAATGATTTGTCTTTTTTTTCTAATTACTAGCTTGCTGTTACTTTTTTACACTGTTTCTTTAAATTCATGATTTGCCTTTTCTTTTCTAATTACTAGCTTGCTGTTACTTTTACACTGTTTCTTTAAATTAATGATTTGCCTTTTCTTTTCTAATTACTAGCTTTTACTGTTACTTTTGCACTGTTTCTTTAAATTCATGATTTGCCTTTTAAATTAATGATTTTTTCTAATTACTAGCTTGCTGTTACTTTTACACTGTTTCTTTAAATTCATGATTTGCCTTTTCTTTTTCTAATTACTAGCTTGTTGTTACTTTTTACACTGTTTCTTTTAAATTCATGATTTGCCTTTTCTTTTTCTAATTACTAGCTTGCTGTTACTTTTACACTGTTTTTTTTAAATTAATGATTTGTCTTTTCTTTTTCTAATTACTAGCTTGCTGTTACTTTTGCACTGTTTCTTTAAATTAATGATTTGCTCTTTCTTTTTCAATTACTAGCTTGCTGTTACTTTTTTACACTGTTTCTTTTAAATTCATGATTTGTCTTTTCTTTTCTAATTACCAGCTCGCTGTTACTTTTACACTGTTTCTTTAAATTAATGATTTGCCTTTTTCTTTTTCTAATTACTAGCTCGCTGTTACTTTTACACTGTTTCTTTAAATTAATGATTTGCCTTTTCTTTTTCTAATTACTAGCTTGCTGTTACTTTTTACATGTTTTTTAAATTAATGATTTGTCTTTTCTTTTCTAATTACTAGCTTGCTGTTACTTTTTACACTGTTTCTTTTAAATTCATGATTTGCCTTTTTTTTTTCTTACCAGCTAGTTACTTTTACACTGTTTCTTTTTTAACTTTGCTTTTTTTTTCTAATTACTAGATTTTGTTACTTTTCACTTTTTTAATTACATGATTTGCTTTTCTTTTCTAATTACTTTTTACTTTTTACACTGTTTCTTTAAATTAATGATTTGCCTTTTCTTTTCTAATTACTAGCTTGCTGTTACTTTTTAACTGTTTCTTTAAATTCATGATTTGCCTTTTCTTTTCTAATTACTAGCTCGCTGTTACTTTTACACTGTTTCTTTAAATTAATGATTTGTCTTTTCTTTTCTAATTACTAGCTCGCTGTTACTTTTACACTGTTTCTTTAAATTCATGATTTGCCTTTTCTTTTCTAATTACCAGCTCGCTGTTACTTTTTACACTGTTTCTTTTAAATTAATGATTTGCTTTTTCTTTTCTAATTACCAGCTCGTTACTTTTACACGTTTCTTTTTAATGATTTGTTTTTCTTTTCTAATTACCAGCTCGCTTTACTTTTTTACTTTTCTTTTAATTTACTTTGCTTCGCTGTTACTTTTACATGTTTCTTTAAATTAATGATTTGTCTTTTCTTTTCTAATTACTAGCTTGCTGTTACTTTTGCACTGCTTCTTTAAATTCATGATTTGCCTTTTCTTTTCTAATTACTAGCTCGCTGTTACTTTTACTTGTTTCTTTAAATTAATGATTTGTCTTTTCTTTTCTAATTACTAGCTCGCTGTTACTTTTACACTGTTTCTTTAAATTCATGCTTTGCCTTTCCTTTTCGCATCCTTTACGATATTATCTCAACGTCTCTCTAGATTTATGTTTGTTATATGCAATTAACTTGGTTTCATCTGCATATTTGATATTGTTAAATTGGTGTACGCATAAAATAAATCATATTTGGACTTCAAAAACTCATAGGATTGTCAAGCTGTAAGTGATGAATAAATATGGTAGGAACATACATGTTTGTCTTAGCCCTATTTCTATGGAATAAATTACAATCTAAAAGTAAGTAGTCACGAAAACTCATGAGATAAATAACACGTAGTATCAAAAATATTGTGGAATGTAATATTTAATACAGGAAGAATGTTATATTCAAATACGACTTTAATGCCCACTGAAAGAACCTAAGCCTGCGCCCAGTCAACAAAAACATGAATTTTTAAATTATTTCTAAGTTTAACAGTCTGCTTTCATCATTCTAAATTTTTCATATATATCGAGAAATCTCTGAGGATAAGTACAGATATATATTTTTAAGTACAAAGATATGTTGTAGTCAATTTCCTAGAGTAGTATAATAATTTTCATAGTCGTAAACAAACAACAAACTAAAAAAGAAATATTTCATTATTAAATAAAAAGTAAACTTTTTGAAGAATATTTACTTCATGGAAGCTGTAGTATTTCAGCACGCAGATAATAACAGATAATATATGTATAATACAAAACATTTAAATACGCAATGATGTTTTTGTATGATTTTATACATCAGTGACTCTAGAGAAGAAAGCAAAAGATATTGGCATAATGATATCCTATACCAAGGGAAATGCTTGTTGTTTTCCCAACAACAGAAAAAAAAATGAATAACGTTAGCATCATGTTACTTCATTATTTTTTCTTGCTCCCTCAAAGCTGAAACTAATGACTTCATGAGTTTAAATTAAAAAATCACAAAGAAAACGTGTCTTTGCTACAAAAGAACGAGAATCTTGGTTTAGGTCCTTGATGTTTCAAATGAATGCTTACAGTCTATTTGACATTCAGATAGCTTTACACATTGGAATGCAAAAATTATAAAAAAAACCCCAAAAAACAATAGAAATTGAAGAAATATATACAGATTCTCAACGCACGCATAAAACTATCTATTTACGCAACTATCTAGCTATCTGTAGATACAGGCATACACAAACGCATATATAATCAAACACACACATATATATATATATATATATATATATATATAAAGAGAGAGAGAGGGGGGCGAGGAGGAAGGAGAGGGAGAATTAATATAAGTAAAAGTTGGTCACTTCGCTGTTTTTTGTAAACTTCAACCTCCTTCCTCCATAGTTTTGTAGTCAAACGTGTCCGCCCACTATTCAGGAGGCATCAGCAATGATATATATATATATATATATATATATATATATATATATATATATATATATATATACCGTATCATGCGACTTTTAAAGACCTAATTTCCAAAGGTAATTTTAAGATGTCGTATGATAAACGAGATATAAAATTAGATTATTACCTAATAATATAGTCCTCTCTTAGTTTTTTTTAAGTTTTTTTAACTTGATGATAGATAAAGGGATAGAGGGGAATAGGTTAGTTTATCAAAAAAGGATCAATTACCGAAGCAAACGTCATACCAACAGAACAAATGGGCCTCGGTGACGAAGATGTAGCGAATTAGACTTGATATAGCCCCGCTCGATCACATATTCCGTGATGGAAATCATCCGAGTTTCTCCTTACCTATAGGACTGTGCCCTCACGACTACTTTCACCAAACCTCTCCATCCACAGATTTTTCTACACATGCATACATACGTATATATATATATATATATATATAAGAAAAATATAGATTAAATATATGCGATGTTTATATGTGTAAGTGCTCAATTTCAGAGATTCTATGCATCTATGTATATAAGTAGGTATGTATATATGCAAACGAATGAAAGGAATATGAAAATATATCTTAGCTGAAGCGTTTTATCATCAGATGAACACAAAGTAAAAATGTTGTTAGATTTTCTAAACATTCATATTTACAAACCATTCATAAACATTCACCACGTCAGCTGTTAAATTATGAATGGGTCTAAGTGACGAAATTTAATGTTTAATAAATAATTTTCCGTAAATGAACTTGTTGTCGTATTGACTTTATATTTCTCTTTTACAGACATGTTTTGCTTACATGTAAAATTTGCACACACACTCACACAAACACACACACTCACACACACACAAACACATACACACACACACACACACACACATATATATATAATATTCAGTGTATTTCTTAAAAGCATCATTTGAGAGAAGATGAATTAGTATGACATTCAAAGAAATTAATTTATTTTCTCGTTCAATTTTTGAAGCATCTTCCATAGTTGAGAGAAATAAATCTGAGGAAAGCCTACTTTTGCCGTAGCAGGAAATATAACTGGGTTTTGAAAGCGGTTCAAAATATATATTTCCAGAGGGAATTAAAAATAATATAAAATAAATTAGGGCCATAGTTGTATCTCAACACAACAACGCATAAAAAGACTTCAAAATGTCCCCCGTTTCCTTTTACACACGCATGCATCCTTCGGATCATAGACTGGGGGACAACTACAAATGCTTCTACACGATTTTTCAGGCCTCCATGACACGTTGATGAAGCGTTTCTCCATTCTTAATATCTGCGGTATAGATAAATTGATTAACGTTTACCAACACATAAAAGAAAAAAAGGATTGTAGCCAGGAGAACTTGCATTCTGTGGATCCTTTCCTCCCCTTCCATCCATCTCTTACAACAAACGTCAGGAGTACGTTGAGAGACATGTGCCCCTGTGTATCAGCACTGGTACATCCTCTAGAAGGTCTGAAATTGTATTCGAAATAAAATCCTTGTAAACGAGCTGGTAGAACATGTGAGTCTTCCAGACAGCCGCTTACAATTTAAGCCCACATATTATTTGCAAACTGGTGCTGTGTCTAGCCTGTATTGTACTCTGGGGTTTTAGATCCGCCCACAAATGTTGCTTGTGTAAATTTGTTTTTCCATCTATTCCAAATTTTTTCTCATCTGTAAAAACGGAAGAGATAAAAAACGGATCTTCAGTCTGTGCAATAAACTATCGGTACACCTGTGGTGATTGATCAGCGTGCTGCAGAATCTGCACAAGTTTCGGATTTTACGAAGACATATGCTGCACTTGAAGTAACCTTCAGTCAGCACTATGAGATATATGACATAATAGAGCCACTTGTAATCTACTGAGACCTGGATCATTTATGGCAACCTGTAAAATGTGTTCTAATGGTCAAGCGTACGAGCGGATCTCGGTCTTCCTCAATCCATATTTATTAGTCGCACGGATACTCTCTGAGCAACGCGACGATAAACAGCAGCAAATTGGGATGGCTCGGTTGCCTTCGGTCTGGCAACACAATAGTGTAGAGACGTGCAGCAACGCGTCCATTACCATTCGCGCGCATTTTGTAAAGTAATATCTGCCTGCTCAAGATATGAATATCCTGCCATTGTTAAACGAAACACTACACAGTTAACTTATTAGTACAGTCGTTAAACGTTAAAATCAAACCAGTCACAAATGTACACGAATGAAAAATGTAACCTAATGTATATGGTAATCCAGTACTTTCTATTGTAAACACTGTTTAAAATTAATAACACAAAAACGAATGATTTGCGGGCACATATCTATATGAACTTTTGCTTTTGTGTATAAACATAGGCATACACACATTTTTAAATATGCATGCATATAATTAAATATATTTGGTTGGAATTACGTGCGTTTATGATCCTGAGTTTCACGCTTTGGCGATCGTCAGACAAACTGATTAATTTTTTAAAAACTTTTGGGTTTATGTAGATTGCGTGTATTGGTGTTATTATAGAAGCCGGGGGAATCGTCGTCGTGATGTTACTCATACTAACGCAAACATAGATGCATGTCCGCACACCCGATGAGATACGTAGACACACGAGCGAGTGTTTATGCGTGTCTGCGTACTTCAGCCTCACAGAAAAGTTCCTCCTCTTGCGTCAGCAGGGAAGTTACCTTGACTACCCTTCTTCTGTGCTGATGTCCCTGATCGCATTCAAGCCAGGATTCTGACAATAATGACACTTTATCATCACACCACGCGGGGTTCACAGCTCTCTTCCACGCCGTGGTGCACCCAAGCAGCTCTCTCTATTTCTATAAAAAGAAAGTGGGCGGAAAAATTGCCACCTCAGACACATACTCAACATCGCATCTTTCTTCTATAAGGAAAATGTTTCTTCAGGTTTACAGAACCAGCACCTTCAGTCTGGGCAGTCTTTATTCAGGTGTCCTGGCCCGTTACAGAACTTGCACCTTTTTTCAGGGCAGTTGGTAGGAAACTGGCCAACTCGCTTTCATAATCAGCGCCTCATTCGTTTCTTTCTCACCTGGGCTACCGTCCCGCTCACTTCTGGCGTGATCCACTGGCGTTTCCGTGGTTCAGTTTTCCAGGGCCACCCTTGCTAAACTGTATCGTTGATGCAGCTTTTTTTTAATGTCGCAAGATTTAGTTTTTCTCTCCCCTACGACGCTAGCTCATCCTTCACCTCTTCTGTTTCCTCCCAAAGGTCGGGAACCTGGGAATTCCCTCTGGCCACTGGCGGATTGTTGCCTACTCCCCTCATGCTCAATATTTATTACTTCAGACCACTCCTAGACCTGGTCACACATGTCAAAAAAAATAAATACAAATCGAGCGAAATCGGAAAAAGATCGAAAAATAGCAAATCTTGACGAGACGCAAAAACAACACCAAAAAATAAAAAAAATGGAGAAATTTCAGGCAAAAACAGAAAGTGCCTTACATGTCACTTGTTCCTGGGTCGCTGTAAAATTATTGAGAGAGTAAAAATTATTACGGGGATTATTTTTCGAACTGTATGATCAAAATGACCAGAGTCCTTTTGTTCTCACTGCTTTTTCTTATCTCTTTGCATTCTTTTGCGTGGGTTATTTTTTGGGTTGGTCATAATCAATCAGATGTCAGAACCACACCAAATTTTAGTATTTCCGGGTCGAACATGGCTCCCTGCGACTAAATGTTTTCCTCAGGATCGATCCTTGGTCACAAGCAAAAATTTAATCGTAGAACGCACACTCTGGTCGTCCAAATCTGGCTGCTGAAATCGCTTTAATCTAGACCTAACCTTATCCCACGTGGTGATATAAGTTTGATTATAAGGTAGCCAAGAACGAAGCGTCGCAGGTGTCTTCATGTCGAACTGGTCCAAACAGGGCGATGACGTACAGGGAAAAAAATAACACTCGAAAAATTCGAACTAAAGTAAATACTGTTTTTCTATCAATCATCCATACAATAAGTGTTTTATATCAGTGTTCACCAGAAATTAATTATCAGCTCAATCAGCACCTAAATTGGAAGTGTATTAACGTTGTTGACTTGGCAAAATGTCGTTTGCTGTTGTTGGCAAAGCATGGCATTATTTCGACGTCAGATAATCACGTAGGCCTCTCTCACGTCTTTAGTCTTGTCTCCGTCTCTTCAGTCACTCTCCTCTATACTGCGACTCGTTTTGCCTATTCGCATTAATGGCCATTCGCCCAAACTGGTATGGTGGAGGAAAGGGGATGTAGGAGCATTTCTGTGAATCACCGCCGGCCTACGTCATAAATTTGGGGAAATTCTTGTCTTCACACACTTTTACTATCCTCTCTCACCGACCTCGTGATTGTGTGTGGTTCCTCTATCCTCCTCGATGTCTGCTCCCTCATTTTCTAGATGCTAGATCATTTTCCGTCGAGGAAAAATCTGCTCCAAATTCAGTTGTTTACAATATATACATTTTCACTTTGCAGCACGCATTTACAGCTGTGTATTTATCAACATTGCCATCTAACTCTAGGTGACTTTCCCATTTTTCAGACTGCTCGAGTCGTTTATGTGTGAATTAAATCCTCAATGTTTACACTTTTTTTTTGTATTAAACATTATCGTTTCAATACCGCTCAGCACGTAACACTTTCTTATGTTTTAACAAAAAAGTCTTCTGTTTTACCGCGACAAAGAAAAGTAGTAAAACATTTTGATAAAAACTGAATAAACGTGCGTATTGCATATGTTTTAATATACATATGGATTAAGTTATATATAAAATATTACTGTGGGTATTATATATATATATATATATATATATATATATATATATATATATACATGATATAAAGATAGGTCATTATTTAAGCATCAATAAAAATATGGGAAAATGTATGAAAATGTATGTGACGTGATTCACGTTTATGGACTTCTTCGGATGAAGCGCTGAGGCGTGAAATGCCTCAGACAAAAAATTAATTCCTATATATATATATATATATATATATATATATATATATATATATGTGTGTGGGGGGAGTGTGTGTGTGTCTGTGTGTGTGTGTTTGATTTTTATATATATATATATATATATATATATATATATGCATGTATGTATATTTCCGTACACAATTAGACATTCACACACCATATATATGTGAGAGGCTTTGTGTGTGTTTGTTGAATAGTATTACTAAAATTTTATACCATTTTATATTTTACAGTATGAATTGTGATTAATTAGCAAAATGCAGTCTGTTAGATAAGCTTGAAGAAAATTCAGAAAAAAAGATTTTACTTTCATATTCCAATTTCAGAAATTTTAAACTATATAGCTTTTTAAATAATCAGTAAAAATAGGTTTCCTAATACTTCCTGCGATAAATTTAATAAATTATCATATATTCATTTGATGAAAGATTTATAAATCGAATTATGTTTACTAAATGAAAATGGTGTAAAGCTATGCATTCATTTTCACACCCGACATTGAAAATTTTCAGCAGGATTCATTCTTTTTAAGAATATTGTTTCGATTGCAGATAGTTATAATTATGAATGTTCATTTGACAGTAGAAAAAACAATCTGAGAAGACTTAATTCATTTCCTAATAAGTCATAATGTAATAATAATAACGGCGTCGATATTTCAAAATGTTGGCGCATTTTATTTTACAATATTTCTATTTTTTTACTTTAATGAGTCTAACCTGAAAACAAACAACGTAGAAAATAGGTGTCTATATATTTTTGGTGTACATGAGTTAATTTATTTTCGTAAAGAAAAAAAGCCTGATGGCAATTAAAATATTGATTTTTAATTTAGCAAATGCCTTCTAGCATGAGAATAAATATTCATGCACTACATTTTTTACTGACAATTAGATTATTCTAACATGTTTATAAAAAAGCTACACTTGCTGGCATGATAGCTTCAACATAATATATATATATATATATATATATATATATATATATTAGCAGAAAATATATATTTTTATGCAGATTTTATAATAATGTAATTGTCAGTATAACTGTAATGCTTTTAATATTTAATCTCTTCCTAGAAGGCGATTGTTAAATTTAAATCAATATTTTAATATATATATATATATATATATATATATATATATATATATATATATCTTTCATTCATTACATAAATTCGGTTGTTGTAGAATGAAAAAAAGATTATGCGCGACCAGAGGCGATTTAAGTGTAATCTGAATAATGATTTCCCGGGAAGTATGTTGTTTACGGACATATATGGATTGAAATTTAATTAGCATTAATATTAAAGATTAATCAAAGATTTCTCTGATGACGATCTTTTAATCTATCAGAAATTGAACTTTATATATATATATATATATATATATATATATATATATAGATAGATAGATAGATAGATAGATAGATAGTTAATTCGAGAAAAACGGTTGGAGCAAAATTCGGTTGAATCTCTCCTCATACCAACGTAATATATCAAATCACTAAAAGATTGGAATAACTCATTAGAGTTTTTGTTTTTTTTTATTAGAGTAAATATAATTATATTGACGTTAGAAAATTTGAATGACATTAATGCCAGACAAATAAATTACAGTTGAATTAAATCTTAAAGGTTATGTTTTTAGTAGTCGTATCCTTATTCCTCCCAATGCTTTTTTATGTTGAAATTTAAGAAATATTTCTGTTAAAAAATCAATTCATGTGAATCATTTTCTCGTTTCCAGTACCGGTAAACACAATTTCCAACATAGATGTGTTTTTTTTTTGTCAAGCATTTTTTTGAATGCACAGAATACACGAAAATCACGCAACAAATGCTAGAAAACTTCCACAAGTAAAAGTGCAACCAGGCAAAATTTACATCAAATCATCTTCCATAATTCAACCCCCAAAATTTCTTAATTATATATTGACACATACAGAAAAATGATTCCATTTATGTATATTATTGTTATGGTTCGGTTCCTTGTACCACGGTGATAGTCCAAAGTAGAACCAATAAAGAAGAACTCGAACACAGGTATAGAATAACACAGATATATTACAAACAAGAATATATACAGAGAAGTAGAAGTGTTAGCATAAACAATCAAGTTTAGTAGAGAGGACAAAGTTGTCTCGGCCAGTATCACTATTCCAATGTCTTGCAGTAATTGTCTGAACGCGACTCTGTTTTGGACTGCCTCTGACTCGACTCTTGACTCGACTTGAACTACTGGCTCCACTTGAAATACTGACTCCTTGCCTACACTTGATCGCAGTATTTACTAAGTATGGAATAGTCAAATATTATTATTATGGGTAAGATCCTATAACACCACACTTCCGAAGCTTTTGCGTAGTTGGGTTTCTTAATATTTTTTTTTAGATCTATTTCCAAAGGTTCATTGATTTTTTTTCTTTTTCTTGATGATTTTCTTGGTTCTGGCATTGTTTGCTGTCTTTTTATATCGAATGTGTCGAAAATCGTGAGGTGGACCATTAGCGTCCTGTAACGGTCTCTTCCTTATTTGGTTTACGTGTCTTCTGTGTGAGAATTTTCTTCCTTATACTATGTACATCATATTACCAATTATTTTCTCAATTATGCCTTGCTCCCAGTAAGAGGTATTATTTTCATATACCTTAAAAAAAACTTTTTCTCCTGGGAGGAATTTTCTTTTAGGTGCGTAGGACTGTGTTACTTGTTACAATAATTTCTAGTTTAGGATCATAATGTGCCAAAAATAAATCCTATGTTAATTTCTTGATTATTTTTTTCAAATGTTTCCTGGCATTGATCTGTCTACTGCCAACTATTTCTTTCTTTTCTATACCAAAAATGAGAACTTTTGTTGCCCTTTTTTTACATGATAGACAAGTTTTAAAACGATATGTACAGTCGTTAACCCAATGCCAAGACCCACAACTATAGCATGGACTGGATGGTATTTTTTTATGTTGATTATAATTAGAAAATTTTGTTTTACCTGTTCTTGAGGCGGGAAAATCGGTTCGGTTTGTTCGTCTTCGTACTTTGCGTACGTGTGCTATGCCAGTTTGTTCTATGTCTTTTGAGTCTTTCTTCACACTGATGCATCTCTGGCAGCCTTCGGCTAGTTTTTGAAGTGTCGGATCTTGTTCACTCTCCAATTTAGTACGTATTCTGTGTCTCATTTCCGCGTCTTTGGTTGAAACCAGGCCTTGGACGTAAATTAAGCATTTGAAATTGTCCGCGCTGAGTTCCGATAATTTGAAGTTGTCACAATATTTGTTAACAATGGATGCGAAAGTTATGTAATCTTCGCTGTCCTTTTTTGTAAGTTTCAAGCATTTCCATCTTTTATGGAATAGTGAATTATTATGGCTGGAAAGTTCCTTTAGCAATTTTATGGATCTTTTGAACGTTACTTCGCTTGTTTTTCTGGGAAGGATATAATCTACGAATTTGGTATATTCGCCTGTGCCTAATTTTCTCAGTAATAGGCGTACTTTACGTGCGTCTGGACGATCTTTGCAGTCAAAATCATATAGACCTTCGTACCTTCGGAAGGAATTTGCAAAAGGTTATCTTCGTCGGGTGCGTACTTGAACTCTTCGATATTACTCCAAATAGCCTCTTGTGAGAACTGTTTCTTTCTCGGATTTTTGCTTCTTATTTGTCATTGCAAGTAACAATAATTCTTGCAATTCCAGATGTTTCTGATCTTACCATTGTTGCTATTCAAATTGGATGTTGATAAGTTCCATAATGGTTGACTTAAAATCTTCCATGTTAACGTATTTGTTTGTGTGTGTGTAACCTGATATTCTCTAGCCTATGCACGCAACAACAACAAAAAAACCTTTCCTTTGTTGTCAGTGAAAATTTGATATCAAAAAAAGAATTTATTTTTTGGTGTTAGTTTCGTATTATCCTATCCTCGTCGCCACTTGTTATTCGCGACGGATAGCAAAAAAAGGTATGTCCTCCGCGTAGAGAGTTGGTTTCGTCGTCGCCACGTTATACTGTGGCGAACGAATTTTTTTTCTTCCACCGAATGAATTCGAATCTTCGTCGCCACTTGTTATGGTCCGGTTCCTTGTACAACGGTGATAGTCCAAGGTAGAACCAATAAAGAAGAACTCGAACACAGGTATGGAATAACACAGATATATTACAAACAGGAATATATACAGAGAAGTATAAGTGTTAGTATGAACAATCGGGTATAGTAGAGAGAACAATGTAGTCTCGACCAGTATCACTATTACAATGTCTTGCAGTAATTGTCTGAACGCGAATTTGATCCGTATTGCCTCTGACTCGACTCTTGACTCGACTTGAACTACTGACTCGACTTGAACTACTGACGATATTCAGTCACCCCCCACGAAGGCGTCATGTGGCACAAGGCCTTTTTAACGTGGGATCTCCGAGCCCATTGAACCCGTATAAACGGGTTCAGGGTCGGTTTACCTCCCCGAAAGAGAATCCGCCCTTCGGCGTAGCATCATTCGGGTTCCTCCCCACCCGAAGGCAGAGAGTTCAACCGATCTGTAGTTCAAGACATGAACTACTGACTATATTTAGCCACCCACCACGTAGGCATCATGTGGCACAAGGCCAGTTTAACATGGGCTCCCCGTGCCCGTGGGCTCGACCAAAAACATGCCCATTGAACCCGTATAAACGGGTTCAGGGTCGGTTTACCTCCCCGAAAGAGAATCCGCCCTTCGGCGTAGCCTCCTTCGGGTTCTCACCACCCGAAGGCAGAGAGTTCAACCGATCTGTCGTTCAAGACTTGAACTACTGTCGATATTCAGTCACCCCACCACGAGGGAGTCATGTGGCACAAGGCCTTTTTAACGTGGGCTCGGTCAGAAATATGCCCATTGAACCCGTATAAACGGGCTCAGTGCTGGTTTACCTCCCCGAACGAGACTGCCCCTCGGCGTAGCCTCGTTAGGGTTCCTCTCCGACCGAAGGCAGAGAGTCAACCGAACAGTCATTCAGAACTTGAGCGACTGACGATATTCAGTCACCCCCCCCTACGAGGGTGTCATGTGGCACAAGGTTTTTTTAACGTGGGCATTCCCGAGCCATTAGGCTCGGCCAAAAAAATATCCCATTTGAACCCGTATAAACGGGTTATGGGCCGGTTTTACCTCTCCGAAGGAGACTCCGCCCTTCGGCGTAGCCTCCTTCAGGTTCCTCCCGCCCGTAGGAAGAGAGTACAACCGTGCAGTCGGTTCAAAACTTGAGCGACTGACAATATTCAGTCACCCCCCCACGAGGGTGTCATGTGGCACAAGGCCTTTTTTAACGTGGGCACCCAAGCCATTAGGCTCGGCCAAAAATTTCCATTTGAACCCGTATAAACGGGGTTCTGGGCCGGTTTTCCCCCCGAAGGAAACTCCGCCCTTCGGCGGAACCTCCTTCGGGTTCCCTCCCGCCCGTAGGAAGAGAGTACAACCCAGTCGGTTCAAACCTTGAGCGACTGACAATATTCAGTCACCCCCCACGAGGGTGCCGCGTGGCACAAGGCCTTTTTAACGGGCATTCCTGAGCCATTAGGCTCGGCCAAAAATAGCCCATTTGAACCCGCAAAACGGGTTCTGGGCCGAGCCTCCTCCCCGAAGGAGACTCCGCCCTTCGGCGTAGCCTCCTTCGGGTTCCTCCCGCCCGTAGGAAGAGAGTACAACCGTGTAGTCGGTTCAAAACTTGAGCGACTGACTCCTTGCCTACTCTTGAGGCCCAGTATTTATTAAGTATGGGATAGTTCATTATTATTATAATTATTATTGGTAAGATCCCATAAAAGTTATCAATGGTAATGCGACTTTTGGAACACCCTTCAATGTGAAATAAACTTCTTGATCATGTCAATGTTTCTCTCCAGTTTTTCTTTTCCATTGTAATTATTTCCCAAGTGATAGAGATTCTGTTATATATTAGAATTCATTGGGCACCTCGGCATGGTCTAGTGGTTAGCAAGCTTGTCTCGATAGATAAATTACAACTGAAAAGAGAGTTAGACTCTCAATAGGTGCCCCATACTTTCAGCCTTGTGCCACAACTAAGCTACGCTTAGAACGTAACTATTTTAGATTTCATTGTCATTGAGTATCGTATGTTCCGTATCTTCTAAGTATGTTTGTTATCGTGAAGATTCTCAGGCTTCATTTGCTCAAAGCCATTTTAACTATTGATTTTTGAAATCGGTTCTATAAAGCAGAGATTTACTATATATCATTATCGTTGCTTCCATTCATGTCATTCATATGAATATCTTGCTCTTACAAACCTATTTAAAAATATGGCTCATGTTTTCTTGTTAATTATTTGTCTTGTATACATTTTTTTGTGTTCAGGGAAACTTCATCAAGCGTACCGTATTTTCTATTTACTATCATTACCATGTATCATGTATGCTAATTTATTATGACTGTGGCTAAACTGTGCGAGAAATTGCTTGTACATTTAAACGCCTCCAAAGTAAAAGAGCTTTCATTTAATCACCACTTAGAACCTTTCTTGTCTGCCATCAGCACTGCTAGACTCCAGGAGAATAAGACATTGCATCTTTATTAATATTGATCTTCACTAAGCCTACGATGAGAGCAGGTTTATTCGTTAAACAACTATCTTTAAAAAATATCAATTAACCAAATGATAATTGTAATATTATAAATATTAAATTTCCATATATAAAAAAGTTTCATTCGTATGCAGTGAAAAATGCTAGTAGGTATGTAATTTTATATATTGTATAAAATTCACTGGAAATTTACCTAATGAAATTATAAAGAGAAACTGTAATTTTTTTTTAAGCATTTCACCCCAAGCAAGGCGGGAAGCCACTAGGACGCAAGGGGTTACAGAAAATATAGAGCGAGATCAGATAGGAGTGATAGAAGAGGGTATGAGGAGAAGAGTAGTGCATAGATCAAGGCAACTAGAGATGTCGATTGACATTACATTTGAATAGCTGGAGATTATAGCTCTCAGGGAAGCTGGAATAGGGAAAGGGAGTTCCACAGGCTAGAGGTGCGAGACATTAAGCTATTGAAGTAGAAGATACGGCTACATTTAGGAGTTTCGACAGTGAAAGTTTGAGAGCGGGATGCCAGCCTCGTAGGCCGCTTGAACTCATGAAGTCTGGGAACCAGCGAATGCAGCTCCTCGGAGTATTTGTAGAACAGACAGAGAGAGGCGACGGCGCGTCTGTGAGAATGTGACTGTAGACGAAATGCCAGAACAGGGCCAATTATATTGCATATCCGCCTCTGGAGCCTATCAAGAACCCCGAGGCAAACAGAAGGGGCACCAGACCATATATGGCAGCAATATTTCATGCAATACTCCATGCAAGAAAAATTTCCTGGCGCGGCACAGGGATCCAACTTTCCTTGATATGCTCATACATCAAAAGTCACTATATTTAGTAAATAAATAACTCTTTCATGTAAAAATCGGTATAAATTTGAGAATTTAAACAAATTATCAACGATTTAATCACCATTAATAAGCGATAAAAACAGCAGAGATATGAATGCTCTCATTGGGCATTGTCATTCTATTTAAAAATTAGGCTAAGGAGAATGAATTGACATTGTTCTTGTTACTAAATATCTCCGAAATTAAATTATTCCAATGATCGAAAGGCACATATATTTACGTGTGCTCACGTGTGTAATTCTATGCAATTATGCTAATTACATAAATATATATATATATATATATATATATATATATATATATATATATATATATATATTTATATGTATGTATGTATGCATATATGTATGTATGTATGTATGCATATATATGTATTAATGAGAGAAATCTTCCTCTAAATTACTTCCAGATTCTCTCTAGATATGGGAAGAATAGACACTTTTTTATGCTCACGGATTTAAATGTGAAACGCTGTCTATATTTCATTCATAGGAAACGACATATATACAAATACAAATACTTTTCTCGGCGGAAATTCTCCGTGACATCTCATAATATTAAGACAATTACAATCTAAAGATAACATTTCTGAGTATATTAACAAACCAAAGAAAACCTGACAAAATAATAATCAGCTTTTTAGCTGATTATTTTCACGGCCGGCCTGAGAAATATATGTTTTTACACAGAACAAATACGAAATTGTAACTTGGGTAAAGACTCCAAGTACTGCTCGTGAAGCAGTATTATCATACACTGTTTTTTTTTCAGATATAAATACATATTTTTATTCTTTTTCAAACATTTTGTGACGGGGAAAAAAAACGTATAACAATGAAATGATTGTGTCTGTACATGATACATTTCATTCCTGCTGCGATATTATACGGTTTGCATAATGATGTATCGTGCGACGGTGAAGCACAATTGCTCCTGTAATTATGACAGATGCATTTGAAAAGATATGTGCTGTGAGCCTTCGACCAACTGAACGTTCATTATGGAGGATTGCTGCGAATGTTTTACGAGACCTAAAGCTGAGTATTCGATAAAAGTGGCCACATCCTTTCGCTCATAGACATGGTCTGATAAATACTAGAAACTTTCCCTATGATTCACGCATAGCAAAAGGTGGGAAAATTATGTTACACGTTCATTCCTTTAGTACTTCCTCTGAATAAAATTGATGTTAAAATTTATGTAACTACCCAGGCACACGAAGGGAATAGTACGCTGAAATGTTAAAATTTTCAATCTACTTGTTTTGAAATTTTTGTGACATTAATTTAGATTTCTTTTATATTTTATTTATTTTTTTTTTTGGTCAGTTTTGTTATTAAAAATCAGGCAGGGTGATAGAGAAAATCTGCCATTAAACTTGAAAAGTTGTAAGAAACTGGACATAAATTTACTGTGGGTCATCTAACGATTACAATCCTTTACAAAGCCGAAATTGTTTTCCCATTTACTTAAAGTTGCATTTTTTACAATCCAGTAGGTACTGTTTAAATATATAATAACACAATCGGTTATATAAGTATCATTATACGTGCATACCATGCGACAATTGTAGCCCTAATTTGGAAGCTAATTTGTTTACAGTAAATGAATATACAGTGTGGTCAATAGCGTACCAGCAATGCATACGCTAAATTTACATATGATGCGACCCTCTAAAATTAGCTTCACAATTAGGTTTTGAAATGTCGCATGTTACGCTAACATATACGGTATATAGAATTTCATAGTGTACTGCATCCAGTGTTGTCCTTCTCCTAGATTAGTTTGAACTCAATGCTAGCCAGATCAGTTTTGCTATTTAGATTCCATCTTCAAAACGGCTAGTATATTAGTAGGAATAATTTAATCATGGTTTTTATTTATTATATGCTAAATATTTTTCTGGGGAAATTTACTATTATGTATTGATCTTGGTTTATTTCACATGTTTCCATTTTATAATATTTTAATTCTAAATAAATGTTTTGGGTGTCAAATTCTACATACGTTTTCCAAATTCACAAAATAAGGAAAATATCATTTGAATAATTTTATATCAGTTTTATGAAATTAACATATGTAACTATGCCTCTACTTTCGAATTTGGAAAATATTAATATGAAATATTTTGTCTTCCAGATTATAACAGAATCTGTGTACACACAAAGCAACAAGAGGCAAATATTTTTGATGTTGTATGTAAATCCGTAGTCATATTTACACGTTTTCTGTATTCATGATGGTGAATTGTAAAGGAATTTCCCCTGATATTCCACAGTTGACCGTAGAGCATTCCAACAGATTAAGTAGATTTGTAGATGTTATAAATGGTAAATTTTTTTTTCAAATAACTTTTTTAAGAAACACAGCTTATTGTTTCCTTTTTTACACACCTATAATCTCTAAATCAACTGTTTTTCTTTCAATTTCAAACGAAAAATTCAATATTCGCCTTATTTCTTTATTGACACCAATTCACTCACAACATTATATCGATAAAGTTAAGAACACGGTACGCCTTCTTGGCCTCACGTTTACCCCTGATATGAAATGGAGTGACGTTATCGAATCAATCGCTTTCTCTAACACAAGGAAAATTGTTTCATTGTGTCTTACCAGATTTTTTTTATTGTCAGAACCGATCTTGCACTTTTATAAATCTAACATTCGTACGGGGATTGATTATTGTTGCCATTTCTGGTCTGTTACTCATGATGTACATCTAGTGATTCTTGACACAATCTAAAAGGTCTGTAAGATAATCGATCCTGAGAAGAGACCTCGACTTCAGTCACTTTCTCACCGGCGTCTAGTTGTTTTTGCTTCTGTCTATTCCGCAAATATTTTCATGGCAACTTCTCTGACGAGAATATTTTTCATATTGCTCCGACTACATGAATTTAATCGTGCTACTAGATTGGCAATTCGATCACACCATTTTACTATTGAAGTAGCAAAATCTAACCGCCACTTATACTCCAAAATTTTCTATTGTCGCACATCCCACCTGTAGGAATTACTCCCCTTTTCTTGCTTCCTTGATAACTCAATATTCAAAAATTGAAACGCAACGTTAATCGCCATTTTCTAACATCCTTTTCATTTTTGTCCTTTTTCAATCCTCAATATTCTCATTCTTAACTTTCGATTACACTTTCATTCCGTGTAACATTTGTATTCTAGTAACATTGCCGTCTTACGTGAAGTCAATTGATATAAAGAAGCACAATATGCTGTTATATAAAAGTGTGTGATAAACCAAATGATATCTTGTATAAGCAACGCCAACATCGCTCAAATGAAGCATGCTTACTTCTTTAATATTGTTAAAGATAATTGTTACCTCAAATGATAACAATGAATTATTAAATTGTTACAACCAGGCAAAGGTGGTATTCGAGTGAAGGAACAGAAACACACGCATAGAAGAAAGGAAGAGAGGTTTATTTTAAAAGATAAAGACAGGGAATCGAGTAGCAGGATATTTATTGCCGAAGCAAGCCCATAGGTATCTCCTGTTCTCACTATATGTATTTACTGATATAGTCAGTCAATATAGGCGGTAGGGAGTGTGTGGACAATCCATTACAACATAAATGAATAAGATATTCCGTGGGATCATAACATTATGAGAATTCTTAGTATAGCTGGCCACTCGTATTCGAAGATAACCATCTACTAGAGCGGATAGATAATCCTTATTGCAGACACTTGCTCAGGTACATTTGTGTTTATGCAACACCCACATAACCCACCTGTGGTTTATACTGCACCTATGCTTAGCAGAACTTAGTTACAGTTTCTGGGAAAGAGAGTGTTATCTAGCGTGATTAACAATTTGAACTAGGCCTGCAGGATCAAGTCCCCCGACAAGGTGACTTGTGACTTCATGATAGCAGAGATATTGACGGTACCCAAGGGTTCGGTCTACGTAATTAAACTTATCATGTTATAGTATTCAGGAAATTTTCCAAAGGTGCTAAACGCTGGGATCAACACCTCCAGTCCGATAAAATAATGTAGTCACCTTCTTGACAAATCGACAATGGTGAGATTCACATGGTCAGAATGCAAATGTTGTAACCATTCTGCCACGTGACCATACAGGTATTTATTGGTAGTGTTTTGAAAAATACTTTATACGTAATGAATACGTATCTCTTAAAATATTACTTATGCATGAATGACATAACAAAACAAAGTACATTTAACGCAATTTCTATTTTAATATTCAAAGACGAGAATTGCTCCTGAAGACAGGGTAAGTCTCAGGAAATTTAGCAAAATGAGGCAGTAGTTTCAGAGTAAGATATCTGAGTTAGAATAACATATATATTGAGCGTAAACAAAACGATGGGAAATCACATCCGAATAATAAATTATTTCCATGGAAATGATGTTAGTAATTTTCCCAAAAGAACACATTTGGTTCAAATGACGCAGGCGAAGATCATTTATTGTATATCCGGAGACGATCCGCATTCAATAGATTCTATCATTCTTCTCTTTTCGATTATTCACTTTCCCATCCTCAAGAAGCCATTCTCTCACTCTCTCTCCCCATCCTCTCTTTCTCTCTCTCTCTCTCGCTCTCTCTCTCGCTCTTTCTCTGTCAATAACCATTTTATTCTACAAAAAATATTTGTTGATGTGCATGTGACACAGGCTATTTTTTGAAAACGATTTATTTTTTTAAATGATTTACTGCTTTACTCTTTACACAAACGAAGATATCTTAAATTAAAACGTAGCTAATATTTATAGTATCAGAAAAGATGCGCAGATATTTCAGCGTGAGTGAATTAATCGCGACGCCATTTCATTATTTATTGAATAATCCGCGATAAAGTTAATCAATTTTTGTGTAATTCTGTTTATATAAAAGACTATTTTTAATATTGTTATTACTATTTACATTAGTTACATTGTTCAGAATGTTGCCCCCATTCTTGTTGCCATATTAACGACGTTTCGGCCGTTATACGCTCTTTCTTTTTGAAGGTGATTGGAACTTCGAATTTGACACACAATTTCGCCAACCGGAATAGTCTGTTTTCGTTACACGTTTCATACTTCATCCGGGTGTCTCAGTATCAGCTATCTCTTTTTGATTCAACTCTCCATGATCTTGTTTAACGTAGCTGTAGCCATTGAAATTACAACACTTTGGATCAAGTCACTGGATAGGAAAAATGATTTTATCCACTGTCACTTATAAAAACTAATATCTCAGAAACAATTTCTTACCAAAAACACATTTGTATGAAAAAAGAAATTCGTATTGATTAACCATGATGAACTACTGAATTATTTTTTAATCAACAGAGGTCTCCATTATAAATTAAAATGAAATATATTCGCATAAATCTCAGGTAGATATTAAATTTATGAATAGTTCAGGGAAATGAAACTGGGACTCTTAAAAAAAACAATATATTTCCACTTTTTATCAACTAACATTATTTTTCACAACAAGATACTTTGACCTGAGGCTAACAATTATTTAATTTGCAAATACATTTCACTCATAAAAAAGATTAAAACGATTACTGACAATAATTGCTTATAAAAACGTTTTTAGTTGCATCCTAAATCAGAATTGATACTACATTCATGTTCTAAATATTGTATTTTTTAAAGCAATTCAGTAGCACGCAAGAGGTTATAGAGGATTGAGAACAAGATTAACGAGGCGTGTTTGAGGAAAGGATACAGAGAAGGACGGAGGACAAGCTCCGGATGTCTTAGGTTGATTGACATTACACTTGAATATTTGAAGATTATACTCATCCGGGAAGTAAGCAAGGGAAGGGAGTTCTACAGACGGGAAGTGCGGGAGAAGATGTGGTCTGAGTTGAAGTGATGGTTACATTTAAGCGTTTTGACAGTGAAAGGATTGGACCGAGATGCCAGCCTGGTCGCTCATTTAAATTCATGTAGCTCGGAACCAGCGAAAATAGCTCATCTGAACAGTTGTCCTGAAAATATTTGGAGATGAGACAGAGGAAAGCCACGGCCCGTCTGTGAGAATGTGACTGTAGGCTAGACGCCAGATCAAGACATTGCATATTAATCTCTGGATTTCGCCAAGGACCTCAAGACGTACAGCGGGGTCACCGGGCCATATATAACAGCAATATTCCATGCAAGGTGGGATGGTTAATTTATAGATTTGAATGATGGGATCAGAAGATAAAAACGTTCTGACCCAACATAGAGAACCAAATTTTCTTGCGGTTGATGAAACTATTGATTCAATGTATTTTTCCACCTCATATCAGTGGACATAGTGAGACCAAGCAGGCGTAAAGTGGCACTCTTAGGGAGATGAGAATTAGCCATTCTGATGGGTTGTAGGAAGGGATCGCTGTGGTGGGTAAAGGAGAGCACTTTCGCTTTGGGAGCATGAAATTTTGGAAGCCATTTCCTGGCCCAGTCAACCACAGATTGGAGGTCCTTTTCGAGACCACTAGCCAGGCTAGTTTTGTCAACTACACCAGATTTGCGACTGAGACATGAATAGATACTAATGTCCTCCGCGTAGATGCTTATTTGTGAACTGATGACAGCGACAAGGTCATTGATGACGTTCAGGAACAGTGTAGGGTCCAGAGTTCGTGATAAGGGAGTAGGAGGAGAACGCATTTTTGATGAACTTCATTTCACGGTTTGACAGGCATTATTGTATTAAGTTGTATTAAGTCAGATAATCTCCGTGTAATAACGTATCCCTGAAGATTACGAAGAAGACCAGTATGCCAAACCCTATCAAACATTTAGAGATGTCTAGAGCCATAACTACAACTTCTCCATTATTGTTGATTGCTTGCTATACCATTCATTTATGGCCATCAGAAAGCCAGCGGTAGATCGGGCAATGCGGAAACCATATTGCTTGTCGGAGAGCTCATTACGTGAATTAATGTGCTTAACAACTTCGGCGTCGATTAAAGCCTCAATGACTTTACTGAAGAGTGGTAAGAGACTGATAGGACGGAAGTTATATGGAGCAGAAGGGATACCAGAGTTCTTAAAGACAGACACAACAGACGAGGACTTCCAACATGTGAGGAAGTAGTTGTAAAGTTTAGAGAGGACACGAGTCAATATAGGAGCACATTTCTTCAGGACAATGGTGGGTATCCCATCGCTACAATTAGCTTCATGAGAATCTATTAAGAGATGATTTCCAATACCATCCTTGGGGCTATATGCATCTCATTCAGTAGAGCCTCAGCTCTAGGGGAAAATCAAGTATTGGTACACCAGATGAGTCTAGCATTGAATAGGATGAGAATTTACGAGCAAAGGATTCAGACTTATCAGCTGAGGAGGTCAGAACCTCAAATTGAATAAATAATGCAGGTATTGTGGGTTTGCTCTTGTTCAGCACGCACTTGCAGAGTCGCCAATAATCTTTAGAATCAAACTTGCGAGAGGCAATATCTTGCTTCATTCTTTCGGCAAGAAGCAAATTTGTTTCATTGAAGGACAAGCTTCCACTCGTTACGGACAGTAACAAAAAGACGTCTGTTACGATAAGACAAGTCTCTACGGTACAGACGGAAGTAGTGATTCCTGTGGGCAATAGCTGCTGAGCAAGCAGCTCTGAACTATTAAGATGAACGCGATTTCACTTTTTATTTTCTTGCAAGGGATGAAGCTTTTACCCATGATAGTCATCAGGCGTATATTTTTGAACTGGGAGGTTAAAAATAGTATTCCAGGGGACATCGCGTAGGAAATCACGGAACGAGTCCCAATCAACTCGTTGATAATAGATAGATGTTCTGTTGGTAGGAGGTTCTTTACTTAGAGAGGTGTAGAAGGAGATGGTAACAGACACGATGGCATGATCAGAGTTGCCAAGAGGGCCGTTCGGCGTGGCACGACAAGACACGGGGATGAAGGTAAAACAGAGATCAAGAAGAGAAGCCTTACCATCATGCTTACTAGGGAAACGCGTAGAAAAATCAACCACTTGTGTGAGAGATTGAGTGATTGAAAGGTTACGTGTTTGCATGACAGGAAGTTCAGTTACGTTACACAGTGTTTAAGCCATTTTTTATGGTGGGCATTGAAGTCACCAAGAACAAATATGTTTGCAGATGGATGTGGAGTGATAACCTTGTCTATATTATCGGAAATGCAATCGAGTACACCACAGTCTTGGAAGGATAGAGAAAAAAGGATAACTTATAGAATTGAGGAGAGATAGACGTAGACATATGTATAAATTGCATGTAGATTCAAGATAGTTTTCAATCGCCAGTCGCAGACGATCTCGTGCGTAAAACCCCAGGCCATGTATGTGGGTAATTGGTTTCTTTCTAAGTAGAGGAAGGTAACCGGTAATCGAGGTCAGAAGATAGGATTGATGGATTGTTTGATCACACAGAGTGCTAGTATATCAGGAGACTTTTCAACCATGAACGATTTCACTCTGCAGAACATTGTCTGAATGCCACGGATGTTGGAAAGGTTTTGGAGAATAAACCGTAAACACAGGATTGCGACCTAACGAGGTAACGGTTCGTTTATTTGTATGTTTATTTAAAAAGTGACAGAAAATAGATTATAAAAATAATTATTAATGAATTACTTCGAGTTCAATTATTATTATTATAAATATTATTATTATTATTGTTATAATTATTATTATTATTATTAGTAGTAGTAGTAGTAGAGGAGGTGGTCCATATTTCATACATTGCAGGAAGTATTATCCTATTATATAGGGTAACGCTGCGTTGCCTTGCTGGTCTGAATTAATTTGTGAAAGCCGTTCTTTTATGACGAAATATAAATTGATTATATTTTACATTTTTTCCCAGATTGTGAATTCAATATCAATGCAAATTTCTACTATCATTCTTTAAATATTCAGCTTTTTATAAGGGTTGCATTATTTTAATAGATGTTTCTTACACATTCCAGCCGTTCTCCGGGAGTCGGTTGAATTGTAAGCAAGCTATACACTGATATGCCCAATTTATTTTCTAGACATAGGGCTGCATAAATAACGGCTACATTTTTTTTTTCTTGAAGTTTGAGACAAACCAGATCTTGAATAATCAGTTTACTGGATAGAAGAAAACTGTCTTTTACCATAATTACACCCTTCCATATAATTTAGGTAGAAAATATATGCGATTTAACATTAGTTTTTATTGCATCTTTCATAGAAGATATTTTTTTTTATATCAGTTATTTAAGCGAAATAAATATTCAATGTAAAGGGCATTCGTTTTCAGCACTCTTCTTATTTGTAAGAATAGGAAATTAGTGAAAACCTTAAAGCTATCGATAGTATCTAGATTTTAGTCATATTTTGTACAAAGGTAATTTTTCTTTTGAGAATACAATGCATATTTTAGATTATCTGAACGCTATTCTTTTGTAAATCAGGCATAATTTAGATTTAGCATCTTCAATGTAATGATTTGTATTTTGCGAATGATCTGTATTAACGCATATATATCAAAGTGAATATAATATATTAACATACATACATTTTATACGTCACATATATTTGATAATATTTCTTGTTAATGCAACTATTCATTAGTAAATAACAATCGCTGTAATCGAATAATGTATAACGTAAAATTCACATTAAATTCAGTTCATAACAATGGGTCAGAGTAGGAGCGTAATCAGCCAACATGTTTTTTTCCTTCTATGGTTAGCTAATTCTTATGCATATTAATTAAGATCCTATAAAATGGATACATTTTTCAATCCTGACCCAGTTACTCCAGAATTATGAAATAGTTGCGAAAGTTGAAAATAATGGGTAACTGTAGAAGCGAGGTTTTGTTTAAATCTGCTTTGCCATGTATATAGCACACTTCCTTTAATTTCAGATTTACAACGTAATATTTACAATAAACAGGTATCTTCCAGTAAATTTACTTTCATCTCTCGGATATCTGTATTTTGAACGTAAGGTTTTACGCAATGTATATATGTGAGCATCATTTTATGGAATTTTTAATAATTAAAAGAAATATCCTGTTCTAAAATATAGGTAAATGATCCTCTCGGCTACTCTCATTTTTTTTGATCGCCTATAACATTTTTGAAGTTATTCTACTAATACACACATTTTCTTTTTTGCAATTACTGTATACTTACAAGTGAAATTATTTCATATTGTACATCATACTTTGAACTTGCATTGGTTTAAAATTGCATTCTTCATTCAATTTTAATGTAAACATTTATCAAGCTAATTCTTGCAGGTCATACTGAATTGTATATGTTTTCATTTTAAATCTATCTTTGATTTAGTATTAAAATTCGGAATCCATTTATTCTGCATCGAAACTGAAATAATTATTTGAATATTTAGAAAAATAGTTTTACTATATTTAATAGGTTCCTCAACGTTAACGAACATTCGCAAGTTCATTTTTTAAAGCACCACACATCACCTCCTGAAATACTTGAAATGTTATCTTTTATTCAATATAATCTATTTGGATTAACAATTTCTTTCTAGCTATGCTACTTTCTAGGAAATATCCATCAATCCATTATTGGTTTGTGCTAATTATAACACGTAATCGTTGAGAGTGATAAAACGATGTCCCTAAATGCGGAATTAATACCAGTAATACGTTGACAGATAACATGATTTTAACGTTGCTTTGTTATTTTTAAAGATTTTTTTTCTGCAGGTATTTTCAGAATTATTTTCTGTGATACAATGATTACTAACAAGTATTTATAGCGGTTAGGTATCTTTGCACTGAATTATTACCTGTTTTAAAACTTTGTCTTGAAACTGGCTTAATATATTTGATACTCTTGTGAAGGTATAAAGTTAAGAGTGAATCGATTAAATATATCCCGCAGCTCAAATTGTTTAATATATTTATTCTATGACTTGTAACGTATTTCTTTGTAGAGAGCCTTCTATTCAAAACTGTGTTGAATACTGTAGTATTGGTCATCTAAATCTTATAGAGAACGACAACTGCAGTGTTGATATTCATAGATTACTTAAGAAAATGCGCACTTATGTTACTGTGAACGAACACTGACAAGTGAATGGAATGTTTATACCTATAGAGAAAACCCCATTAACCCTTTTATCCCTGATCACCGCTTTACTGGTGTTAGAGAAAAATGACTAGATGCCAAGTCACCGAGAAAACACTTGCGTCATGTTTTGCTATTGGTTGTCTTATTTTGAAGTGTCAGTCAGAGAATCCCTAATAGTCTCATTGTCCTGGAACGTTATACCAACATGTCTGCATCTTTTCATTGTCTTTTGTGCATGTGTTTTGGACAAAAACAGATCGTTTTTACCACGAAACGTGCAGAGTTTAAACGTGTGTCGTCAGGGAAGTAATCAGGGACTAATTTTGAATTTACCGTGAAGCATTACATACCAATTATTTCGAATTTTGACTCAATTATTCATGCAAATAGGAGAAAAACATTTGTTTTTATATTTCGGATATCAACATGTATAGGGAACTCAAACCTAAAATTCGGGATCTAGATAGTAAGACTATCATTGGTACCGAATATTTTAAAGTATATTGGTACCGAATATTTTAAAGTATATTAAGTGTACGGATTTTCATTTTTTTTTTAAATTACTTGTGTCGTCTGGTGTATACGAACTCTTCAGTGAATGTAGAAACTTTGAAGAGAAGTTTCTTCCAAGAAATATTGATTATCGCCAGACAACCAGAACTCAACAGGCTGGAGAATCATTCAAGCATTACACGTTCTGTCGAAAGACTGTAATTTAAAATATGTTTCCTCTCAATTTTCCTAAAAGTACGCTATTAGATATGCTTTTTTTTATGGGCTATTCTGCATAGACTTAAAAAAAAAACCCAGAAACGCTCACCCTCACATAAGTTGGTAATCAAGCGCTAAGTGCGGAAATGGAGATTCTAAATTCTGAAGCATTTTTTGCTGATACCCAAAAAAAGGTATCAAGCGGTGTCGGTATCACAACCCTGAACTAACGCTTTAACTTCTCAGCCAAAAAATAAATAAAAATAAACAAGGAGACAACTCTCGGACCTTCCACTCTTAAGAAATTCCCTTTTAAAAGAAAGGTGTGTTACTGCGGTGGTCTTAGGCACCCTAGAAATAGGTATCAGGCTCTGAGTCCGACAGATCACCGTCGAGAGTGCAAATAGTTGTACCTATGAACCCGAAACGAAAAGATGTTAGTCATAGACTTTTTCAAACGATAAACTGTTTTAGCATAAAGTATGCCTATCCTCTGCCGGCTTACCGACATTTTGTGGAGTATTGAATGCTGAACTTTTATTTTCGATTGCAAGAATAATATTTATTTGGTAAAAAATATGGTATTAGCAAACTTTTGGAGAAAACCAAGGTTTTCCAGATATAACTCCAACTATTTAAGATAGAGTTAGGCTGAAGAGAATAATTTTGGTTCACCACTGGAGTAGACGGGTATTGAAAACTAAGCACATTTTGTCAATCACTGGGTCCGTACAACGCTTTTAGCCACTGGGTTAAGTATCCTCAAGGAAAAAAATCGAGAGTTTAGTTAAATATAGATAACTGAGACATCTGAAAGGGGCATGGCACGTGAAACAAAAAAAAAAGATTTAAGCCGGTGGATGAAATAAAGCATTCAGTTCGAAATTCTAATCACCTGAAGAAGGACGGAGCGTAAAACAGCCGAAACCTCGTGAATATGGCAATAAAGATTAGGACAAGAAGCCGATCTATGTAAATAATGAAAATAATTGCAATGGCTCATTTCAAAAATATATACGTATATATTCTGTCATTTTAAGTTTGAAGCATTGTGCTTTCTTCTAACGTTTCGCTACAAACTTTTCAAGAATTACCTGCAGTTTCCTTTTTGAGTCTACTATGAAAACTGTATTGTCTACGTATCTTATATTTTTTTATGATTGTGCACACCAATAAAAACAACTGGTAGGAGTTACAGTTCTCTCGTGGGTAATGAACGTCATCTTTATATAATTCTGTGAATAATTATCACATTTCTCATTCCATTGTGCATCTACTTTTTTTGGATAAATTCTTCTACACGATTATTTCTCAGAAGTCTGATGATAATTTTCGATATGTGTCATATTAGGATTATTTTCAGATGGAGATAGCTTTTATTTTCACCTGACTTCTTAGGTTGAGCTACGAGAATATATATATTTCACAACTCTTTTATGGTTAGTATATTAATACCGAAAACATAAAATCCGTTACGGTTTAAGCTTGATAGCATCCATAATAGAATTTCATCTGATGCGGCTGCTTTGTTGCTGTACAAGTAGATCATTAATGATCTCATTTCAGAATTTGGTGATTCTAGTCCTTCCTTTGTTTATGGTAAGATTCCCTTGCTCGTCACGGACGATTAATCCAACATATTTTTTCCATCTTAGAAGTAATTTTCTTTCTCTATTTTCCTTTTATTCATCTTGTTTGGGATTTTATATTTTTTCCTGTTATTTTTCTCTTATGCATTTATTCTTATGTCCCATCAAAAATCTAAATGTTATTTTCCCGCGGACGGACGAGTGTAGCCAGGATTAAAGCATTAGATAACTTAGATATTTGGACGCCGTGACGTGAACAACGTATGAACGTAGTTTCAGGAAAAATATTTTAAAAGCAGCAAATTAGACATAAGGATTTAACGTTGGTCAATCAAACGGTAGATCAAGAATCTAAAATTGTCTTCAAGTGAAGCATATTCTCTATCGATATAAGCAGAGGGAATCAGCATTAAATCAGCGACAGAAGAGAAGCAACAACATCGACGGATCAGAAACGAACCATCTGCTCGACGTATCGACGCCAGAAAATTCTACTTAATACTCGCGAACGAGTAATTTGATACAAGAAAGAAATCCCCTCGATTGATAATTGAATTTATTTGTAAGTACGAACTTAGCGTACTAAAATCAAATACTTACACGAAATCCTTATACGTGTGATTTATAACTCATGTTTTCCATTCCCACAACGAATGAATTACTGTGAGAGAGACTCATCCTTTTCTTTAACAGCGGCATTGTTCCGGCTAATAAATAGTTGTCCTTTTTGTTCTATGAATCCATGTTTGAGTTTATTTATATTTCTATAGATAGAGACATTGCTGCATTATGTTCGACGAAATAAATCCTGGTTATCAGACCCTCTATATAAAGTTACCTCCTTTATTATGCTCATTATATTAATTTCTGTACACTTTTAATTGTGTCATTTCTCTTTCGTCGACCTGCATTTGATTCTGATTTTTTGGTGCAATATAGTAAATTGTCTCGCATATAGTGCCATTGTTTGCTAACCCCTTTTCATCATGTCGAAATATTCATCAAACAATTACTCCTTTTTCCATTGTCTAGTTACGATGAGATAATCTCCTTTGCTGAGTTCACAAAGCTTTTCTTAATATATTCCACTTTGAATTTCCATTGATTGTATTTACTTTTTCACTGTCAGTATATATCACTTTGCAATTCGTTTTATTCAGAAGTACGTCGTAATGAAATTTATTTAATCATGAAATTATATATCACTTACTTAGAGATTTTCTTTTTAATATCTCATTCTGGTTTTCTCCCCGCCTTTAGCCGTAGTGGCTATTTTTCAAAGCTACTTTTGTTGACCAGACAGATGTTTGCCTTGAATCACCATCACACTCTTTCCTTAGAATGTCTAACCTCTCGTGACTTTTGTAATTTCCTCCGATTCAAATTGATCGCTGGTATTGTAAAATTTGCGGTAGAACTGAGCAGTTTCTTTCTCTGAACATGTAATTCTTAGGGTAGATACACCTATAAATGGGCATAGTAAACGGCGATCTCTTTCTGTTAAACTAGAATTATTATAAGAGGTTTTTGACTGTATAACAGAGCATCTTTATTTGTGTCTTAGATTTTATTGATCGTACTGTTCTAATTGTTCCCATGAAAAAAACAGTGATTAGTAAACATGGCACATATACGATATAAACGCATTTATTTTACGGTCAATAAATGAAGTACAAACAAGAGACGCCTACAATTAAGTCCTAGTAAATGCGGTAGATGCGATTTTTTTATACAATTGTGTACTAACACGGCACCAAAATTAAATAAGGGGTTTCTAGAACCTGATTCGATACAACAATTCACCCAATGTACGCTCTACGATATCCGCATGGTTGAATTCTAAATAACCTGAAAAGGGACCAGGGCACGGGTTAGAAAGTACATTCCCGCGCAAAACTCAGATATGTTTCGTAAGTCGGTCACCGACTCAACATGAGATACAAGGACGGCTCGTCAGACAAACAGAAAGACATCTGAAATGGAAAAATCAATGAACGGGACGAGCCTCGATTAAATATTGAGACACACGTTACAATGTCAACGCGTATCTCGACGCAAGTTATTCTACGCGTAACGCTGTGATAAACGTACGTTTCGTATCTTCTCTCTATTCACTGTTTTCTAAAATAACTGTTATCGCACGTAATCATTCAGCAATCGCACACACTTTTCATTAGCGGGTGCTTTAGACACACATCTGTGTCTATGTCATTTCGATATTGGCAGACTCACGTGAACAAAATAACTTCGATCTGTTCAAACTCATTGTAAAGCTCACTTGCAACAAATACTTTTGAACACTCGAACTATTGACTACAAATAAGATAATTGAATTCTAATATATATATATATATATATATATATGTGTGTGTGTGTGTGTGTGTGTGTGTGTGTGTGTGTACTGTATAAATATCATTGGAATATTTAACTTGGAGTGCTTCCTTTTCTCCGACGATCATTTATTCGCGTGGTTTATTATCTTGTGTTGCATTTGCGGACAAGACACTCGGATTTTATTTTCCTCCTAAATTCCGAATAGACTGACCAACACAATCTCCGGATATATCAAAGTAAAAGCTAACAGTGGCAAGCAGCGAATAACAAATATAACGTTTTTTCTGTAAATGGTTGGAAAACATAAATATTAAAAGACAAAAGTTACTAAGAGTAACAATTTGAGAATATTGTGGTGAGCTATCTTTGCGCACGTTCTGAATTGATACGTCAGAAAAGAAGCAAAAAGAAGTAGTAGTAGTAGAAGAAGAATTTAAAATAAACATTCACTTGTTGCACCATAAATACTGATGTTTAATTCGTCGAAATGTACTGAATTGAAATTTAAACATGGCATATTCATATATAAGGCATCGTATCGTTTAATATCACCCCTGCTAATTTGACAATAAGGGATCATGTTTCACTTCAATGGCAGCAGTCAATCAACAGTGACTTGTTAGCACTACTCGGCTCTTCATGAAAAGGCCAATATAATAAGGAGCAGGTAAAAACAGCTGGAATGCTATATCGTCTAAACATCTTTGGGAAAAGTCGGCGCATCCAATATCTCTGGACGTGTGTGCTTGTCACATAATAGAATTCGCAGCCACATGAGTCACTACATTAGAATTTGTCGTTTGAGAACAGGAATATTAATAACCTTTCTGATCGCAATGCACAAAACGAGAGAAATAGACATTAAACAGAACATAAAATTTAGGGGACATGAGGGACCATATATATATATATATATATATATATATATATATATATATATATATATAGTATATATATAAATATATATATATGTGTGTGTATATATATATATATGTATATATGTGTGTGTGTGTGTGCGGGTGTGTAATTTAAATGATCAGCTTGTCAAAATTACGAATTCATTCCTAAATGAAAATACAATATCCTCGAAGCTTTTGGCTTCCTGATGTCATCCTGCGTTTAATCAAAGACAGTTGGTAAGTTTTTTTTTGTTTTGTTTTTTTTTTGGAAGATCTAGTGAGTGTTGTCACGTAGCCAAGTAATGACTTTTGATTTTAAATATATACATACGGATATTAATAATAATAACAATAATAATAATAATTATTATTATTATTATTATTATTCACAAATAATACTACATTACTATTAAAATAAATAAAATAACGTACTTATGATAACTTACAACATTACTCATACAAGGAAAACAACCATCAATATATAAAAACAAATATAACGTAAAAGCGCGCATCCTAAAGTGTATATATAAAATGGCATACATGTCAAACCTCCCCAAAGTTACAACACTGGTTACCTATCTCACAACACTCACTATTTCTAGGAAACTCACACAAAATCTCTACCAACAATGATGATGTTTTAAGGTTAGATCATATCTCTTGTAATTTTTTCAGAAATGAAATTCTGCAATATCTTTGCTGAGAAGGATTATCTCTAATTTGTAAAATTCAGAAATTTTTCTGCCTAAATAAAAGGGAATACCCACACAAACACTCACACACACACACATATATATATATATATATATATATATATATATATATATATATATATATATATATAGCAGAAAACTGTAAATTTTGACTGATAGAAAAATTAACAATTATCTACTTCAAAGATTGAAACAACTTATGGAATAATATGAATATAATAATAGTTAAATGTAGATATTTAAATAAGTATTTACTTTCAACACCAAATTCTCCTACATATAAATTTGTGACACCCACTGTAGCGTTCTTTGTTTGACTTTTCGTCACTGCCGCCGATATGTGACCCGGTCGATCGGTGGTCGTCTCCACCCGGAGGGAATCTTTGGTCAGGTTACCCAATGGTCTGGTCGGTCGTTTCTAACGGAACGAATGCGTAACGACTTCATAACAGATGCAAGAGTTTCGACACCAGCTCCGTCGTTCTCATCTCTCATTCCAATGGCTGAATTCAAGGCTAACCTACACACGTTGTAAGTTTGAATTTAGATTGACTAGATCAATCAGGCACAGGTGCTGTCGTTCAAGGTGTGCCTAAACTGGATGTGACGTCGTACAAGCGAAAAGAATTAAATGAAAACCGAAATGTTTCGAGTATTTTTAAAGAATGTAAATCATCTTTTTTCATTCTGTTCTATACAGGAATGTGTGTTCTTCCCAAACCGTTTCTTCTGAGAGTGAAACTTTTATACTTCTAGGCAAGTTCTGGTCTTCTAAGTAAACTGGATAAGTTTTTAAGTGCTGCCTTAGCTTCGTTCATCAGTATAACTTACTGTGTGTAGAAAGGCGAACTAGGGAGCAAAGAAATGTAGGATCTCTCAGTCATCTCACTTGTAACTTTCCCCACCTGCAAAACACGAACTAGCGATCTGCGCGAGGGCGCACTATTATCTGGGCTTCAACCAAAACTCAGTTCGGAATTCTGTGAATTCCCGATTTTCAACAGTCCCTTAGGTGTCTGGACAGGAAAAAATAATTTATTCCCGTCAATTACTTTCTATTTCTGTGTGGATCCCTTCGTCCATGAGGAGATATTACTGGATAGTTATCCTCATAAACACCTTACTCCTCAAATGGTACCTCATAGAAATTGCTTTCAGTGGGCGTTAGTAACTTCTCATTCTATCTTAGTATTTTATTTCCGCCTATCACCACTGCTTCCACACGACCAATGGCGTCTCTCTCGTGCTGGTGTGGTTAAGCTTGTTTTATTAATTAACTCTTTGACACCACTGCTTATTCAGGATTTATAATCCTGTTCCCAGTAGAAGTATTGAATTATCAACTGGAACATTGTTTACGCAAATCCTTTTGCGCTCTGCTAAAATTACTACAATTAACACATGGCCCACTCGTCTGTCCATTTCCTCAGACACATTATCTGTGTACATGGTATCTATGCGCTGTCGAAAGATATCTTCTTCGATTCAAGTAATTTTGTGTTTTCTCAATCATCATTTTTAACAACAATCATTAATCAATTTTCAGAGATCGCCACATTACCTTTTCCTAAAATTATCTTTGATGCAATTCTTCCTTTTCATGAGAAAAATAGACATTTTTGTAAAGAAGATGTTGATCAGTATACTTTTCGGGATATCTCTTAAAACTTCTTGACATCAGCATTTTCCCCTTGAATATTTATGGCTAATTAATTAATCATCATAGCTAAATAGTGCCACATATTCATATAACAAAAGAAATACCACACAAAATGCGACCCATCAAAAAACAAATCACCACACATAACACCTAATCCATAACAATCTCTAACGAAATCCAAAAATAAGTAACCACAATATAAAAAAAAAGTAATACAACACCACAGAAATTATGCACAAAATCCAACATACAAATCACCACAACTAACCCACTGACAAAACTCAAAAACCGCTTAACAAATTCCACCACATTAACAAAATAGCAAGCAAAAAAATTAATAACAACCACACAAAACAGAAGCAATCTATCCTAACTGCACTCTTTACAAAACGCAAAAAACACAAAATTATTAGATATAGAAAGCAAAAACAGAGAAATAAATAAAAAAGTAGAACGCATAAAGAGGTCCGAACACACGAACATAAATATACGCAGAGACACAGAGTTCGGCGTGCGCATTCAAACATATACGTACGGATACGTGTACGCGAAATTATTTTTATGTGTGTATGTATGCATTCCCATATAGCACACATATAAACACACACTCGCACAAACAATTAAACACACAAACATTCAATCATAACCTAAACAAAACGGTCAAAGCAAGATGTGACGTCCCTCTACAGCCTTCGCTCGCTCCTCGCTGCTTCGTTCGGGTGTCGCCGCTCCAAACGTGACGTCCGCCTGTCTGCGTCAGTCGTGTTGTCCCGTCGTGTCGCGGCACCCAAATGTGACGTTCTAACCTTCGCCTACCCACGTTGTGAATTGATCTTAGGCAGACGAAATCAATCAGTTGTTGGGGCCGTAATGCAAGTTGAGTTCAAATGAGAGTGGTATCGCACAAATATGTGTAGAAGAAAATAAAATAATGACTCAAAAGTTAAAGGTATCAAAAAAAAAAAGGATAATAATACTTTATATCTGGTTGCTGGATACATAGGACTGCGCCTATCTCCCGACCCGCTATATGGATTGTGACACGTTGTTTTTGTTAGGTGAGTTTTAACATCTTAAGTTGTCTGTTCTTTAAGAAATTGATTCTTGGTGTGTCTTCAGGCGGTAGTCGTAAAACTTATTTTTGTGGTATGGATCTAAGTCGCTCTTCAAAATTAAATTGTTCTTGGATTGAAGATGAGTTCGGAAGTGCGCGAATCTTAGTCAGCTGATGCGAATTTCAGCTGCAAACTGGAAACTCTTGAAAACCGGAGACCGAACTGATTTTCGCTCGCTGCGACTTTGCTTATATGGACGCCGAGTAAAACCGGGTGGGCTTTGTCGGGGTTTGAGGTTCCTTGATAATTCTAAATCCATAATCCACTTCTTTATTTTCGGTCAGGAATTTTCCACTCCTTTCCATTTTTGGAAGTCTTCTCTTACCCCCACCTTCTCTTATTCTCATATGGATATCTCACCATACTTCAGAGGGGCGTCAACAGTTCTCCCCACTTCTTCGTAGCAACTTCTCATACCTATCCTCTAAATGGGCGGCGGCGGGCTCTCCCCCTTGCGTCACATGATCACCTCCGCCTGGCTCTCGTTGACATTCGGCCAATGGCGTCCAACCGGGTGGGTGTGATCCAGCTAGCTTTGTTTTAAGAAAAAAATATATCTTGCTCAAAAAAAATATATATATATCTTTTTCTTTTCCTTTTCTTTCCTTAATCGCAGCTCTCATCCCCAATGTCACTTTAGATCTATCAATGCCAATTATCAAGTGGTTGGCTATCTAGCGAAACACAGCCAATTTCCGTCCCGAAAAAAAAACAGTTTCATTGTCCTAGCCGTATTTGCATTCTTGGTGCCAATTTCTGATAACATAGTTTTATTATCATAACCGAATTCTAACACCCATAGATGTCTTGTCAAAACGGCAAAGACGTAACCCAGGGTTGGGCTTCGTGTGCGGTTAATAGATGACCTATTATATCCGTTCCCGACAATATTGTTTGCCACCCTGACACAGTTAATTTTTCTTATCTATCCCAAGCTCTGTATTCACCTGGCCCTTGTCGCAGGGAATTTTCACCATTTCTGATAATCTGTTTGCCACAATGACACAGTTAATTTTTTTATCTATTTAAAAAAAACTGTGTATCAACCTGGACCCTGTCAGCTAGCCCCACGACAATGGCCGTCAGAATTTTCACCATTTTTTTTCAATTATCAAAATAACATTGTCAAATATCCCGGTCGTGGGTGGTTTTCCTTTATCATCTAAGCTTAAGTCTCGCCTCTCTTTTCCTTTCTTTCCTTTCTCTTTTTCCTTTCTTTTTTTTCTTTTTGTGCCCCTAAATGGTGTCACAAAGAGCAATAAATCGAAGTAAAGGAGCATATTAAGCAAACCACTAAAAATAGAAAAGAAACAATTGGTTTAAGAATATCATCAACAGAAAAAAAAATGTTCATTTATGCAACAGACATGAGAGACTTATAAAAAATTAAGTTTAGTTAAATAACATAACATCCCAAAATACATATGCAGGTAACACAAACACAAATACACACTTTGATACGCATGCACGAACACATAAACATACATACACCGATAAATGGGCACGTGCATGATTGTATGTATGTATGCGTGCATGCTTACACATAAATCAGGACACACAGAGACACAGACACACACACAAACATTCATGCACACTCGAAAATCAAACAATGGTCATAATTAAATGGTCAAGACAATACAGACAAACTAGTGACGAGCAGTGAAGGTGAAAAAGATAAAAATACAGGATGGAGAGGATTAGAAATGAACAACCAATCAACACCTATAAAGCGAAATGGAAAGTAACACATTCATGCCATTCGATTATCGCTTTAGCTTTATATTTGATATTGAGCACTCTCCCACAAAGTCAGCTTTCCTTAAATGCCGCCTTCCTGCCAAGCACTGAAAAACCAGCAATTTTGGTTTCTAAAACTGTCTTTCAAATTTACAATATATATATATATATATATATATATATATATATATATATATATTAGCTAGCTCTTGAGGAAAGCTCTTGATTAGGCCTTCATCAAAATATTTAGGGGGTAATAGAAGCGATAATAAATATTAAACTACAGAAGAATTCAAAATTGATCGCTGAATTTAAAAATGACATAAATATTTATCTTGTAAATGTTCAACAAAAAAGATGAGCTATCGAGTGTTGTGTCCCTTTATTCAAAAGTGTGTGACACACCTACTCAGTGATGTTTCATTTATGAAATTGAAGAAAATGAGTTATTGGGTGTTGTGTCCGTTATTTGAAAATATGTGACACACTGACATTGGCATTTATTATACAGAAGGAGACATAAAAATAAGAGTTGTGTCCCTTTAATTAAAAAACTGCCCCACTGAAACTGGCATTTTTAATTTTTCTGGATTAATAATACGTACGCTCCATTGTATTTTATTGTTTCTTTTATGATGACTATTAATGAATTATTCTTGCATGTAATCAGAATTATATTTTGATTATTACAAATATTTATATGAGTCTTTTCATATAAAATCTTTTACAGTATAGACTTGAAAACTTTGGGTGGATTTTAAATATAAAAGCCAGTCCTATTAGATTACTTATAGTAAAAATAATAATGGCAAACTTCGTGACCGCATTTACTGATTTATTAAAATATATGTACGATCTATAAGTAAATCTTACAATTTTATTACGTTCGTATCAACTGACAATAAGCCGATGTCCGTTTTTATGTTCTTTTTTTATTTATATTTTTATAATGCTCGTATCAATTGTTAATAAGCCAACCATTTCAATAATCAATGTAATAAATATACAATCAATCTGTTAAATAAATATTGTTTATTAATTTTCTTGAAAATTCTCAGGAATAAAGAAAAACTATGAATTCACTTTCGTATGTTTAGGTCGTATTACAATCCTAATTATCATATTTTAATACAAAAGTCCCCTCAGAGTGTAAGTACTTTAACATAAATGCGGTGTTATGTGAAAACAAAAACCTTCATTTTGATATTCTGTTAGTCTGTTTAATTTTTTTATTTTTTATTTTTTTTATTGGCAAGATCTAATGTCCATATTAGCCATATTAATTGTTGCTGTGTCCTCCCTCTAAATAGTCAGATTCTTCCACCTACTATAAGATTAGTAGGAGAGAAGACATTGGGAGATCAGTCGACCACATTGTTCGTAAATGTCGAACTCGCTGCCGAGGCAGAGTGGAAGCTGGTGCGGTAGACAGTACCTGAGACCGTTTGTGCGGTTTCTAATGTAATATTTTTCACCGAGTCTATGGGCTGAGAGAATCCACAGCAAACTCGGCCTTGTGCCATATAGATCAATTGTGGAGGGGCTGTTACATATTAACACTCGAATAGAATGATTGTTACTATCGAACTCTCTGCCTTGAGCAAAGAGGAACCCGAAAGAGGCTTTGCCGAAGGGCAAAGTTTTGTCCGGGGAGGTAGACAGACCCTGTAATCGTTTATACGGGTTCTAAGGAAATATTTCTGACCGAGCCTAAGTGATCGGAGAACAAACGGTAAACTCGGCCTTGTGCCATATACATCCCTCGTTGTGGGGTTGTTAAATATTAACAGTCGTATAGATCTGTTCCAGCTGTGCTGGTCAAACTCTCTGCCTCCTGGCAGAGAGGATCCCCAGACGTGGCTATGTTGAAGGGCACAGTCTCGACTCAGGAAATAGCTGCTGGACACCTTTTTATACGGAGTCTATGGAGAATTTTGACCAAGCCTACGGCACAGATTTTCCACATTAAACTCGGCCTTGTTCCACATCCTACCTCATGGGGAGGCTGTTAAATATAACAGTCGAATAGATTGGACGCTTGGTCAACCGACACACACTAATCGTTTAATACGCTTCTGTTGTACTTACTGTTTGATATATGATATATGATATATGATATATCTGCAACACTTGTTTTCTTTCTTCCTTAACCATTTACTTTGTCACAACATTGATTCTATCAATATTTATACACGGATGCACATATTTGAGCATTTGTAGTTACACAGCTCCAGACAATGTGAATAACGTGAACAAAATATGTGCTTAACGAGTGGGTTTTAAAGAAATTAGGGAAAAAAGGATATTACTAATAAAATTTCTAATAAAAATAATAATGGTGAAATATCTGGCAATTACTGAGAGAATTTCATATCCACACATATAAATTCAGACGAACAAGAATCAAACAATGAGTAACATAGCGAACGAGATTGTGTAAATTGATAGAAGAAACGGGTTTAAAACATATAGCAAAATGAAAAATATGGATGAAAGCTAAAATGACAGGAACATGTAGAGTGGCACAAAACTCCATATCCTGAAGGAACAATAATAATATAATATATATAGTTCCAAAAGTGTGTTTTTTTTCTATTTTGTCTCTAGTTTCTATAAATATTAATGTAAATATCAATGTAAAAACGACGCACAACGTTGTTTTGTATGCAGACACTACTCATACAGTGGTTCAATAGCACAAACCTCTTCAGAATGTCTGATAGAGATAGTAAAATAACAATATAAAAATATGCGTTCTCCTAACCCGATTTTAATTTCCTTCTTGTATGGATGTTACCACACCCCAAATTTGGAATTTGCTTTATCATTGATCCCAAGATTGGTCAATAAATTTACAGGAAATAGGAATAGATCGCTAGAAAGTTTCGTGGAAGCTTTCTCTACAAAAGACGCTATTAAACGATCAAAACAATCCATACATCTTTTTGAAAGACATTAAATTATCATACCGTCTAGACAAATGGAGATTAATAATACAGTGTTAGAGATGGTTGGAAATTATATTCGTATTTTATAACACTGGCGGACGGCGTTATTGCATGAATAGACGTAAAATACATTTTAATAGATGGGAAAGTATTAAGAAAGGAAAAGTTCTGTGTGTTTGAATGTATACATATAATAATATAAATATATTTCACAATTTGATGCCGATTATATACACACACACGCACTGTGTTTGTACATATGTGTGTGTAACTGTGCGTGTGTGTTCATGTTTGTCTTAATGATTGATCAAATATTTTAAAATTCAGACATGCATTATAATATATATATATATATATATATATATATATATCCGTATATATACATATATATATATATATCCGTATATATATATATATATATATATATATATATATATATA
>CAHIKZ030000804.1:2017500-2060000 GCA_903632075.3 Acanthosepion pharaonis | reverse complement strand
GGTTGCCTCTTGATAACGAATTTTTTGTCGTATCTAGAGAAACTTTCACGCGAGAATCTTTACCACAACGTGTCTGACTTTGAGATTAAAAAAAGTACTTCTCTGAGTGAATTTCTCTTCTTACAGAACTCGAGGGATAAGTGTATATTTCGACTACGTGGAAGTATAATCGCATGTTTACTATAAATCTATCTATCTCTCTCTCTCTCTATATATATATATATATATATATATATATATATATATATCTGTCTGTCAATCTATCAACAGCTGTTGTGTTAAAAAAATGGTAATTATTCACACGTTTATTATTTACCGACGTCATAATATCAAAGTTGTATTAATATTCTATTTTATTTTTCTTGCTAAAATTTTCTTATCCTATATCCCGCCAGGGCGTAATCGATCATGGCTCACCACAATATCCTGTGTTCTGTGGCTCTTAGCAGCACTTGCCTTGCTACAATTTTTCCTACACTTTTTTGTCATTCATTCACACAATTTCCTTAGACAATCAATCGTTACATCTTTCTTTTCATTTGTCCTGTGAGTGTCAAATACTAAAAAATGTTTTTACTGTTTATGTGTCTTAGAAATTTCAGCCTTGTCATTCTAGTTGAAATTACAAGAAACGTTGTTACAGCAACACACATTTATTACCTCAATTTCTCTCTCCGTCTGTGAGGAAAGTTACAATGGTAACTGACATTTAGAAGGATTGGTATTGCGTAGCTTTTCAACACTCATTCTTCTACTCCAAGAATTCAGTTTCAAGTGTCCCTCATTTTTTAGAACAAGTTATTTATATTTCTTACTTAATCCGCTTTTATTATTAATCGTTTCGCTCCAAGCAAGGGGTGGATGTCACTTGTACGAAGTGGGTCAATGGGAGTAAAATTGAAAGATAACACATAGAATAGGGACGATTTTGTTGAGGGAAAAATGTGAAAGGAATTCAAGAAGACAGGAAATGGCGATTACCGTTGCATTTAAATTTTTTCATATTGTAGTTATCAGGAAAGCAAGTATACGGAACATATTTCCACAGGCGGGAGTGTAGGAAAAGACACTTTTGGAGTAGGAGTAGGGATTGAATTTAGCGATTTCATCAGTAAAATATCGGGTCCTCGATGCCAACTTAGTAGCAAGCTTATATGCATGTAGTCGCGTTGCAACGGACAAAAGCTTATCAGAGCAGTTGTCAAAAATATTTGTAGAAAAGTTAAACTACGTTAAGTCGGTGAGAAAGCGACTGAAGTCTAGATGCCTGCTCAAGATCGATTAAACTAAATATTCTTCTTTGGACTTTGTCTAGAATTTCTGGACATGAAAACATGTTTTGTTTCAATAATTTTGTTGCCAATAAAACTCAAATGATAATCAGTAAATACAGGCTAACCTCTCTTTTGACGTATGTACTTATAATGACATATGAACCACATCATAATCATTCACATATAAGAGATTTCAAAATGAATCAGTCTATACTCTTCGATATTACTTAGATCGCAAGAGAATCTTATGTAACTATATCATGCTGTACCGTATCGGAATATTGGCAATTCTAATACTTCATCTGGTTTGACAATACGTTATTGTGAATATATTGAATTAACTTGCTCTAAACGCCGTGGAAAACGCATGGTCAACATCATTGATATGTCGTCAATCTTTGGAATAATAGAAAAATAAAGATTTGAAAAACTCTATGTTGCCGATGCTCACAACATATATATTTTAAGGCTAATTCTTACCAAGTTTGTAAAAAAGTACGAAACGTATTCCCAACCGATGTATGATCGATTTCTATCTTCCCACATTTTTGACTTTGATGTTAGATTATATTCACACCCATATCTGTGACAAAGTTGATGGAACTGGAGATTGCATATCACATCTCAGTCTGAAGGATGAGGCACTATATTGAATCGTCTGACATCATCTCCCTGCTCTCATATATTCAAAGATTGATAAATTCTTCATGATGATGATCAATTGGCACGTGCCATATCGAGGTCAAATTGACCCTCAGCGAAGGAAGACTTAAAAAAGAACAAAATAATTTATTCACTGTCGTAACAGAGAAGACATCAATAACGTATTTCAACTAAATATATTTACATTTTTCCTTCATTTTTGTCATGTAATAAACGTCAAGCTGTTTCAATAATTATAAAGTATACATTCAAGTTATATATCGTCGTAAATTTTAAGAATATGAGCCAAATGTAATGTGCGACGTAGAAATTTGTTTTAACCAACAATAATTATGGTTCTTAATAATGAAATCTAATTACAATACACTTGTTTATCATTTAATATCTAATTATCGGTATGACATTGAATGTTGGACAATAATTCCACGGCCCAAAATGAGTCTGGAAAAGACAGAATTGTGATTCTACCGTCGAATTCAGAGTATATATTTGACAAAACATGTGGGTAACTAGGAGGTTTTAAGCAAATAAACCCTGGCGAGAAACAAAGTAGCAATTTATGATATCATATAAGAGGCGTTTGGTAATAAACTGGAAAAAATGGCGACTCAAAAACGGGAAAGAATGGTTGATGTAGCACTATCAAGGAATATTAATGTGAGGATCAGTCAAATGTACGTGTAACATATACAGTTGTAGATAGGATTATTCACCCACTTCCATAATTAGAGACGTATATACAATGTTATTGGTCCTGATCTGGCATCTCGGCTGCATTCGCTCTCTCACAGACGCGCCGTCGCCACTCTATATTTTTAAAAAATACTTTCATGATAATTGCTCCGATAAGTTGCTTGCGCTGGTTCCCAGACTTCATAAATTCAAGCGTCCTATGAGGCTGGCATCCCACTCTCACACTTTCACTGTTGCAACTGTTAAATGTAGCCGTCTCTTTTACTCCAATAGCTTCATATCTCGCACCTCTCGCCTGTGGAACTCCCTTCCCTATTCCTGTTTCCCTAAAAGCTATAATCTCCAAATATTCAAATGTAATGTCAATCGTCATCTTCACTTGCCTTGATCTATCCACTATCCCTCTCCTCATCCTTTCATCTATCACTCCTATCTGCTCTTGCTTCTAATCTTCTGTAACCCCTTGCATACTAGTGGCTTCCCGCTTTCCTTGGAATGAATCGATTAAAAACAAAAAGGAAAAAAAAACAGTGATACCTCTAATCACAGGAATCATCATATGATTTTTTCACAAATGATCAAATAACGGATTAGAAAGAATCTACAGGGATTCACACAACAAGATTTTCATTTTAATGTAAAAAATAATAATAATTAAAATTCATTTAATATAGGACAAAATTATTGGCTCTCTGGATAAAGTTTTTTTTTTTTCCCCGAAATGATTTAGTTAGGACCAATTATCCAATATCTGTAACAGAAGAATATATACCTAAAATTGTTGCCTGTACAAATTTTGGCCGATTTGAATTTGTTCATGTTCCATTCGATTTTCGAAATCCCACACAGGCTTTTCAGAGATTTATGCAAGAAGTACTACCTGGTCTTTTCTCCATCTTGGCTTATATAAATGATGTTTATTTTAATGTATTTCTTCAGATGAACATCAGCAAAACATTCAGGAAATATCAGAACGCTTCAAGAATTATGGCTTAAAGATAAACCCTGCAAAATATCCTTTCTTTGTATCTTAGAAATTATTAAATATATCTTACTGGATTTCCCCAAAGTTTTTAGAACACTAATAAGATTTTATAATAACTCTCCACGCTTTATATATATATATATATATATATATATATATATATATATATATATAAACTCTTTGAACATGTTCTTCATTCTCTCTAACATTCTAAATTTTTGTACAGGTGTAACAATATGTCTCACGTATTTCACATAACTTTTCATGTTCAAATCTTTTTTCACTGCTTTTGGTACTATCATAGCTTAAAATTCTCTTTCACGTGCTAAATATTTATGGAGTCAGTTTGATCTTTTCTAATTAACCTCTTTACCTATAAGTGGAAATGATGGTCCCTCTTCCTGGTTTAAGCTCCTGATCAAGTTTTCCTCTTTTCTGTCCTATTTTTTTAAAATTATTCATCGTCCTCTTGACGGTTCTATATGGACTTTGAAGATGGAAGCAAGATTATGAATATTGGTAGAATTACTGAAGGCCTGAACGATTTTTCCTCTCACCATTGCTCAGTATAGAAGTCTTTGGACCTGACAAATAACAATTTTAAATTGTTCTCTTTCTAGCTGAATTGCTATTTTTTTTAATCCGGGATGCTTACGACAAATGTTTTCAAATTTGATACATGTCTCGTGTGAGATCCAGGAAAAAAGAAACTGATTTAACTTAGTGTTTTTTTTTGTTTGTTTGTTTTTTAGATATTAAACATTTTGTGGGATGGGCAATTATGCCATATCAACATGTGGACATTTTTACTGTTACAATTGTTATCCTCAAGTCAAAAACTAAATATATCTCTTTTTCTGGAGAAGCCCGAAAAACGTTTACCTCAGACAAACAAGCAATTGCAATCAATACTAAGCTGACTTATACCGACAGTCTCTCATCGACAAAACTATTTTTATGAATAGACATTTCTTATTCCGCAGATGAGCTGTCCTTCAACAATTAAGATATGCTAAATTAACGCCTATTTTTCTAAGCATATGCATGATACTCAAATGATATATAGTACTTTTGATCAGGAAATATTAACTATCTAACATTTTATTAAGCATTTTCGTCATATTTTAGAAGGTAGAGATGTCATCATATTCCCCGATCATAAAACTCTTTCATTTAATACGAAATATTATAAATATTCTCAGTATCAGTCTATATTTCTGAGATGAGGTATTATGTAGATTATTTCCTTTATTCGGACTATTGTCTTCATTTTTGTCGCTATATTTATTACAACGTTTCGGCCGTTGTACGCTACGGCCTTCTTCAAGTGTTTGGAATGTTGAACAGAAGGGAAATTAACAAGAGATAACTGATAACTGACATCCATTAAACATGGCACGTGGAGCTAGAGCAGTCTACTCCAGTGAGCGAAATAAATGGTTCAGTTCGACATTCCAACCAACTGAAGAAGGCCGGAGCGTACAACGGCCGAAGCGTTGTAATAAATATGGCGACAAAGATGAGGAGAATAGTCCAAATAATATAAATATTCTCGTAGGGAAATAGATCATTTCGACTATATCTAACAAGTTTCCATTGAAATCCATCTCATTTATTGAAAGGTGATTTTTTTGGCTGACACAATTTCACGTCTTTCAATTAGTCAAAACGAAGAACCAGTAAGTTTGGATTATATTTCGTAGGAACAACTGAAGGACAGGAGAAAAAATAAAATTCTGAAAATACGTCAGTTTCATTGACAGAATTTCCTTTTACATTCAGCAATAAAAAGGGTTACTGTGATAACAGCAGAAAAAATATAACCCGCCGATACGTATCACCTTCGTGCCACAAAATAATGTTCTAGTATTATCCCAGCACCCAAGAAAACGAACATCCCTAAAACTGATGGCTGACATATATTTCTGGCCGTTAGGCACCTCTACCTGATGTAATGTTAGCAAACTTGCCTCTCTTACACCTGAATAGTGAGTACGATTCTCACTCTGTGGCTCATGATTCTGGCCTTTTACCACATATCACCTTAGCAAATCACCATATATTCCTGGTCATATGTGAACACATATATTCGCACCTGGACTCAAAACAGTATTTCCTGTCATAAAGCAAAATTCTTCCGTCATATGCAAAGCTAACATGGATCATTTACTTCTCCCATTTTCATGGGTCCATATCGATATGGTGGGTCCTGTAACTACATCTAGTTATTACTCACATATTGTATCTTTTATCCGCAAATTCATTAGTTGGTCTTCTGTTTATTCTATCAAGAAACTTCGTCGAGATCATTACCAAAGTTGTTATAGAACACTGGGTTGCAGTTATCGGCGTTCCAAAAACGATTTCGACTGGTCCAAGTTTCTGGAATGTTTCCAAACCTTCATAATTTCCCTTAATAAAATAACTACTTTTCCTACCTTTACTAACTCGCTGGTGGAAAGAATCCATCACCAATTGAAAGTCGCACTTGCTTCTCAACGGGATACAACAAATGCTGAGAGTACTTACAAACAATTCTATTTGGACTACTGTCCGCGGTTACATTGACATTAAAAGTGCAGCCGGGGAAATGATATACGTTATTCCATTACGCTTACCTGACTAGTTTTTCATAAAGCAAAATAATTTCTTCCGCATCCGTCATGTTTCTCTTTTGAAACAACATATGGCAAAAGTTTCTTTTATATCTACACGTGTACAGTGTCGCTCAAAATAACAGCAAAGATGACACTACCTCGATTGACATGATCAAACCAACTTTTAGCGAAACATCTTCTCAACATATTAAAGATGAACATTTACTAATGTATATAATACACAAATAATAATAATAATAATACTATAATTACAGATATAACTTTCATCAACTACATAGAGAAAAATAGAAACAATTATCGAAACAAAATTCAAGAACTATTTTTTATCTAATTATTCTTTATCTAATTATTATTATTATTATTTTTTATTTTTATTATTACTATTATTATTATTATTATTATTATTATTATTATATAGTTCTATACATAATACTAATTTTCATTTAATGACCATTTTTCTACATTATAATTTTTTCGATAATGTTATATCCATCGAGAAGGATATTTGGTGAAACCCGTTAAAACCAATGTATAAAGATTCAAGAGATATAGGTAATATCACTAACATTCATCTTTATGCAAGAATAAGTTCTCATAAATTCAAATTTCCACATTAACATTTATTAACCGATCAGCCAAACACCATTCTTTCTTTCAAAAAGCAAATGAGTCTAATTTTGGTCTTCTAATAATATTTGACCGTTGACCCAAGAAAGTTATTAACAATAAAATATATATTATAGATATGACAACATTAGGAAATATATTTATAAACCAATAAACATCCGAATTTACTAAATCCATTAATTCATTTTTTTCTTATAAATCCTCCTGAGTAAATTAATAAAAAACAATAAACCATTGACTACGCATTTTGTACAAGTTATAGTTTAGCCTATCATTCGTACATATATCGAGTTTAAGAAAATTCTTGCAATATCTTCCAGCATTTTAATGTAAATTATATAACATGAAAAAATACGCACGTAAATATGTAAACATATCGAATCGCAATAGTAGTACAAATAAGGTCAACTCATCCCCATACGTAGTCTCATGCATTATTCACTTATACTAATTGAATGCATTTCTGTTATATTTTTGGTTGTACTTTGAGAGAAATTTGTAACACTTCACTTTCATCTTCTAAGTAAACAAAGAATAAATTTATACTCAATTATAAAAAAATATATATATTTAGATTTTTAGAGCTCTGTTTGAAGATTATTTCTTTCCTTCGCTTTTCGCACAGTTTTTCCTCAACACACACACTTTTTATTTATCCTGTCAAATACGATCTTCAGAAAATTAAATTCCATCTCAATCGTCATGTGTTTTTTATTCCTGTTTTTTTTATTGTCTGTACTAACCAGTAATGTTTTCTCAGCTTATTTCATTCTCAACAAGATTTTGTGTTTTATTGGCTTATTCACCTTTCACGGCATAAAATGATATACATATTAAAATTAGCTGTGAAATGATAAAAGCCTCACTGGCTAACGAATTTTGAATAGGATAAATATGTTAACATAATTATTTCTCAAATATTCCACATTATATTATACATATAATATCAACTTTAACAAAGGGTCTGTCTAAATTAGTGATGTAATAGAGTTGTCATCTGAATATTGACTTACAACAAGATATATCGCGTTAATGGAGATAGTAATAACGAAAATACCTTTTTCTGTTCGGATCGACAAACACAGTCTTTTCACAAATGAAAGTAAAATACAATTACTCATGGAACTTTCAGTGATTACCTAATGAAGAAAATATTACAGATCGAATTTGCGGATTATCTTATCAAAAATTTATGTATACCAATTTCTTTGTTCAAACAAGTCTTTTTAAAGAGAATTGACATGAATTATACTTGGAAATTCCTTGTTTATACTATTCAACAGGCTATTGTTGAAGGAATGCTTCCTAAATATGCTACGATTAATCACTATTATGACGGTACATGAGAGAATTTAAAATAATCAACTTCAAAGTACACAATACCTGAATCCTTAAAATGACAGCTTAATAAATTGATATAATTGACCAAGATTCCCCTATCTGTAATTAACATATATATATATATATATATATATATATATATATTTATATATATATATATTACTTTTTATGTATGCAGCAAATAATTTGATTTAATTTATGATAAGAGCTTAAATTATTTCTGAATATCAGTGTGCTTTGTTCGAACAGAAAACTTCCCTTTCATATAAGATGCATGGTTTTGAGTCCTCTTTAGAAATCCTTCTCCCTTACATAATGCGTAAAAGACAACATACAATACGCGCTGAGACCTAAGTCAATTCTACTTTCTTATTCACATATCAAGGCCTGCTGCATCAATCTTTTCATTATATGACACAAATGTGGGCGAGAGCAACTTATAGCAAGGAATAGACTCATGGTGACAAGCTCTTTTGTATTTGGCTTAATGTAAGTGCAGATTTAGTTTTCTGCATATTCGGGGATTTCACATCGAAGCGGCAAACAAAGAGCCTTATTGTGTGTTGACTATGAATAGGAAGATATATCTTGAATATATGAGAATAAACATAATTTACGAACCAATTTTCTATTTCGATAAGGATAAATGGGTTTTCCTGATATAGATGACAAGTCGCTGAAAAATTTGCATGAAACCGTGGTTGTATACTTCCTTCTAAAGACAAAAATCTTTTGTATTATTAAATATTCGTTATTTGTAATTTTTATGCATAAATGTTTCTCATTAATCCTGGGTATGTATTTTTAAAATATAAAAATAAGTGAATTCAACAATATGGCGTTAAACTAAAAAAATATATGCTTCCACAACATTAGCTATAGCGAGTAAGCTGCTCGAAGAATTACATTTCTAAAAACATTCTGAGGAAACTAATCTAAATATATATTACTAGAAATCTCTTTTATGCTATCTATCCAGATTTTTCTGCTTTATATGATACTGAATATGATTTTATTTAGTACTGATTATGTAACCACTTATTCCGTTATATATTCTTATTTATATTTACCACAACCTAACATTTTCGTCATGAAGTTATGTTTATGATGTAATATATCTTGTCCGGAATCAGACATGTTTTCTTGCTTTTTATGTCTTAAATTTACGAATAGTATTGTTCATTATATACACGTTGAAACACCGGCTCCGGCACGATCGTTAAGGTTAGGCAACGTCTAACCTGATCAGTTCCTATAGGGGCTGAGTTATTTGAGGTGCTACAGGATTTGATGTGCAGCTGTTGCAATGGATAGGGACACGGGTATTTTTATCGATAAGCTGAGTTCCAATTTCCGTTGTGTCCATTATATTCACCTACAATCAAATAAGTTTGTTCTGTACCAGTTATGTTAATTAGTGAGATTTGCGCCTGTAAGCAATTATTATCTAAATAAAAAACCCATGTAATCTAAAAGTGTTTTCTTGCTTTGCATAACCTGGACAGGGTAGATAAGCCATAGAAAATGGATCAACCATTCAATGAATCATGTTGAACATCGTATTTCCTTTCGCGGATTTGACGAAAAAATATCAATTATAGTATATTAGAGTTTCAAAAATGATTGCTGTCTGGAATATTTTCGCTCACGTGACATTGAAAAATGAGCCTTTCTATAACCTATTGTAAAATAAGTGATCAAGGCGTAATCCATATTTTAATTTGCCAATGACTTTTCTTAGTAAATTGTTTTAGATTACAAGAAATTTTAAGTAATTTAGCAAAGTGGCATTATATAGTAAGAATCAATACTATTAAACCCAGATTTATAACTTGTAAGAATTAATAAAAAACGGGTTTCATTCGTGAATTCATAAATTAGACTATATATTTTGGGCTAAGAAATTCGAAATTGGTTCTGTGATTTAATATGTATTTCAAGTGAGAGAAAAAAAGTCATCGAATGTCCAAATTTCTTTACGGAAATTTAGTTCAATGTATCAGTCATGTACTTTATTTCAAGTCTCTCGTAGATTTCCACGATATTCGACGTCTTTAGAGAGATTTATAATTATTATACATTGTCCACGCCAGTAGTACTACGAAGGTTACATTGAAAATGAAATGACGTCATTACATTTCAAGAAACAAACATTTTCTCAACTTCCTTTTGAGTTTTCTGTAATGCTGACATTTGAATAAAAACATCTTTCTGTTTCTATATTACTCACGATTTCAACTCTCTTGTAAACTTGAAATAGTTCCCTCTTTTGACTTCTTTTATATTATTTATATACTTTTCTGGTAAAAAGAAAACTTTATATACAGCAACTAAATCTGGTTTTCTGACTAGGATGATCCATTGCGCCCTGTGCTAGTTTGTTTTATATATTCTATTATTTTATATATTTTACATACATTTATTTGGTAAAATGTTATCCGCATCAGTTTTTCTTACCACATTCAGTAATGCCAATATTTATATATTATTGGATTTTAAAACTATTCGCACCAAGAAAGGCTATAATGTCATTGAAACCCAAAAGGTTACCGGGAGTGACAGAACATGAGAATATGTTAATGAGGAGAATGTCCAATAATCAACATTGAATAAACAGAAAACGGTGATTGCCATTGCATTTATATTTTTTAGATTGTTGTTCAAAGGAAAGCAGAAATCCAGGAGAATTTTTCACAGTCGTTAATTACGTGAACATACATCTTGTTATTTTAACAGGGAAATGTTGAAAAAAAAAAAGGAAAAAAGGCCGGCACAACTTGATGCATTCATTTTCACTGATGGCTACTCATTTTCCCCAGATAATTTGCTTTACTTTTCAAATCAATTCCAGGTTTCCAATTACAAATGGATATGGTGATATCCTTATATGCCATTTTTCTTTAGGTTTTTACTTCAAGATACTTGAATATTGAAAGTTTTTCTGAAGATCTTCAAAGATACATTATATTCTACAGAGATGTAATGTCAATAAGAACGCACATTATATTTTTGTTGTCTTTGGTCATGATGTCTGGGCGATTATCTTTTATTGTTCTATCTGTGTGTATTGTAAAGTCCCATAAAACTGTTATATAACTTATCTCTATAACAGTGTCTGAGTAATGTTCATACCAGTTTCTTGCAGTTTCCTTACTGTAAAATTTGTATATTTTCCAGGGAAGTTATTGACCCACTGTACTATGCCGTATTTCATAGTCAGTGGGTGCCAATAACGAGCACCTGATGCAAGATGGTCAATCGATTAAGCATTGGTCCTGTGCACCAAAGAATAAAATCTTCAGTTATTGCTTTTAGCCCTGCACAACGTAACCACTGATGGGCTACGGGGTTTGTCCACATCAGCTTCTTTGGTACAGGCAGCGAATTGACCATGAAGAGGCTTATCTTCCCAACCTTTCTGTATTTGGTACATCGTATTTGATTTTTTTTTGTTATTTTCCTCCGTAGTAGATAGAGTATGGTTTAAATGCAATTTAAATTTGAAATTTCATGTTGAATTTTATGGCATCCTTTATTACTTAATAAAAGTTCTTATTCATTTAATGTTCTTTGACACAGATCATCATCCAGTCTTCTGTATTTTCCGTGTGCCTTTGAAGACCGATTTTTGTTGTATTGTAAGACACATCTAGTTGAATTAATGCTCTACCGCTTTCGGATTTGGGCACATACATACGATATACATCAGCATGAAGATGATGCATGTGGTAGCAAGTGAGCAGCTTTCTCATTTTGTCATACATTCGCTTAATGTCCGTTATGGTCCAGTTAAGTATATTCATACGTTATTGCACCACAACAGCCGAAGTGTTTATGGCTGATATTCTGCTTTGATAATTCAACTTAGCATTTAACACCAGACACGCACACCTGTAATATACTTTTTTTAGTTTCACGTACATATTGCCATAATGTATCCCATCTCCTTCGCTAACTCCCAATTATTTATAGTCTCTGCCTTGTTCCATTTCCTTTTATGATAAAATCTAACAAATGCGTTTCTGTAATTATCCATTTCTTGGATGTTACTTTTGCACATTTACCTAATCCGACATCCTTACGGATGTATTCACTAAAACATTTTACACCAGTGAAGAGACAATTCAAGTTACTGTGGGCTTCGGGAAAGAGATTGAGGTCGTCCATCAATTCCTATGTCTCTTGCACATTTTATGGATTGATGATAGATAATAGAACCAAATGTTGGGTACTTTGTCATTTCAAGGGGATTTCTAATTTTGGAACATTGGTGGACATTGCCTAAAATCATTCTGGTTATTTTTTTCCATATTTCCACAGATCTATCTTTTATTCTTTCGTGTTTATGTTTTGACACTGCATTTGAATTTTATTCATTTGACTTGCTCAAAATATTCTCCAAAAAACGTTAACACTTCTTCTATAAATAGTGTCTTTTTTACTTCTATATCTGCGTTTCTAATTTCCCTCTATGTCTTCTTGATGTCAGTTTGGAATACGTTATCTTATTGCAAAAAGATATAACGTTTGTGATATCGTCTTCTTCTCTGTGACTTTGAATTTTATGTTTAAGTTTTTCCTTGATAGGTGGAGTTTTATTTACTGCTTTCTTTCTATATTTCTTTTTGGTCTTCTCGCTTTTCCGTGTTGAAATATTTGCATTCGTTGAAATCTCATCTATCAACGATAACTCATACATGATATCCTTAATTTCTCGCATTAATTATATCTAGCATGTGTGCTCCTTTTGTCTCTTGTTTCATCTTTTATTTGACTTTACCATATGAAGTTTTCGAAGCCGCTCTACTTCTGGCATTTATGTGCGATTTGCTTTCGTGATTGTTTGAATCACTTCAATGAATCACTTCTCTGTTGTTTTCAAAGAAATTCTGCTGAAACATATTTTCAGTCATCTTCATCTGTTTCAGAATCTGTTTATATGCATTGATTATGTCGCAGATAGATTTTCTCGATTTATAACCTTAGAAATCATTACTTCGTATCTGATTTATTTTAGATTCTATCTATATATTCTGACATATTATCTCTTTCCAGTTGTGCCTCATATTTGTTTGGATTATATCTGAGTCTGTTGTTTTATATTTAGTTTTAACTTATCTATTTCTGGTGTTGAGAGTCTTTTATTTCGAATGATCTACCTGTGGATATTGGCAAGCATAGTTGTATCGAGACAGGGTATTATTTTCCTTCCTACCATATGACACCGAATTTAGTATGTCTGATCGTTGATATTATTTTGTTGATTTTCAAATCTAGTGAAAAATTTACCATGACATGTTCATACCCTTCAGGATTCCATTTCGTTCGGTTCCATTTTATTAATTGATTTGGCATTAATCACCAGGTTCAAAGTTCAAAGTCCGGTTTTGGTGTCAATGTATCTCATTTGAAGTCCAAGTGACAGATATTTCGACCTCAGGAGGGTTCTTCTAAATTATGCGGCCTATGGTTTTCCGAGTGATGTCATGAGTTTTTTTTTATGTATGCATAGAGAGTTGTAATTTTGTGCGTTTTATCATTGAACTGCCAAGGAGTATTTTCATTCCAGATGTCTTGGATGACTATCGATCCAAACTCGGGTGTTGTCCAGCAGATATCAACACCATATTTCCACAGGAAGTTATATTTATGCATTTATTGTTATTATTATCATTATTATTATTATTATTATTATTATTATTTTTGGTGTTGTTGTTATTGTTGTTGTTGTTTTATTTCCTTTGATTTCTGGTGTGCACATTTCATTTTTTGGTTTGCACATTTCATTCGGGTCTCGCCCAGGGACCTAAGGTCAGAAATGGGATCATGACATTTTCCACTGATCAAGTAAAAAAAGAAAGAAAAACAACATATATATTTTATATAGAGTATACACTTTGTAACTTGTTTATTGTACTTCTGAGAACTATTTTTCAATTATTATTATTATTATTATTAGTAGTAGTAGTAGTAGTAGTAGTAGTAGTAGTAGTATTAATTTCTTTGATTTCTGGCGTTTACACATTTCTTTCCGGGTCCCGCCGAGGGACCTAAGATTAGAAATGGCGTCATGGCACTTTCCACTGACAAAAAAAAAAAAAAAAAAAAAACATAGATAAAGCCCTTCGTAAAGTGTGGGCTGTACTTGTCAGAAAAAGTTTTTGTATCTCCTTGAGGCATGGACTTCCAGGAAACCCTTCAATTAGTCTACTGCAATCTTTTCCAACCAGTCCTAGGGCTCCAACTACAACAGGGATTTTTGATGTTCACATATGCCACATTTTCGAGATTTCTATTAAAATTTTGTATTTTGACAACTTTTTGAATATCTTCAAAGATACATTGCAGTCAGCAGGGACTGCCATATCAATAAGGAGGCACCGTTTTTGTTTGTGGTCTTTAATAACAATATCTGGGCGGTTGGCCTTGATTATTCTGTCAGTGTATATTGTGTAGTCCCATAGAATTGTAACAGGTCATATCTCCGTAACCGGGTCTGGGTGGTGTTCATACCAGTTTCTTTCAGTTTCCTTCCTGTAGAAGTTGCAGATTTTCCAGTGCAGATATTGGCCCACTCTGTCATGTCGGGTTTTATATTCAGTGGGTGCCAACATCGTGCAACCTGATACAAAATGATCAATCGTTTCTGGATATTTATCACAGAATCTGCATTTTGGACTGACACAATATTCTAGTATATGTGCTTGATAATTCCTAGTTAGCAAGCATTGGTCCGGCGCAGCAAGGATAAAACCTTCAGTTTCCGCTTTCAACCCTGCACTACGTAGCCACTGGTGGGTACGGGTTTTGTCTACGTCATCTTTTTTGGTATGGGCAGAGTATTGGCCATGAAGCGGTTTATCTTGCCATCGCTTCTGTATCTGGTCGGTTGAATTCGTCTTTGCTGTCTTTTTTAGGTATTTTGCCGTTTCAGCCGGTGTATTGTGCTGTAGTTGCATCTCTACGCCCATTTGAAACTCCATTTTGAATTTGTTGGCTTCTTTCATTACGGTGTAAAAACGCTTACTACTTTCATGTTCCTTGACGCATACCATCATCCAGTCTACTGTAGTTTACAAATATCTTTGGAGGCCAATTGTTGTAGTTTTGTAGGACAGTTCTAGTTGAACTAATCCTCTTCCTCCTTCGGATCTGGGCACATACAGACGATCAACATCAGCTTTGGGATGATGCATGCGATAGCAAGTGATTATTATTATTATTATTATTATTTATTGCTGATGCTATTATTATTATTATTATTATTATTATTATTACTGTTACTGTTATCATTATTTTTCTTATATAATTATTTGGTTAATTCTATATAATATTTGACATTAATTCTATATGATGCGTGGCATAATTTTTGGGTGCAGATCCATGGTCTTGAGAGACAATGGATCTGTGCCAAAATTTTAAACCTCAGCTGCTGGTGATGGCGCTGCATCGGTCATGACTGTGAAGATCCAAATGTTAGTGAAAATATTGCATGAGTCGCCAGAACAAAGTCGAACATAACATCGGACTGACTTCGGAATTACACCAACATATTTGTCCTCAGAATTTACTCGCGAAACTTTCCCATGTTTGTATATGTCCGCAAGGCAGCAAAAATTTTAAATCGGTTTTCTTTCTCTTTCATAGACTACACTCTCGCGGTGATGAGTTACATCCATCCAAATATACATGCATAAACATAAAGATGTATATTTTTGCTGATTGTCGAATTTATGAGTTCGTTATCAAATGTATCTCTTCTTTAAGAATTATTATTAATGCTTAAATCATAATAATTAATATAGAATCAAGAAATAAGAAAAGAAATATATATATATATATATATATATAAATATATACAAAAAAAAGAAAGAGTCGGGATGTATGATACGATAATCTCCTCGTGCGTTCAACCTCAACATCATTGAAATGGTGTAGCAATGATTCTTTACAGTAATAAAAAATTAGTTAAACTTGTGGAAATCTTTACATTCTTGTCTAGTTTATTAAACGAAAGAGATGTCTTTAAAAGATTATTTTTAAAATACTGATGGGTAAAAATGCTGTATTTGAACTTTTCATAACGATTTGAAATAAGTAACTCGATGTAAATTGATATAGCGTTGAAAGTCTAAGTTAGGAGTGAAAAGATAAATTTTTGTATAAGACTTCAATTTGAAAATAAATACTGTGAAATTTCCGCTCATTCTTCTACTTCATAGTCTTATTCTTCTCATGATTATTATTATTATTATTATTATTATTATTATTATTATTGCTTCATGCATAATGTCATTATACGTTTCTCATTTGAATATAAATATTACAATTTCAAAAATTACATAACTGAAATAATCTCCTTTATTTTAATGTATATCTGAACACATTAAAATTATACCAGGAAGAAATAACCCCCTTTAATCTCTCAGTAAAGTGAATCTAAAGAATGCGACTTAAGAATACTAAGTTTGGCCCGGGGTGATTACGTTCATCGCAGTATCTTGCTTCATTCAAAGAATGAGGACAGGAAATCTCTCACCGCACACAAGTTTCAGTTCTAGTTTTTATACCACATTGCGATGTTCACTATTAATATAACCTTAAATCTTTTCTCCAACCAATGTCACAGAGTATGCTTTGCACTAATTGCCCTCATCTGCATCCACACTCTTTGTACCGAAGAAGAACTGTTTCTTTGTTAATAGAAAACATCGTATAATGTGTGTGCGAAATTTAACATTTGATTGCTTTTGTATTCTTCATATATAATACAGAGTAGAAAACTGTTATTCATTATATATCTCATTAATAAAAATAAACATTGTCTTTGTGTTTCGCACCTACGCAATAGTAAACAATTCAAATACCTCAGTGTATTGGTTAGTTACAACATAATTCGTACCAAGATAAGGAAATTGAATAGGCTGTTCTAGATGAAGTTTCGCAAAACAACACAAACTACAGAAAATCATTAAACAAAATGTTCGTATTGTGTACATAGATAGCCTCTTCAAGATCAAGACATTCATATGGTTGGCGTAAATAGCAGCAAACCTTTTTATAAAGTGCTAAACAGTCAGATGGAAAGAAGAACACATCACTTCCTTAGATGAAAAAAAAAAACATTTCGAGAAAAGGAATTCTGTTGATATTAGCTGGGACAAGCCTTTTTGGGCTTCATGTACTAGCACTAAAAAACCAAAAACAAAGAACTATACCAAATACCAGAAACCACATTACGTGAGGACGGTCAACATAACCAAACACCTAAATGTATAGTTCATTCGCGCCAGAGAAATATAAAAGACATCAGCAAGATATTAATATTTCACGCTATGTCAAAGATAATATTATAAAAGAAACCTAATTGATTACTGGAACTAGATATAAAATCTAATTGAGAAGGCTATTTTCATTTAAAAATAATGTTTTAGAGGATTTCATAAAATTCAACCGATATTAATATTGGTCGATTGACCAATTACTGGCTAATGTTTATTTCTAAAGAAACGGTTAATATTACCATTATCATAATCAAGGTAAATAAAAGAAAGGGGATTTTTTTCTTGAAAAGCAAATATACTTAAAACTTGTATGAATTAGACAGGAAGTATCAGATATAACAATAAGATATATTCACAAATTATAACAACCACTGTAACGATTGACGAAATAGAGACATCTCCTGAGCGAAGCCTTCAAATTAGTTTATAAATGATAAATTATAAATAAATTAATTCTTCTGCTATATATCTCTTAGTTTAATTCCTAGTATATTTTGGTGGTGCTACGAGTCTAATTATTATTGCCTTTAATGATCAAGAGGAATTCAATAAATATTTCGAAAGTTTAATCTATGACTCATGTTTTAGCCATTCGTAAAGTGTCGGTGATTATGACACTGTTTCTGAAACTATATTTAAATATTACGGAAATGCATATATATATATATATATATATATATATATATATATATATATATATATATATATATGTCTCATTTTGCTGCAAGACTTTATATTCAGGGATCTTTTCACTAAGCTATATAATGTAAAATGGTTAACGTATTTTCTTGTGTATAAAAAGACTTGCCTATAATACGACACTTTGTTTCTGAAGCTAAGAACAGCGACAAAATAACATCTGCAGATAATTCTTCCCACTCGTTTTGCAATATATTTTCTACCGGGTTTTAATAGTACTGATTATTGAAATTCGCGCCTACTCAAGTTAAATTATTTAGTTCTAAAGTTCTTTTGAGTCAATTATTCGTCGCTTTGAAAGGGTTTTCAAACAAGTTACAAACTTTACATTACAACATAGCTAAGTGATATATATATGCACAGCGTACTAGCTGACCAGCTTATTGAATACACAATATAACTTAAATTGTAGATTTTACGGTGATGCAGGACATTCAACGTATATTAACACTATTCATTTCTTTTGTGTTGTAAAATGTACAAAACATTTTCTGTATGAACTTTGTTTGCGAGGAGGTCTACAACTTGTTTCTTTCAGCATAAAAGAAAATTATTTTGTACACAATAATAAAACTATTGAAATTTGTATAGATGTATTTGAAGATTATTTCTTTTCATCGCTTTTTACACATATTTTCTTCTACACATCCTTGAGGATAATACGCCCCTGTAGTACAGACGTTCATATGAAATATGTTTTGGAATGCTGTATCATATTATGGATTATAATCTTAATGCTATACATATATTTTAATAAAATACTTAATTAATTATAATACTATAGCATCGAAATGAAACGGATATTTATCAATTTGAAAAATTATTCGAGGAGTGATGTTAAGTATACATGTTCGAAAATACATTTTAAGGTGTTATTTAATTTTGATATGATTTTATTATATTTCTATATATTTATGTATTATGAAAACAAAATAATATTGTATTTTACTAAAAGTGACCTGGGAAACAATTATTGCAGACAGTAAGCCTGGACAGATATATAAATATTACCGACATCAAATAATCAATACCTGCCAAATTAGTGTTTTATTATCTATTAGGTTTGTTAAATGTATTTATAGTCTTACTCTTTCAAATAAATGTTTTTAAAAAGGTGTAAAATACAATCTGCAAAATGTTTATTTATGTTTAATATAACGCCTGGTTTTGCCTTTCATTTTTCTTCAAGTATTCTCGTATTTTCCAAAAGAAAACCAGGTGAATTTCTTTTATTGAGAAGCATGAATCCATTCTCGATGCATTGTAGAATGTGCAATACGTAGAGGCTTAGAAGTTCACCTAAAATTCACAGTTGGAAGAAAATGATAAAAAGAGTCCCAACTCCTAAAAGCTTGTAACTGATCTTTTATCTTCCGCCGTTAAAAGAATACTTCTCTGAAAGACAAAGATTAATGGTTTCTTTTTGTCTTTCTTACATGTGTTACTTGTGATGTCGTTACACGGTTGAAGATCATCTGATTAGAACTGTAGACGAGATGCACTCATTTAACTTTAAGTCAATTAGCTATATACTGGCAAGTAATCAAAGATCTCAAATGGCAGTGTTAAATTTAGCACATCCATTTAGGAGGGAGAACACTGAGGAAAATCTCTCGCTGTGATTTCTAAGTGGTGGGATGGAAGATAATTGTTCGATGAAACCTAGCATTTCCGTGCAATAAAGCTGAAATTTATTACGAAAACTTAGTTATTCTTTTCTTACTCAGAACCAGACTCGACCAATTTGATTTCCTTTATCGCGCAATCTCGGTATATAATTCAATCAATTCAGTAATTAAAATGCCTTATTTTCTGATGACATACGCCTTCTTTCTTTCTCGAACATTCGTAATTGACTTCTACATATATATATATATATATATATATATATATATATATATAGACAACAGAAAATATCTATAGTTTGCTAAAACTTCAGAGTCATTTTGTGGTTGCTATGATATACAAAAACTTCATGATTTATTATCAATTCATTTAAAATATTTTACAATTGTGTATAAAAGTATTTGCTGGACGCATAAAATATCATTGCATTGAGTCTGAAAGATTCTTTGCTTGCATGGATGCATAAATATATTCCTCGAAGAAAAGAAACTGGTGTCATTCGAGTGAATCATCAAGTGCACCTTTGAATCAGCAACTGGCATAGCTTCTCTGATATTAAAAAAAAATAAAATAAAATTCCCATGGTGCCTAATTCTGAAGAATGTTATTTCAGTATTTGTAACATAGTTAAGAGTGGTATATTGACTCGGAATATGATATTGAATGACAGAATACAACCACAAACAAAACGAAAACTTAGCTGAAAACAATATTGCCATTATTTGTTAAATAATTTACATGAGCAAAAAAAAAAAATTACAGTGTATTAGGCAAATATAAAACTGCAATCTCATGTATAATGTGAGATTGGCGTGTCCCGAGAAGGACAGTTTTGGCAGTCGCTGCAGACAGTTTCACGTTCACTGGAGAGTGATATCTGGGAAGGATAGTTTCGTGGGCGTTAGAGAGCGGTGTCATGAAAAGAGAGGGTTTCGTGGTGGCTTGAGATTGGTTTCATGAAAAGGACAGTTTTGGTAGCCACTGTAGAGCGTTGTACTGAAAAACACTTTTTATTAAATATCGTTGGCAGTTCCTGGAGAGATAGGTGCTGGAAGCCTAGTGGAGTTGATTGGAGTGGCAGAAGCTGGAAATGACTGGTGCGATGGCGGATGGCAAGCTGGAGATGATGAACATGGTTCCCTGTAATTGCTGCTGATGGCTGGAGACAGACGGTGGGACGCTGCTCCCGCTGGAACTGAAGCTACAATTTGATCCTACTCATCTGGGCAAAAGACCGCAGATATTTACCCAAGTCTCTCCCACTGAGACGGAATATGACACAAGGTTTAGCTTAACGTGGTATCCTGAGCAATACGTTCGGGCCAGGTACAAAAATTCCTCGGTCCATTTCAGCCTCGGTTGCGCTGGACTCTGTGGCCAGCACTGATCACGCACTGTAGTGCAATGAGAGGTTGCATCGTAGGGTAGCCGTTTCCCAGAGTCGGGCAGCGTTGCGACCGTGTTAACACACAGAGGCCACAACTGAGTCGCAATCTAGAGACACAAATAAGAGATGATAATGCTCCTACGTCATGAGCTGCAAAACGTAGTTATTTACAATGTTTCTTCACCGAGATGGGATGCGAGACAAGGTCAGTTGTTTAATGTGGGGTACACGAGAGCGTATACTATGGCCATAATAATGTTTCATTTTTTACTCAGTCCCCGCTTGCGCGAAATCGGGCACAAAGCTTGGTTTAGCTGGCCGTGGCAGTGGAACGGATACTACAATAAGAGCATAGTCTTTGGATCAAGGAACACATGTGTATATATGTCTCCCCAGAGACGGGATGCAGTAAAAGGTCATTATAATAACGTGGGGTATCTCAGCGGATACGCTAGCGTCACTCGTCAATTTTTACCCAGCCCTCTATTGCGCGGGAATGGGTACAAAGTCATCTTAGCTTGCAGTAGGAATTAATGTAATTTATTAATACGACTGATTTTCATTTTCTACGTTATTTTTATTGGATACTCATATTTTAGTAGAAGCCCCACTTTTTTTTTGTTATAATTGACCACGCGAGATTGAAGATGAGAAGTATTAAGTATGGGAAACCGTTGGTATAAACCAATGGCTTCTGTTAACAATTATATGTATTTAAGAATGTTTGTGGGGATATCGTAGTGTATTTTATTCAGGGTAGGTTTCAAAAGTGTTATGTATATAGCTTCAAGAATTTTTAGTTTTTGTTCATTGTTTTCATGTTTAAGTATAGCTGTGCTTTCAACAAGGATTTTCCGGACTTGTGTACGCAGCCAAGCATTTTTTCATTCTGGCGTAGTCATGTGTGACGTCACGATCTGCGACGCGATTTTCGCTTCCGAGTCTCGTATACACGAATTAGTCGTTGCTTTGTAATTATTCATGCAACAAAAACAGCCTATCATTAGTGTTCCGTGTGTTGGTTGATATATTGAGAAGTAATTTTCCTCTTTGATAATGGCTTATGTAAGCCGAAACCAGAGATTGGATTTGAACATGTATCAATACGATTTCCTTTCGTCCTTCAATGATAATATTATTAAGCTTATCAGACAATATGAAAGGAAATTACTTAGAATAGACAAAACTTGTCTATATTATTTAATGAAACATGCATCAACGAAAAATTGCTGCCTAAATATACACAATATATATATATATATATATATATATATATAGATATATAGATAGATAGATAGATAGAATTAATAAAAATTTGACACTTAGCTGATTGATGTTGCCTGCAGCATCCGGACTCCGGTTTCGTATACGTATTCGTCTTTCCGCACTTGAGTGTTCATCCCCGATTCACTGCTTATATTTATAGTTATTCTATTTTTATGTACTTATCACTGGTGCATATTTTTTAGCGTGTTGTTTATATGTGTGTGTGCGTTCGAGCGTGTGAGCACGTTGCGCGTATAAGCGCACGTGTCAAGTATCCTTACGTTTGGTTAGGTTGGCTCGTTTGAAGTTGTCTGTGAGTATATGTGTATAATTATATTTACATGCACAAACATAACTGGGTATATTTATTATTTGTTCGTTTGTTTATTTATTAATAATTATTTTTTAGTTTATAATTATTTCCATTATTTATTTAAAGTTTATATTAGTGCTGAGAGAGAGAGAGAGAGAGAGAGAGCAAATTAATTATTTATGTGCTTACATTTACCTATTGTTTTAGTTTTCTTGTTTAAGAGTTTATTTTGTTTTTTAAGATTAATTATTGCTAATTTCTTCATCTAAACATAGGTTACAATTTTTACAGTATAGGGATGCTTCTTTTAGAATTTCGATTTGATTTTTCTGGGTATATTGCTTTCTTTTTGCTCCATAATTCTTTGGATAGGTTTGTATTGTCTTTTTTCGAAAAGGTAATAATACATTTCAAGTTTTTTTTCTATAGCTTCTATGTAAATTATTTCGTTTCTATGAATGCTATTATTTATGACAGCTTTCTATATTATATTATTGGTTAAACAGTTATGGTAAAATGGGAAATTGCCGTTGTTTTTGCAGTTATATTTGATGTTATTTTATGAATATTATTGTTATTTTTGTTACAATTGCAATTGGGTTTCTTAAAGATTTTTGTTGTGCTCACATATTATTTTCTCTATATTATCCATGCAGTATTTACAAAATTTGATTGTATTTTTATTGATGATTTTTGAAAATTTGTTGATTTTGGAAGTATTTGTCAAATATTTTGAAGAATAGTTTTCATATTTTTTTTTTTTATCTTATTGTTCTGGGGAGTGAATTACCTAATTATATTTCTTTGTTATTTTGTTTGGATTCTTTTTGTTTTTGTATTCTTGTTTGTCTGATTATCCTCTGTTTGTAGGATTGAATACTTTAGGTTTGGTGGTTATTTTTTTAATGCGTATTGAGTTGATTGGATTGTATGTTCCGTTGTTTAGGTTGAATGTTATATCAAAGAAATTTACTACATTTTGTTGGATTTTAGATCAGTTGTTATTCTTAGTGAGTTGAAGGTTCTATCATTTGTTTTCTTATTTTTTTCTCTAGTTCTGCCGTTGCAATTTCTTAACATTAGTAGACCATCGTCCCTGTATAGATCTATATAATTGATGTAAATAATACCTGTTAATTTATACTTGATGTATCTGGCAATGACCTTGCATACACATGCACCCTCATAGCTACCCATTGTTACTTAAATGTTATTATTCTTATTATTTTTCCTTCTTCTTCTTCTTCTTCTTATTATTATTATTATTATAGGCCTTTTTTATACATTTCTTATTTTGGTATAATGCATATTTTCGGCATTGTTTATGTATGTTTATATCTTCATTAGGGAAAGTCAAGTATTGAGTTGCTAAGTTTAGTGCATTGTTTAGTGTATACTTATTCACAGATTGGTAGATGTATTTAAAGTCTAATTCTGCCAAGGAACTGCTTTCTTTATTGCTAACCTCATAAAAAATTTAAATGTTGATTTTTTGCTTTTCCATTGATTTATCTTTCGTGTGTTTCTTTGGTTGGGGCATATCTTTTCTGCTCTTTCTTTGCTTATATTTCCAATATAATTTTTTTGTGCGATTTATTAAACTTTGTGTTAGTTTGGTCATAAAGTTGTTCTCATGGACTTTTAATTGAAAACCAAAAACATTTGTCAGTTATTTTATGCTACTGTCTAATTTTAACTTAGTTTTTACAAATATCACTGGGGATCGTTCGTCCAAACCAATGTAGTTTTTTGAATTGAACTAACTTCCATTGCCCATTTCACAGTAGTTTCTAAAATTTCTGCACCTCCCGACGTTATGAAGATTCTGACAGATAGCTAAACATTTTAAGATTAATACAGACATGACTCAAGTAATATTCATGTAATTTCTGCAAATCCTCAACATCATCATCATTATTGTATATACTCTCAGATTCTTAAATATTTTTGTTAGATTTATGGTTAACATGAAGCAACTTGGAGGCAATAATAATAATAATAATAATAATAATAATAATAATTATTATTATTATTATTATTATTATTATTTCCTTGGATATCTGTTCTATACGTATTACTTCCGGGTCCTAATAAGAGACCTAAGATCAGAAATGGTTGCATGACTTTCTTCATCTTTTATTTTTTAATATCTAAGATCTCATATATTTTACATAGATAAAGCTCTTTGTAATGCGTGAGTTTTACATGCAAGTACAATTTCTTGGTTTTTATTTAAGGCATCGGCTACCAGGAATAATTTAAATGAGTCTATCGGAAAATTTTCCAAACAATCAGAGAAAGAACTAAAAACTAGAATAATTGATGTCCACATATGCCACCTTTTCAAGATTTCCACTTCAATATTATTATTATCTTTATTATTATTATTATTATTATTATTATTAATAATAATAATAATAATAATAATAATAATAATAATAAGACGCGGTTGGGATTACAACGAGAATGACGTGTTTTAAAGCTCTTCCAAACGTAACGTTTTTTTTTTCGCGCATATGAAATTTTGTTATTTTTACTATTTTAACGTAAGCATGAATTTTCCTTCGTATTATTATTATTTAATTTATTTGTTTCTCCTTTAAATGATACTGATAGATTAATCAATTATTTAATTTTTTTTCTTATTCATATATCCCTCATTTTCAATATCCCCCCAAAAAACAAAAACATGACAGGTAAAAACAATACAATTTCTACGATATTCTTTCTTAGAAGGATTGCGTATTTTTTTCAATAGCGCTATTTTCAACGACTTTGAAAAATAACGGGATTTACAGATGGGCCAATAAATTATTCTTAAATTTCACGGCAAAGATAAACGAATGTAAACTTTTAATTTTTTTATGACAATTATTTTTGTTACTAGGACTAGTGATGGCGAAAAAAAAAAAAAAAAAAAAAAAAAAAAAATTTAATATAAATACTCTCTAGTGTAGTGATGTTTTGTTTCGTTGAGCGGCTGTTTCTTCCAAGTTTTTTTTTTAACGCATATGAAATTTTGTTATTTTTACTATTTTAGCGTAAGCATGAATTTTTCTTCGTATTATTATTATTTAATTTATTTGGTTCTCCTTTAAATAATACTGATAGATTAATCAATTATTTAATTTTTCTCATTCACATATCCCTTAGTTTTTCAATATCCACCCCATAAAAAAACATTACAGGTAAAAACAATACAATTTCTACGATGTTCTTTCTTGGAAGGATTTTTTTTTTTTTTTTTTTAAAACAACGCTATTTTCAACGACTTTAAAAAATAACGGAATTTACATTTACATATTACATTTATGAATTTATGAAAAGAAAATGTCTTTCTAAGAAGGAATATCGTGGAATTTACAGATGGGCCAATAAATTATTTTAAATTTCACAGCAAAGACAAACGAATGTAAACTTTTTTTTTTTTTTTTTTTTTTTTTTTTAAACAACGCTATTTTCAACGACTTTAAAAAATAACGGAATTTACATTTACATATTACATTTTATGAATTTATGAAAAGAAAATGCGATCTTTCTAAGAAGGAATATCGTGGAATTTACAGATGGGCCAATAAATTATTTTTAAATTTCACAGCAAAGACAAACGAATGTAAACTTTTTTTTTTTTTTTTTAACCAGCGTCATTCTCTTTGATTTCCAATCGTGTCTCTGTCTATTGTTGCTTTGCAACCCATTTAGGAGAAGGAAAACTCGAACAACAACCCGCAACTCAAGGTGTTAATCGTTAATGGCTACTGCGTTATGAGGTCGCGAACGATCCCCTACAGGCTTCAACCCTGTCTGTAAAAGACCGTTACTCAACGTGCCGGGCAACTTTGGGTGGACTTTTGGACCCGTGCGTCACTCGTGGGATTAATATGAAAATTAAAAATAGAAACAAAACGTCAGTATGGCTCTTCCAGTGGATAAACAGGGAGCCCGTCCTTCAGGAGGGAACCTACCTGAGGTCGAAAAAATCTGCCATTTCTCCTACACAAAGAATGAATCTTCAGGTCCCCAACAACCAGGATAATCCTAATGATGGTCCTGTAAATTCTCCAGCTAGATCCATAACCGTAAATTTAAGGAAAGAAAAAATAAAATGGTCTCGTGAGGAGTACAAAGTTGTTATGACTGCATTCCATGAAGCGTTACTCAAACCTCAGAAAAACATCACTCGCCAAACATATGACATTTGGCGAGAGAAAGGTTAGACAAACAATTAGAAAGTACATAGACAAAAAATAAACTAGCCAATGTAAGAAGGGACATCATGCGAAATAACCGATTGACAGAGGCTGAAATTAATGAAATAAAAAAAGAATTGCAACAAGAATAGATGAACCAACAAAACATGAAAAGGAACCGGAATCAGGAAAAAAGTAATAACATCACACAAGCCTCAGGTCATAATGAAAAAACCGAAATACACACAAATCACTGTGAAGATAATGCTGAAAATTTAGAAATGTTGGAAAGGTATGATCTTAGTCAGTCACAAGACAGTAATAAAACGAGTTCAAAATTCATCGAACAGAATTATTTCATGAAAACAAGATTAATATACAAGAAGCCAAGGATGAAATCATGAGCCATATAAGTCAGATACAGAATATTTGCAATGGAGGAACGAGAACAACTCCCAAAATTACAACCAACAAAAGCATAACCTCAAAACTATTAAGCTCTATAATGCAGCACTCAAATTGATTCTGGATGAAGAAGACACTCATAAAATCTCAATGAAGCAATATATGCATCAGCAATAGCAGCAACAAATAAACTGAACATCAAAGTAAAAAAAAAGGCAGTCTCACAGACATGAAGATCCACCTTGGAAAAGAAAAATAAAAATAAAAAAAAATTGAACACCTTAGAAGTGAATTATCAGTACTCGATGAACTAGCAAGAGGAGTAAAATGTAAGAACTAGAAAAGGCAGAAGAGTCGAAAGAAAATACAATATCAGGAATGAAAATGAAGTCCTATCAACTAAAGAAAAAATAAAGCAAACAATACAACTGAAGGCTCAAAGAATAAGACGCTTTTATGAGAAAAGATCAAGATTCTATAGACAGAACAAGATCTTTCAAACCGATGCAAAATAAATTTTACAGGGAAATAGGTAAACAAAGAATTGAAGTGACAGTCCCCCTAAAATGGAAGAAGTTATACAGTTCTGGGGAAAAATATGGGCTTGCCCTAAAGAACACAACGAAGAGGCAGATTGGATTGCGCAAGAGTTAGAACGAATGAAAAATAAACCAGAACAGACATGGGCGGGAATCACAGAAGAAGATTTTAAATGTGCACTGAAAAAAAAGCACACAACTGGAAATCTCCAGGAATAGATAAAATTCTAACTTCTGGCTATATTATTTAAATACAGCACACAAAAAAACTCGCCAAAGAACTTCAAGAAATGGTTACCGATCCAACTAAAATTCCTGCATGGATGACCAAAGGAGTTACCTTTCTTCTACCCAAAAATAGTGACACAAATATTCCGAAAAACTATAGACCAATTACATGTCTTCCAACAACATACAAACTGTTAACATCTATTTTAACAAAACAGACATATTTCTTCTTGAAAGAAATGACATACTACCACTTGAACAAAAAGGGTGCAAACGAGGCTGCTACGGATGTAAAGACCAATTACTTATTAATAGGATGATCCTGAAAACTGCTTCCGTGGAAAAAAAAATCTTAGTATTGCCTGGATAGATTATCGTAAAAGCATTCGATAGTGTACCACATTCCTGGATCTTAAAGTCTTTTAAGTATGTACAAGGTATCACCCGTTATCATCAATTTCATCAAACAATGTATGTCGATATGGAAAACTACACTTTACCTCAATCATAAAAAATGGAACCTATAAGTCTGGCGAAATAAACATCAATAGAGGAATATTTCAAAGGTGACTCTTTGTCTCCTTTATTATTTTGCATATCACTTATAGCATTAACCAGCCAACTTAACAAGACAGAATGCGGTTACAAAATAGCTCAAAAGAAAATAAACCATCTATTTTACATGGATGACTTAAAATTGTATGCTAGGAATGACAATGAGCTGGAAGGTCTTCTGCAAACTGTAAAATGCTTCAGTGAAGACATTGGAATGAAATTCAATTTGGATAAATGTGCTAAAGCTACAGTTTTACGAGGATCACTAAACAAACTTCCTCTATTAGTTTAGACCCTGCTGTAACAATAAAAGATTTAGAACAAGGAGAAGCTTATAAGTACCTAGGTGTAAATGAGAGTGAAGGAATTCACCATAAGAAAATGAAAAAATAGTGCGTAAAGAGTACTATAGAAGGGTACGACTGGTATTAAAAAACTGAATTGAATTCTCAGAACAGAATTATGGCCATTAATAACCTTGCCATCCCAGTGGTCCAATATAGTTTCAACATCTTGAACTGGACTCTAAATGACATCAGACAAATGGATTCTAAAACAAAAAGCTTCTTTCTAAGTATAAGATGCATCATCCAAAGGCTGATGTAGACCGTCTATACATACCCCGTAAAGAAGGTGGAAGAGGTCTTATTCAGCTAGAATTGTCATACAAAGACAACAACTATTGGCTTACTAACTTACATGGAAACAACAAATGACTGGATGATAAAATTAGTGAAACAACATGAAAACAGAAAGAAAAAATATTCAATAATAAAAGAAGGCAGTAAATACAAACAACATTTACATTTAGTAGATTCTGTAGTAAATCAAAACAAAGCCAAGAACCAACTATTGCAGCAAAAGATATGAAAAAAAAGCCAAGGATAAAGCCCTTGAACAGATGAAACAACGCTGGCAAGACAAACCTCTACATGGCCAATATCCAGAACGTGCAAATAAACCCAATGTTGATAAAGTTAATACTCATCGATGGTTACGAGCATCTGGATTAAAGTCTGAAACTGAAGGCTTTATTCTTGCAGCGCAAGACCAGAGTCTTTTCACTAGGGAATTTTCAGGCAAATATCATACATAATAATGTGGATCAAAATGCAGGTTCTGTGACAAATACCAAGAAACAATAGACCATCTAATCTCAGGATGTTCTATACTAAATGAATATAAAAATCGTCACGATAGAGTGGGGCAATACTTACACTGGACAATGTGCAAACACTTTGGAAAATGTGTAAGCAAACACTGGTATGAACATCGGCCAGCGCCGGTTACAGAAATAGAAGATGTCACCATTCTATGGGATTATACCATCCACACAGACAGAAAAATTGAAGCAAATAGGCCGGACATCATTGTCAAAAACCAGAAAGAAAAAACTTGCCTACTAATTGATATGGCTTATTGTAACATAGCAACCAAGGAATTTGAAAAACTATCAAAATACAAAAAAGACCTGGAAATTGAAATAGAAAAAAATGTGGAAATTGAAAACAAAGAATAATACCAGTGGTAATAAGGCACTTGGAATTATAAAAAATGGAACAAAACAACACATTGAAAGAATCCTGGAAACCCCAGCTTAAGAGACATACAGAAAATTGTCTTATTAAGTACAGCACACACACTAAGGAGAACTTTGTCTATGTAACGCTAGCAACTTCATCGGAGATAAAAAAAAAAAAAAAAAATTAACATGAAATGTGGCAACAACACCACGACCTGCCTTATCTTTCCAGACTTGGTAGGTAGTGTGTCCATAACAGAAATCGAATGATGATGATGATAATAATAATAATAATAAATGTTCACATATGCCACGTTTTGAAGTTTTCCACTTGAAGATTATTATTATTAATATAACAATAATAATAATAATAATAATAATAATAATAATAATAATAATTTCATTCTAAAGTCATTGCTGATTTGAACGAGGCAGGTATAAACTGCAGACATTGAACCTAACCTATACTCATATCCCCAAGTGTATTGTAATAAGTTTCGACGATTTCAACAAGAAATCTGTTTGAATCGTTTTAGTTATGGCTCTCATATTTAACTCTTGTAAACTTTACCAGAAATTATCCTTACATTTTCTATTATTCTGATTATTATTTGTAACAATATCAATAATTATAGCATGATTAGTTTCATTTGTTCAGCTTTTATTTCCAGCAACACGTGAATTGCAGAAATTTGATTTCAATAGTAAATGCATGAAAGTTTTAATAACCATCTGTGTGTCAAAGACTGAATGTGTAATGAGATATTTTATAATTGATGTAAGTTTACACTATACTAAAAATATACAGTATTCGATATTAATTAATGTTTTGTCTCATGCCAGAATCAACGCCCCGCTTAATTTAGTGCCGTATCAAAACAACAGATACGCACAGGACTCCCTGTGATGGTCATGCGTAATAAAAACAAGTCTAAATAAAGGTATTGTTTATGAATAATCAATATCCTAATCAATGATCCTGGCAATGAACAGCAGTAAAACAAACACATTAGCAAAAAAAAAAAAAAAAAGATTGACGAAAGAATGCACAAAACTCACTGATTTAATCACCGGGTATTTCAACTTCGGCGTTTGAATGAATCATCAGAGTTGCGAGTGAACGTACAAGAAACGCTATATGCGGTCATTTCAATACAGTAATCTTATCAAAGTTCATTGGACTGATCAATTGACCAAGGCTCATTAATGAATTTAATTGACTCAAAATAATTTCTTGAAAGTAATTTGTACGTCGACATTCCACTAATCAAAATATTTAGATCAGGGCAATCCATCCCCACTCCCCGTGTAGACCCATTAGTCTCCTCAGTATTATCAGTAAGCATTTTGAGGCATTAATCAAAAAGAAGGACGCCTAGCACGTGAATACGGACAATCTTTTATGCGACGAGCCGTATGGGGTTCGACCAGCCCGATACACTTCTGATGTCTTAACTACTATTACCCACAGAAATAATGTTTCCCTTGATGACACACATACCTCAGTAAATATCTCGAAGGTCTTTGACAAGACTTATCACAAAGGTTTGTTAAACAAGGTCTCCAGCTATGGAATCCCTGGAAGGGTTTTCTCTTTTATAAAATGCTACAACTGTAGTAGTTAGTTATAAACGTCTCGTCCCCCGAGGCCCTGGCGATAAATGGAGGCGTCCTCACGTTTCACATCTCAGACCAACTCTATTTTTAATTTACATAAATGACCTACCTATGAATATACTCCGATCATTTGTAAACACCTATTCCAGTGATACTAGGGGTTACGGGCGTAACTCTTCATGTCGACGCTGGTGTTCCTTATTTTTCTTTAATTTATCATCTCTTTTGCTTAACGGACTATCTTGTAATTTTGACAACGCATGATATTGTATAGTGTTGAAATCAAAAATGAATACAAGCTGAAAAATTTTCACGCCGCATACACAAATGGAATTCTTGGTTAAAATTTATACAGTCATTAAGTAATATTTTACATTCGAGACAAGCGTATAATGCTAAGTTGCGACAATTAATGTACGCTTCTATATACATTTCTCTCGATGGGTGTGGACATGTTTTTGTTACTGTCTGTTTCAATGTGTTAAGAAATGTGTTCGTATGTTACACATTTATTGATCGCCTCTTTACATATATATATATATATATATATATATATATATATATATATATATGCGTGCGTGTGTACGAGTGTGAGTTTCCGTTCGTTCGGATATGTTTCTGTGCAACCTGAATGTTTATGCAGTAAAAATTAATTTAAATTACGTTTGAAAATTTACAGGAGTGAAGTTTCTCTTTATTTGTTTTATTGTATTTGCCCAATTATCGATCACTTTCACGTATCCAATTCTAAAGTGGATAATGTATGATAGTTCATCTTTCTAATGCTTTGTTCAATTACTCGAAATATTTTTATGAAAATATGAATTTTATCAATACCGTAGTTCACTGTTTTGCTCTAGGTCCTGGAATTCTAGCATGTTTCATTTCAGGCTGAAATATATATTTTTCGCATGACTGACATAATTCTCAGAATGTTATCACCGCGCCCGTAAGAATCACGCACAAAAATGATATATTAAATAGTTTTATACTTATACCCCCCCCCCAAAAAAAAGAATACATAAACAACATTTTTCTATCTAGGGTTATGTTTTTCTCTGGATTAATTAAAATGCTAATTTTCGAACTTATACTCATATTGCAACTAATAAATAGGTTGTTATAGCTTAAGTTATAGCTTAAGTTATAGCTTAAGTTATAGCTTAATGTATATAGATTATGTTATAGTTATATCTAAATGATATGTACCGTCATATCATTCTCATCTCGTTTAATGAAAAATCGAATCTTGTATCTCTTGCATAAGATGAAGATGATTAAGATTTTGGTTATATAAAATTGGTCAATAACTAGATGTCTGACAGCTTTAGAATATCAAGTGGAGTATGCTTGGATGTTCGGATAGTGCAATGACTTGGAATTCGAAATCAGAAGACCGAGTTCCGATTTCACTCGCGTTCGGTATATTCACTTACGGGCAGATACCGTTGGTAAACTTATGAATGCATCTATTCTCCACCACCTATGGTTTACTTAGGAGGATATGTATCATTAAATCATTCTGGACTCCAAAAATATTTTTCTGAATGATGTGTAAAATGTAGGTAAACCTTAAAACAATAAATCAGTCAATATAGTAAATATATTTGATATTCTCTGTAGGAAAACCCATCATTTTCTCCGATCTCTTTTTTCAGTCGGCTGTAAAGGTTTTATAAAATTAAACCCGGAGAGATTTTAAATATATCTTATTTTTAAAAGTATAATTTATCTTTGGAACAGCATTTTTAAGTAGAAACTTGTATTTTAAATCCTAACTTTATCTATATAAATTTATTTTACATAACTCCCTTATCTGTCATATTTTAGCTTAAAATTAACAGATCATTGTTCATATAAAACAGATTTAATTTCATGAGGTTAATATCCGGGTTTAATTTTATAAAACATCTTGCCTTTAAGGCCAATGATTTCCACACTCCCCTGGCCACGGAAACATTGAAAGTGATACATTCTGTAAATATTTTTTGACGGCTCTCACAATAACTTTTATAAGTCTGACAAGAACTCAGTCCATAGAGGGGGGTTGAATAAGTCTGATGTTTTCGTCGGTTGATATTGAATTTTTCCACATGAGGCAATTTTTGATGTTGTTGCGTAATACTATATATATATATATATATATATATATATATATATATATATATATATATAATACCCACAGTAACATTTTCTCTCAGTTAATATCTTAAGATTCCAAATACATCTCCCACGAAATAAATATAAAATCAATCTTTCGATTACTGAATAATGTACAGACTACTGAAATATTAAGTTCTGCATAGGGATATGGATAAAAATTCAAATACGGTAGGAAGGATTGCAAAATAAAAAAAAGAAAAAGATAATGGCAAGTACACACTCAGAAATAATTATGCCAGTGCAGAAAACCACAAAACCAATCAGTAACTAAGGAAGGAAAAGAAACTAAATTGCAAAGCCTATTCACCGAGTAGAAGTAAATATATATAATAAAAAATGCTGCAGACCCAATATATAAATTATATGAATAACACGCTGTGACTATTGACCATGCAGTGTCATTTTATTATATCCTGTGACTGAAATTGTGATAAGATTGATATAAATTTGACACTTTATTCATTGAAAGATATGCCTGTATTATCTTGCGCAGCATCCTAAAAATAGTATGAAAATATCAGGAAACAAATAATAGAAAGACAGGAGGTCATTGTTTCCTGAGTATTTACTATTCACTCTCACATACGGGATAGTTTTTAGAGACAACACAATAATCAAGGAAATATTGCTTCTGTTAGAAAATAATAATTATTGCTTTCTATCAGAATATAATACATCTGTTAGTGATTATGATATAATAAGTCCAAATAAGGAAATTAAAACTGACAAGAATTTTTAATGTACTCATATAACAATAATAATGGAAGCATTGGGTACAATGAAAATAATTACAAAGAAGAAAATCAGAATTTAAAAAAAAATAATGCATATATCTGCGACCTGGGTTTAACTTTCATTCGGGATAAAATGTTATAATAAGACAAATGTGACAATACGAATAAAAAAATTATAATCACTCCAACAAGAACAACACATATGAGCCAATCCTTAGAACCGTATGGCTTTGGTTAATATTAAAGACAGAAACAGCATTGCTCTCTCTAAACATATCTGGCAATTGAAAGATTCCGTCGCCCCTCTTTCAATTAAACGGAGTACAATGGCAAGAGTTAAATCATTTAATGGTTTTAGGAATAAACATTACTGAATAAGAGTAATGAACTTCGTGCGGACGTTATGTTTTCTGGTGTTTGGGAATAAACGTGTCTCCTGGAATACCCACGACAAAATTGAGGAAGTTGCATTTGTGTCCGCCATTGATAAAAGAACAAGAAACAACAAGAACCAAGATATGTACAAACAAATGATCATGTATTAACAAGGACATTTGTACAACTAATAAAGACAATTGTGTGTGTAAAAAGAATGTGAATGCATTTAAATTTCAAAGGATATGAAGTGAGAGAAATAACGTACGTGTGTGTGTGTGTGCGTGTGTGTGTTCCTAATGGGAAACGCGTTTTCAACTAGAGACTCACATATTGGTGTGTAAGCGGAAAAAGTAAGAAGAATGTGAGAAATTATATCGCAGATTTTGTATAGTCGCCTAGTAGCGGTTTCAGGAAAGTAAGCGGAGTTAACTCCACAATATTCCCCTCCAGTTGGTAGAATTTTATTTTTGCCATATGTATACAGATATCATGTACGTTTGTTTCTGTAATCGTGAGCTGAACAGAAAATTTGTCAAAAGTGTGGCTGATATATATGTTCAAGCATATCGATGAAAATGTACTTGAACTTTTATCAGGGTGCTGTATTATTTTCTAGTTGAATGAAGGAAACCCCGGAAAATTTGTCGGTGGTGCAAAATGTTATCGTTTGCTATTATTTTTTTTTCCGTTGGATTGGTTTTGTCGTCTGTCGTATTGGTTTTGTTCGTCGGAAAAGATTGTTAATTTGTTGTGCGTGGCTGAGGTTTTCGTGCAAAATTTAATACAAGCAGCGTTGTGGTAAAATTGAGTTAATGTATAATTTCTACTGAGTGTCGAATACATGTTTGACAATTTTAAGAAATTTGCTCTTATTCTCGAGTTTTACAATTATTTGGAAATTCATAGTGTTATACGAGGGAACAAAATCATATTCTGTTGTGAAATTGTGAAATAACACAAAAGGACTTATTTCTCAATTTATCTGTTTAACAGTCGTGTTTAAAGTTGAAAATTGAGTTGTATTTTTGTTTTGTCGAAAACAAACATTTACCTAATCTCTGCCGGTTGAGGTCAAGTTGAGCCTAATGTTGCCTGAGAGAAAAAAGGGTCAATCAAAAGGCAGAATGAATGAATCGTGTTTTCTTTACCTACTGACCAACCAATATTGCAGGAATTGAAAGAAGATTAGTGATTTTTTTTATTTTACTGAGGACATACGTGTTGTAAAAACAAAACAAAAAAAAACAAAAAAAAAACAAAAAAAAAAAAACAAGTTTTATTTAGTGACTTGGATAATATCTTGTTTTGTGTAAATATACTGCAGTGCTTGAAATTTGTGATTTTGCTATTTCATAGTGTCTAATCAAAAATCCTTTGGCTGTAAATTGTTTTTGCTATAACTTTGTATTGTCCTTAGCAAGAAGACCGGAATTGAACTTCTGCATAAGTCACTATCCTAACGGCAAGTGGAGAAAGTAATAAAACTCCATCAAAACATAATAGATTTACTGAAGGCACAAGACCAAAAAGAAAAGACGCCTTGCAAATACTATGATAAAAGTTTAAAGGGATTTCAAAACTGCTGCAAAAGCAATAACATCAATTCGATTATCGTCATCAGTCGAATTGATAAACCTAACACATACGGAATTTTGTACCAATTCGATTACGATAAGAAAATATACCATATATTTAACATATAACATATTATTCGATATACATTTAATAAATTAAATACATATAACACTGAGACAAAACAAATATCTCAACAAACTCATGAAATCAATGAATGCCGAGGGAACTTACTTGAAAATCAACCCAATCCTTGATGATTAATATATATATATATATATATATATATATATATATATATATATATCCATCTCAGGATATAAATATATATATATTTTCTTATCGTAATCTAATTGGTACAAAATTCCGTATGTGTTAGCTTTATCAATTCGACTGAATATATATATATATATATATATATATATATATATATATATATATCAGTTATCGATTTTCCTCAATTATGTGATATCTATCAATTATAGCATCGTATCACCCCATGAATTATTTCAACTTCTTAAAACTACAAACTCAAATCAATTTTAGCGTCACTAGATGTAGAAAATGTATTTACAATATGTCGATGATATAATCGATGTAATCTTTAAATTTGTGTTTAAATATCATTTACTTTCATCTCTGTCCATCAAGCACAATGGTCATGATATATTATTTCATGCCTTCACAATTAAACCCCCATTCTACGAACATAATGGCAATATTTACATTAAAAACTGACGGTATTAGTATGGGAAATACACTTGATCCGTGTTTCGCTGACTACTACCCGTGTACGAAACAAGTTACTTAAAAAACCTGAAATAAATGTCCGCTTTGTAGCTTACACACCAACATGTAAGTCTCGTTGAAAACGCGCTTCCTTTCCATTGGGAAACGTAAGAACACGCGCGCGTGCGTACACCACACACGTACGATATTTCGCTCTCTTTATATCCTTTGAACTTTAAATACATTCACATTCTTTTTACACATACACTTGTCTTTGGTACTTCAGCTGAAAACAGAAAATAATAATTTGATCATCGCAAAACTTCGATTGAAAAATCCCCAATTTTTTGACGTCAATTTAGGTTTTATTAGTCACACATTCACTATTCGTTATACTAAAACCGAATTGCAGAAACTCTTGCCACCTTAATTTTATGAGCGAATGACCTATTAGATATAAAGTAGGCGTTATAAAAAAATTGCCTCACGAGAAAGTACACGAATTCATCTTTTCGCCCGCTTTCACTTAAAAAACCCAATAACGTGAAACAGACGATACTTACTGTTTTCCAAAGTAACTCATAGATATCAAAATTATACAATTTATTTCTAAAGTATCTACTAGCAAAATTGAATATAAAGATGAAAGCAATAACAATAACATCTTTCTATAAAATTCAAATACAAGATGAATATTTTCTTATAAACAATCTAAAAATACACAAACCCAATTATTTGTTATATAAAAAGTAAACAGCTAGCCTTAACGTCAACAACAACTGCTGCAGGCGAAAATATAGAATTTATCTTCTTCAGTGATTAAATGAAATGAGGTGCAAAATTTTGCAGAAAAATATCAAACTAACAAGGTTGTTGCAACCCTTGCCTTGAGCATGTTTAATGACAATGTCTGATTTTAGGCAAATATTAAAGCTGAAATCAAATAAAACTCTGTGTTTTTAGTGAATAGAGTATTCCAGTCAGAGTAAGTACGATCTAGTGACACAGAGTAACAGAGAATGGAAAGGAGATAATTCAAAGACTTACCAGAATTCTTTATGTAGGGAGATTCCCCTTCTAAACAATAACTATTCTCTCCTTACTGTCATACAAGTGCCAACTAGAGTATAAAATAAAGGTAGTGTGTAGTTAAATGTTCAATTATTCTATATATTTGTCATTTATATTTATTCTTATTGTTTTCCGCACGTAAAACTCTAGTTACTAGTGAAAAATCTGTCGAATTTTTTTTTTATTAATTTATTCATAAGTAATGAAAATATTTGAAACTGAAATATTTCCCAAAAACAAACGTTAAATACTTCGAAATACCCTCCCTTCTTTGTTTGTTTGTGTTGTGTAGGAACCTACCACCCCTCTTGAAGATGAACTCGCCTAAAAACAAGGACGTAAAATAGTGGCATGTCAAAAGAGAGTGTAGGAGAAGTTCTGGGCTGAGTTAGTTATAGACTACTCAGGCGATTTCTGTACCAACTTACCAACCGAATAAACCCCATTTTATTGTTACATGTTATTTGGCGTTTGTCTTTATTAACCCCAAATTAACATCATAACAGTTTGTTTCTCTCTTTCTTTCTTACATTTTTTCTTTTTTATTCTTTCTTCATTTTCTCACTAAAACCAAGTTGATTCACTAATATGTCAGTTCGTTGTCTTCACGAGGGCAAAACGGAATAGTGCATTATTTATGATGAGTTGGCCGGACGTAGCGGGAGTGCGAACTATATATGGGACGAACTAACTAATGAAGGGAGAGAGAAACAAAATCATAGAGATTTATAAAATATGTTTTTTGTTAATATCTTGGGACTATGGAACTGATTAATAGGATTTACATTCTATCTTAGAGAATTAACAACTCTGGTTTTCGTGCATTTCTGATTTCATTTCACATTCTGGAACGGATTATGAGAGATAACCGGGGTTTAATTCTAGAAGAAATCAGTTATTTGAAACAATCAATAATTATTTATAACAATTTTGAATTGGCGATAGTCTGAATGTTAATATTGCTAATCCATATATTGTCTCATTTTGATAATTATAAACAAGAATCCCTAGTTTGGATTTAAATCTCCGCTCTGAGCAATTCAGACCCAGATGTATTAAAAATAGAGCGACTTATAACTGAGTATTAGGGAAAATAGGACGCGGTATACATTGAAGTTGATAGCGGGATGAAATTTATACTCATGTTTCAATTCAAAATTTACTTATGGTTACGCAGATAATTCGATACCTGGTAGATATTTGGGCGCCTATCTACCTAGACGTTGTGATATTACCAAGAAATATGGGTGTATTAGTTTTACAGTAAATAATGTAATTCATTGTAATTCATAGTTTCAGAAATTCAGTCAGAAACCAAACATGAATGAATTTAATGGCATAGAGCCAAAGAAAGTTTCTGGTGTCAAAAAGAAAAGAAAAAAAAAACAGCTAGGAAAAACACGTGAACGAAAGAGTTAATTTGAAAGTAAAATCTACAAACCATTAATAAGTTGTAAACATAAAATATTAATATATAACTTTTTTTTTTTTTTTGTTACTCCTATATATTAAAAAAAAAGAAAAACAATTCGTGTTCTATGAATCTGGCACATTTTATATATATATTATATATATTATATATATATAATATATATTATATATATATTATATATATTATATATATATATATATATATATATTTATATATATTATATATTATATATATATATATCATATATATTATATATATATATATATATATATAATTTTTTTTTTTTTAAGCATTTCACCCCAAGCAAGGCGGGGGGCCCCACTAGGACGCAAGGGTTTACAGAAAATAGGAAGATCAGATAAAGAGTGATAGAAGAAAGGATGAGGGTAGTAGATAGATTAAGGCAACTGGAGATGTCGATTGACATTACATTTGAATAGTTGGAGATTATAACTCTCAGGGAAACAGGAGAAGGAAGAGGTTCCACAGGCGAGAGGTGCGAGACATGAAGCTATTAGAGTAGAAAGAGACGGCTACATTTAGGAGTTTCGACAGTGAAGGGGGAGAGCGGGATGCCAGCCTCGTGGGCGCCTGAACTCATGAAGTTTGGGAACCAGCAGATGCAGTTCCTCGGAGCAATTTCCATGAAAGTATTTATAGAACAGACAGAGGGAAGCGACGGTGCGTCTGTGAGAAAGTGACTGTAGACTAGACGCCAGGGCAGGGCCAACCATATTGCATCCGCTATGGAGCCTATCAAGAACCCCGAGGCAAACTGAAGGGGCCCCAGACCATATATGGCAGCAATACTCCATGCAAGGGCGAATTGTGGATTGTATATCTGGAGGATCGACTCAGGGGAGAAAAACTTCCTAGCGCGGCTCAGGGAGCCAACTTTCCTCGCAGTGGACGAGGCAATTGACTCGATGTATTTATTCCATCTCAGGTCAGCAGTCAACGTGAGACCGAGAAGCCGCAGAGGTTGCTCTCGATAAGTTGAGCGTCAGACATTCTAATGGAGAGAAGGGAAGGCTCTCTGTGGTGATTAATAGAGAGCAGTTTTGTCTTCGAAGCGTTGAAGTTGACCAGCCAAATCATACCCCCAGTTCACAATCGATTGGAGGTCCTTTTCGAGACGCACGGCAAGGTGAGTTTTTGTCAGCGAGACTGGATTGTTTTTGAGGCAGGAATAAATTTTGGTGTCATCCGCGTAGATGCCGACTTGAAGTTACGGCGTCAGGAAGGTCATTTATATAGATAAGGAATAGAAGGGGGCCTAGGATGGAGCCTTGAGGAACACCTGCGTTCGTGGGATAGGAACTGGAGGAGAATCCGTTGTGAACGACCTTCAATTCACGGTTTGACAGGAATGATTGTATTACGTTATATAATTGACCCGTAATGCCATAACCCTGGATCTTGCGGAGAAGGCCGGCGTGCCAAACCCTATCAAATGCTTTGGAGATATCTAGTGCCACGGCTCCAGGCTTCCCCGTTATTTTGGAGAGTTCAGTAGACTGTTTCCGTGATGGCTGTGAGCACATCGGCTGTAGATCTGGCAAAGCGGAAACCATATTGCTTGTCTGAGAGCAGATTATGGGATGTGAGGGTGGTTAACCACCCGGTATTGATTAAACTTCGAAGATTTTGCCGAAGAGGGGAAGGAGACTGATAGGACGGTAGTTGGAAGGGTCAGAGGGTCGCCAGAGTTCTTGAAGACAGGAACGATCGAAGAGGACTTCCAGCAGTCAGGAAAACAAGATTCCTTGAGGGCAGTAGTTGTATAGTTCCGAAAGGGCGGGCGCCAGTTCAGGGCGCGCATTTCTTTTTAAGACAATGGCTGGTATCCCATCTCCACCACTCGCCTTGTTGGGATCTAAATTGGAGATAACGCCCAGTACCAAAGTTGGGGTTATGTTTAACCCACTCAATATGGCCTCAGTTCTAAGAGGGAAGTCGGGTATGGGTACACCAGAAGAGTCGAGCGTCGAGATGGATGAAAATTTCCGAGCAAAGCATTCAGCCTTGTCGGTAGAGGAGGTCAAGACTTCGAACTGGTTGAATAGAGGAGGTATAGAGGGTTTGCAATTATTCAATACACTCTTGCAGAGACGCCAATAATCTTTGGAGCCAAATTTTCGAGATGCAATACGTTCCTTCATTCGAGCCGCAAATAGTGACTTAGCATCATTTAGGACACGCTTACATTCGTTACGGGCGGCAGCAAAGGCGTCTATTGCAGTCAGACATGTCGCTACGGTATAGGTGGAAGTAGTGGTTCCTATGGGCGATGGCGGCTGAGCAAGCAGCCGAGAACCAGGGGCAGGAGCGCGACTTAACCTATATACTTCCTTGATGGGATGATAAGCGTCGATTCCAGCTTTAACCCAGGAAGAGACCTCAGAAGCACATTCTTGGACGGGAGCTTAAAGACTCCATCCCAGGGGACATCGCGGAGAAATCACGGAACGCGTCCCAGTCAGCTCGTTGATAATAGAACGGAAGTTCTAGTGGTAGGAGGTTCTTTATGGGGTAGAGTTAAAGGAGATGTTAACCGATACTTTCACTGCATGGTCAGAGTTACCAAGT
>CAHIKZ030000804.1:1885000-2010000 GCA_903632075.3 Acanthosepion pharaonis | reverse complement strand
TCCGATGTTTATCAGTTTAAGTAAACACCCACTTTCTTTTGTCCTGTTATTTCTCTTCTTTTATGTCTGTGAAAAATATGAATATTCAGTTTCACGTCGAATTTCTCTGACAATGGTTTGTAACTGCTTTTTCTCGCCTCTGCTATTTAACACGCCCCAGTAAAGTGTCCTATAAAAAAGCTTAATCAGATATTATCCCCCTTGAGTTTCAGCTTAGAAAACACTAAAAGTAAATTCTCTATTAGGGTTTGCGATTTTAATGTCCCATTCCTTAAATGAGAAACATTAATTGTCTATTCTGGTCTGATTGGAAATTAATTCCTACCAAGACTGCGTTTGATCTGCGCAGATTGGCGGCTAAGTAGGAGACTAAAATCAACACTGATGACCATTCGACGGAATCAACTGATTTTCTCTTAAACACTTATTTTCTCTATTACGGATACTCACCATGACGATCGATACATGACCCGGGACTTAGTTTGTTTTGGCACTGAGTTAGGCTCGCTGAAATTTCGGGAAATTACTGCTTCACGCATTTTGGAGTGTGCGGTATCTTTTGTTATCGATTAACAGGCGGATAGGCATTATATCTTATGGCTGAGTTTTTAGCGCTTTGTTTAAAAAGCTAAAATGTATTGGGTGGTAATGCAAACATAACATATACATTTATTAGAAGAAAAATCATTTAGTTGAAAATATAGCATCAAATTTATCTCAGCAACATTTCTCTTTACAATTTACGATCTGTATTGAATTGATTATTCAGATCTTTAATCCAATCCTATTTCATTTACAAATCGTTTGTATGTTTGCTGATATTCGCGTAAATATTTTGTTTAAAATGACAATAGTTTTAAAAACAGATTAATCTTAGAAAGAGACAGTGAAAATTGTTGGTAGAAATAAGGAAGAAAGAGTGTTTTGAGAATTTAAAGCCTAATAGACACACTGATTACATACTTATCTCGTAAAAATGACTGGCAGAACTACGAATGGGAAGGATATTCAAAAGCAAACCTTGCTAAGAATTACAAAGTTTAGAAATTTTGGGGGAACCTTACGTCATGAGGAGGAAAGTCACCTGAAACATTAGAGATACATAACAGCGTTTTAAAATTGTTTTTGCACTGGGTGTCTAAAAAATATTGAAATAGACTTCCACTTGTATATGCACTGCTTGTGATGTATCCTAAATAAACTTCATCCGAAACATCGATAAGCATATTAAAAAAAAATAGCAAATTAACTGCTATTACAATGCATTTCACGGTTGAAATATTTCACTGATTAAATCACAGGATCACGGATTTTATCTATTTTGTTTTAAAAATATCACCCTAAAAATGTTGGACACTGTTCGCCATAAACTGTTGTGGACGATGTCTGAAGATATCTATCATATGAATTTCTGCCATATTCCGGCGAATAGCACCCTTTATCTCTTTAGAAAAAATGAGTGCAGGGTTCGAAATCGGGTGATCGTGCAGGCAAAATAATGTCACCGCGTAAGAAAATCAAATATTCTGGAATTTCGCCCTTAATGCCTTCATTGTCTTCTCGATGTCTACAATGTTGTTCCATCCTCTTGAAAGCATATATCCAGAAACCCATACTCTTTGAGGTTTGGTTCCAGAAATGTCTGCCTCATCCCATCACATAAAATGTAACAGAAATGCCTCCCACATCATAAATATTTTTTTAAAAAGTACTTCAGTTCTTGTTTTTTTTAAATGATATCCTATAAATGCTGGACACATTTTGACACACTGTTGTACACATGTCTGGTGGCAATTCTGCCACTTTTCCCGAATTGCATCCTTTATTTTTTTAGTGATTCATGGTCGATATGAAATCTCGCAACTTCGCATCATGAAGTGACTCACTCACTGTGTAGAGTTCTTCCATAAACCTGTCAAGGATTATTTTCTTATTTTCGCACTTAGACGGATGAATGATCGCTTCACCATTTGCATTTGCAGGTAACTTTTGAATGATAACTTCACGGCAAGCTTTGCGATTTTCAACTTCGCATCCCTGCAGTTCCTGAACAAACATTAGTTATTATAAATAGAACTTCAGGTCAGGATGAATAATTCTTCTGACTGGTCGATGAGATAATCCCAAAACAGAAGAATGTTTACAGGTTGATTGTATAGTAAATCGCAGAAATGACTGTCTCACAGTTTTCACATCTTCCTCGAGGTTTCATTATCTTAGGCGCTGAACCCGTTGCTCTGAATTTTTCATACTTATAATACTATCGGTTTTATATTCGGAAAAGCATCATTCCGATGTAATATAAAATGTGGACGAAAAGCTCATTGTGTTGTAATAAGCATCCTTTAAAACTTTTCAAAATTAAACGCACTGTGTCTACTGGTACAAGCCATGATGATAACTGATCTTATCGGAATTAAAAAGGTATGCGCTTAGACTGATGAAGACACTTTTTCAGATATTACAGTTTCAAATTTGGTATATAGCGGGTGTATTTGAAAGAAATTTTACATGTTTTCGTAGTGTAAACTGGGTCTGTTTGGGATATCTTTTCAAGAGTCAGACTTTTGTCTACTCTGCAAATAATCGGCTTTGGAGCATGAAATCAGTTATTCTTTGAGGAACCTGTTGTCTCTTGTTGCAAAGTGTTTCAAACCAAGGTGACATGGCTACGTATCTGCCTGTCGGTGCTGAAGATCAGGTCGATTGTCCACTGCCTAAATGATCATTCCGAATAAAAGAATACTTTTAAATGATCAACTTTTATATGATTTTGTTAAATAAAAGCATAAAATATTATAATAAAATCTGATGTTTATAAATTAAAAAGGAATATAATAACTGTGTAAGTAATTCCCCTAATTTCATATACAGAAGTTTTAAAATGATTTAAAAAAAAAAACAAAAACGAAGAGGATTTCTTGAAGTTTTAATTTTATTCACTATTTTCAATAAGCAGAATAACCTGTGGTATATTTCAAACATAAATTATATTAATCGGATTCAATATTTTTTAGTAAAATCAATAAAAATCGACATTTTGAAACATTTGTAAATAAAAGTTAAATTTCAGTTTTAAATATATTGCGAAAACAGATTGAATGTTTACGAAACGTTTAGGAAAATTAGCAAATTTAAAGTTAATCTGATTTTAAACATATATTACTTACTTATATCATAAAACTTTGTATACAAATATTTATTATCACCAGGGTCTTGTTTTTCTGACGTGTCAATCGATTGATTACAGCCGATTAACAATCGAATGGTTTCATTGTTAAATACGGTGGAGCAAACTTTAAAGTTCATATAATGAAATATTTCCCGTAAGAGGTGGCAACCCATAAGACACGTGAGCTCCTCATGTTAATATTATATATTTAAACATCCATACTTTGAAATTCCCTATGTATATCACACATAAAAAACAAATCAAAATTCTTTAAAAAATATTCTAGGTAGACAGATTATAATAAACTTTACAACATATGATTAGAAAATATAGTTTTACTTAATAATACTATTTTCTAAGAGTTAGTTCGTTGAAAATGAATTTTAAAAGATTTAAAACTTTATAAATTATTCAATTTAAAATTGTAAAAATTAAAACAAACATTGTAACAATTCATTTTTCATCACTTTTTCCTTTTCAGGCAATATTGTCTTTAATATATATTATTCATAAAAGTTTCTCTAGTTAAATAATGTCTTAGTATTATTCCGAAATTTTATTTTTCTCTTCAGTGTGCAAATTTGAAAAACAAAACGACGATTTAAATTCTTTAATACATTCTATTTTTAACAAATATAGACATTAAAATTTACGACGTTAAATTTCTTAAATGTTCAAAAATTTAAGTAAGTAGTGTAAGCATATGGAAAAAAAATAAAAATTTAAGAAGTTTTTTGAAAAATAAAATCATTTATAAATAAGTCCAGCAAATTAATTTTTTGCAATAATTTCGAATTAATATATCTGCCACCAGGACAGGAGGTTAAAATTTCCTGTGGTAAAAGTTTGTACAAACACTGACAGAAGAAATAACAAGTTGTTTATTCAAATTTTGTAATGTTCGAAAAAAGAGTAAAAATGAATTACATATTCAAACTTACTCTGATCATTCCTCTGAATAACACAAAGATTTCAAATATAAAATTATGCTTTCATTACATTTGGGGCATTTTTTCTTCCCGGTATTCTGATTTTTGTTGTGTTTTAGTGGAGCTACCTAAAATTATGGAAATAAAAATCACCTCCGAATCACAGAAAACGACGTGCAGCCGGAGAAAATTGACATGTTATCCTCTTTCAAATTATACACGCAGACCTCTCGACCTGGTCGATTTCATCACAGATTTTCGGTTGTTGTGCCATACGGCCTTTACTTGTCGATTCCGCGTGAAAAGAACCAGTGGAATAATGGTTTAAAACATGAATTTAGTTATAGAATAATGTGCGTTAAATCTCTGTACCATACAATTGGACTCAGTTGAGAAGGAACGATCCAAAACTGAGCAATATTAAATATGAAATATAAATAATATTATCCCTACACGGGGGCAGCTGAATGAGAATAATCTACCATCGTAGATTAAATAATGTGTTCAGTTCCAAATCCCCTGTTGGCTATCCGAATCGACATTCATTCTATGGAAACCGGAGGGAACTACAACCAAGTGATCGTGATAGCAAAAAAAATTCGGAAAATAGTCTGCTGTAATTAATCTAAGTATTGACAACTCCTCATAGCAGATATTAAGAGAGAAATAATATTCCATATTTAGACAAATACAATTTCCAAATAATATTACAATTTAGGCAGAAATATATAATTTTCTAAGTAAATATTAATATAACTGAGTTATTCAGTAGAAACGCGAATTTGGTGTCACACTGTAATTTTGCTATATAAAATTAGGAAAAATGGATAAATTCAATATAGGAAATATTTTTAGCGAATTATGTGTGTTAGATTCTCGTAATCTTATTTTTCTTCAGAGGATAAGTAAAGCCGATTCCATGTCCTTTCTACAAGAACATATAATACATACATGACATTAAATTTTCTTCATAGATTATTGTTGTTTGTCATTTAATCCGGTAAATTAAATTTTCCGTACATGATTTCTGTTACAGCTTCAGGTATACTACACAAATATTCGCTTAGAAAACGTGCAAGAACATGATATATGTAAAAACTATAAATATACAATAGCTTATGTATTTTGAGAAAGAAAGAGTAAAACTGAAACAAACTTATATCCATTTCTACAGATTTTATCATGAACGAATATTCGGTAAATATTCTAAGAACATTGACTCTGACAGCATTAAGTGTTTTAGGCGGCGGGAATATCAAAGAACGCCTGGTAAATGTGGGAAAAATCATGACATTTTGGTGTTGTAGCGTATTGCTGTGGGGAATCCTTTCATGAATATCGACGATAATATAACAGCAAGAAAAGCTGTGACAGTGACTGAAACTGCTCAAAAATAGTACAATAACAGACAAAGGAACGGGAAAACCGTGCTTGACTAATATGGCCAATTAGTGAAACCATCTGATTGTATTTGTGAGACTGTGGTTAAAAGAAATGACCTGTACACGAATTACTAATTTTCTATAAAATATTGAAAAGAATGTTAATTTAATTCCGATGTGTATTTATACAATTGATATCTGATTATAAATGCTAAGCACTAGCAGTTTTTTGTCAATATCCTTGAATAATGTCTTATACAAATTTGCCGAGGTGAAGGGCATGATAATTAAAAATATTTACTTCTTTTTCGACCACAATCGTCTCTGGATAACAAGAAATATTTTTTATTGATTTAAATAATATTTTTCTATTGTTGAACGCTGTAGTAACTTCGCTTTCTTCCATTCCCAGCTGAATGTGATGTAAACATAGTGCACCGAAGTGATTTTCGTAGCATAGGACTAATGTATGTACATTGCAAATACGATATATTCTGCTTTCATTTCAAATCCTCGTTTACGAGCTTCAAATTGTTGTCTGAAAGTAACATTTGTAAAGGATAATTGTTAAATTCAGATGATTCCAAAATCAAATCATTTTCAGAAATCTATTTTTCTTCATATACATAGTCAATGTTCTCAATAGTTTTTCTATAATGATAATAGTGAGGTGAGTATTTCCCGTAAAGAAATATCCGGCAATAAGTGACAAAAAACCAATGTGCTAAATTCGAATGTCAGCCAGCAAAGAGAAATTACGATATGCCTTCAATACAGTTGCATTCACTTTATACATATGACAGGGATATGTTTATTTTCGTCGCCACGAGTTATGGGTTAAGTTGTATATAAGGTTGTGATCAAGCTTTGGGTGGAAAGAAGATTGAATATAGAAAAAATTGAAATTCAAAATGTGAAAATGAAACATGGAACCATAATCCTTTCCAGGTATGCTTCAAAATTCACAGATTACTGCCTATTCATACAGGCTCCTATAATTAAGGACACATAACACAGTGGATAAATGCGTTGGTTGGATAAAATGAGAGGACAAAAAGGTTTGTAAGTTCAATACCTAGTTATTGCAGTGGAGAAATGATGTGTATTGACAGAAGATAACTGATAACGAACATATATGAGACATGGCACGGGGAACTAGTACAGTCTAAAAGAGCGAGCGAAAGAAAGGGTTCAGTTTTCAGTTCAACATTTCCAAACATCTGAAACGTTGTGATAAATATTGCAACAATGTTGAGGACAACAGTCCGAATAATGTAAATATATAATATAATGTAAATATAAAATATATATATATATATATATATATATATATATATATATATATGCAACAATCCCTTCCTTTATGCATGTTTCATTAAAACGACAGACAAGGTACTACGGTTGAGCTTTTTGATTTCATTTTTCTTGTGTTCTGACAAGAGCTTTCTTTTCTGGACAAAGGGTGTGTAAGAACTGTCCGAATATTCTGTATTTCCGAGCACAGTTAAACACACACTCAGATTTACCCGACACCATTAGGAACATACTAGTAGAAAACACAAATATATTAACTGCATCTACATGCAAAAAAGACTAAAAATAATGGAAGCTCTAATAATAAAAAAGAAAAAGCCAACTCTTAACAATATTAACTATGAACAAAACCACAATGTGCTAACCGTATTCGGAAACTAAAAACATCACTACCATACACTGAACATACACAGATCACACACTCTACTAAGCTGATAATCGAATCATCCTTGATAATGGCTAAAGGTATAGCCGAAAGCGCTCGGATATACAGAACATTCGGACAGTTCTTACACACCCTTTGTCCAGAAAAGAGAGCTCTTGTCAGAACACAAGAAAAAATAAATAAAAAGCTCAACCGTAGTACCTTGTCTGTCGTTTTTAATGAAATGACATGCATATATATATATATATATATATATATATATATATATATATATATATATATATATATATATTTATTCCTGTTCCTTTGTGCAAAATCTCAGATAAAATTAAAATATAAGAAAACTATGTATAAAGACGATATTGTTTATAATATCATAGTTAATAATTATACACCAAACTTAAAATGAATTTCAAAATCTATTAATGAGTGAAGCAAGGGAAATTTACAGTTTATCTATTTGCTATGTCACAATATTATTTTCAGCCCAATTCGTGCATAGCTTCTTAAACCATCGGAAATACAAAGTCGTATGTCTTTATTCGCATAGAAATTGCAATAAATAATGTGTGGAAAATATATAAAAGAAAATGTCAACATCAAAGGAAAATATATATTTCTGTTTAAAGGTAAATTTCAATACAAATTCGATTAATCATGAATAGATATTTTTTTTTCTTATTCTAAAGAGTATTTACCTGGAGATCTTAAATAAGTTGAAAGATTTTCGAAAATTCACAATGGAATCGAGTATATACTGTGAATATGAGAATATATCGACAAATAAGAAACTATAAAGGCGATTTCTAAGTATTAGTTTTGTTTCATCTGTAATCTTATCCCCAAAATTCATGATATGTTAAAAATAATATTAATAAAAAATATATGTTTTATTTATATTATTTACATCGGACTATAGTCCTCATCTTTTTTATTGTTATCACAACGCTTCAGTGGTTGTTCCGGCCTTCATCGGTTTTATATTTGAATGGACAAGAGAAAAAGCATAGTGAATTAAAGCCTCGTTTCTTGAAGATTTGACATAGTGGTTGTGAGCTCAATAACTGAGTCGCGCAATGTTAACCGTGACTAAATAGTATCTGGTGAGCAATAACTCAGCAGTACCGTAAATAAGAACTAGACGTGATATCCCTAGACATGACAAATAGGGTAGAATGGTCGAAGACATGTGGACAATAGTCTGAATATATGTAATGTAAATAATAATTCCTCTTTCCTGAAAGGTTGACAGAAACTAAAGGCTTTCTTCATTAATTATTATGTAATAGCATTTTCATACACATATGAATAAAAAGAATCATGATATGATTCATATCTTGAAACAAATGTAACAAGGACCCAATTCCACAGATTTCGAATAAGTTTATGATCAGTTCTGGATAATAATACAATGGTGAGAACTATTCATTTTTTTAACATAAATGAGTAATACCTCATAAAAAATAATTTATCGTTGTAAAAATAGGCATACAGATACAATGATATATATATATATATATATATATATATATATATATATATATATATATATATATATATATATATATATGTGTGTGTGTGTGTGTGTATTTGTATGTGTGTGTACGTATTTATAATATAATAAAAAATATGTAGTTTTAATGTATGCAATAATCCTGTCATGTTTTCCCAGAAAAATAGAGAGAGTGCCGTCTTATTTGAATATTGCTATTTTGTAAGAGAAATTTATGATGCTAGTACTGGTTTATTCAATGACTAGCATGAATTTGTTGAGAGCTAAAAGAGGTAGGTGGAAGGCCATGATCCCGAATGTCCTGAAATGGACACGGCACATAGAAAGAAAAAAATGAAAGGCTTGCATATTCCTTTGGATAGGGCAAATTTGGCGCCTACAAATTTAATCACCTTAGCACTGGTGTTAGTAGAGATATGTAGTCCTTGGTTCTTGAAAAATTTAATATGCTTTTCTAAGGCGATCTCTATTTTGTGGGTTAGTATTAAGTAGGAGGATAACTCCATAATTTCGGGATAGACCAGTGTTGTTTCTCTCAAAAGTATATCTAATCTCCGCATTAGTAATACAGTAACCAATTCAAAAGTTTCAGCAGAATTAAACAAAATATTTCAACCAAAATAAAAACTAAAAAAAAATGCACCAATTTCCTCTTGATCAGAGAAAACCTACGAGTAGCGGCTATAAACCTGGTCAGAAATTACTTCACCATCACTGACGAGGCGACTAAAACCCTCAAAAAGGCCTAGAGACCCATATAATTTCACGATGGTTTAATTCGGACGAAAAAGACAAACCTCTCCACAGTAATGTGAGCGTTTTAATCTGTATAAAGTGATGAATTTATTATTCATAATATTTTTACAAATTTCTTTAATTTCGGAGACTGATATTTTAATCTTTGGATGTATATTGGTGTATGTACGAATTACGTGCCCGCTTCCAGTTTCGTGTGATTTGCGTTTAAATGTTACACGAAATCCGTGTATATATCCAGCTTACTCTGCATAAGGCTGAAATATGTCTTCAACTGCTATTTCAGCCCTTCAGATTTCGTTTCAATTTAAGGATATTAGGATATTTCTTTTTATTTCACATTCCTGCACAATATCCATGGTGTTGGGCTTCATTAATTTTATTTTCAGTTTATTGGAGATATGTTCTGCTTCAAGAGTTAACGCGTTTTTTCGTTGTTAACTGGTTAGAAATGTTTCCATTTTTCTTTCTCTTCTATTTGTTTATTCTTGTACCAGGTATTTCAAATCAGCATTGGTGTTTGTCGTAATACTGATTTAGCTGATTTAGAACAACTAAAATCGAACATACATTTGCATACGAAATTATTGAAAACAATTGCATACCCTTCCTAGATATCAAGCATTAACAATGTTTCAAATACAGTGATCACCGTAAATCACCCAACAAAACGACGTAATAGATTACTATTCCTATCATGTCATAAAATAGATTTTCTGATTAATTATTGGATTCTACATAATAGCTTTGAAATTATGCATCTCGGATGATTTATGCGAAGAGATATGCATTGAAAACACTTTCAAATTTTCTAAATTTCCCTAATTATTTCATATTCAATGCGACAGAATAGGCCCATAAGATTAAAAAAAAAAACCCAAAAAAAACAAATAAAAACAGCCCCGCCTGAGAAACCAAATGAATCAAAAAAATATTTTTCCTGCCTACTATTAAAAAAAAAAATGTACGAGTCAAAACAAATGTGGTAACTATTACATCCGAAACACTCAAACGCTTAGTCAATACTAAAAAAAAGGGGGTACTCCATCGCCTGTAATAATTATAAGAGGAACATCAAGGAAACTAATTAAAATAATATAAAAACAAGAATGGACATCTTACAAATAATTGATCAGATATGTCTTTTGCCCACCCTAACGAAACTGACCACAAATTTATTATGCTTCGCTGCACAAAGGAGAAAATAATTCATACGACTGAAATATCTAGAAGGTGCCTTCATTGCAAGCACATGGACAGTAAATTTGCCCTCTTGCTCTTATACCATTTCACCATTCCTGGCAGATCTAATATCCCAGTTTCGAATACTTACTTACGAAAGTGTTGGAAAGAAAAATATTCTAAATGAAGTTGTCTAAGAAAAAATACAATTAAAATTCCCAGCACCCATCTGCTGTATGCCTTGTGTAGTCCTATCGACTTAACAAATTTAGTCCGATGAAATCCAGAAGGACGACACGCGTCACGTAATCTTTTTTTCCATGTTGTCATACTATTCCGGCAATACTCTTCTTGATTATATATATATACGCATGTATATATATATATATATATATATAAATTTACGCTCTATCTTTTGTGTAATGATTCATCAGAATTATACGCATTGATGAATATATATAACTATTTGAAAGATTAATTTATCTTGTGCATTTTAACCAATGTTTTTTTCCATTATATGAAAAGAAGAGTATATCCAAATTTTATATCACTGTAATATACATCTATTTTCAGAACATTATGCACTATATTCGAAACATTTCAAATATATTTCATATTTTACGTCTACGGGTTTGCTTAACTTGTCTAATATATCATAATATTAATATTTAAAAAAAGCGTGAATTGGTTGCACAATAATTACATTATTACGCCGATTAATGTCTTATCACCAAACAAAACAAGAAGAATGTACAAAAAGCAATGAAATAATATATTTTACCAAATATACTGTAAAAATATTATCACAGATACTCAAAGCATTATGCATAAAACACAACTCATATCCAATAAAATATTACACATTTGGCATAATGTATTAAATTTATTTCATAATATAGACAACGACACACTTACGGAAAGATATTTGAAAGCAATGAAAATCGGGGTAGCAATTTTGTAATTGATTATGAAGTCAAATCTCTCAGACATTGGGCAATTTATGTCTAAATGTGTAGTGGGACTGTTGAAAATGAACGAAATTATTGGTAAATTACATGGTCATTACATATTGAAGAAATTACCTGGGTTTTTAACAAAACTAGTATAAAATATCGTTCAAACATAGATAGATCCATTCAATTCAAAAGGAAGGATAATAACTGCCGATAAATTTTTATTGAAATAAATTATTTAAAAATACCTACGCAAATATCCTGGCCAGACAGGATAATTTTCCCGGAGAGCCAAACATTAACAGTAAAATAAAATATATTTCAATGCATATAAATGACTTTTCTGACAGTTACATGCCCGCGAGAGTTTTGCTAATTTTGTTCCCGCGTCACTAATTATATTCTTCTGAATTCCCTTCAGAGATGAACATTACAACCAAATAAGAATCTAGCCTGTTTTAAATGAATATAAGCAGAGAGTGAAAAAAAAGAAGGCTGTTCAATACGGAATTGCTGTATATTTAACGAAGCCACAGGGGATTTTTTAATATAATAAATGAAAACCGATATGCGAGAATGGTAGAAATTTTCGGCAAATATGGTTCTCAAGGAAAAGTGAATAATTTTCACTATTGCCTATTTTCTTATTTAATGTTCTCATTAGAATTTTTTTACAAGATATGATTTTGGGAAAGGTTTTTCTTTTCTTTAGCCGTTTCTTAAAATCTGATTGTTAACCCTTAAAGCATGCATTATTCGTTCATTTTAAATTTAATCTCAATAGATATGCAACAAGAAATATTTTTAACAAACATTAATTGATTTTTCTTTCTTGTTAAATGCCGCTATTTTGTAGAAGAATACACTGTGTGGCATGTTTGGATGGCTCAGACGTAACTATACTTTTATTCACTTCCGTAATTCTTTATTGCCGTCGGCCAATTTGTGTCTGCATCCAGGGACACACATCCAAACACAGGCCTTACATTCTTATGTGCGAGACGGAATGAGACTGTATTTTGATACCTCTCGGGTCGATTTTTAATTATCTGCCTTTTAAAGTTGTTTTCCAGAATTTCTTTCCATATCAAGCGGATAAAACAGATCTACACTCGGTTACTAGGAGGCAATCTCTCGGATCAAATCTACAACGCGCTTCTCCCCAAAATACTAAAATGAACAACATTATACATGAAAACATAAGAAATGTTTTGAATGTAATTTTTTGAGGTTTTGGGAAAAGAGTAAACATCATTCAGATTCCAATAATTGTCATATCTTTAAAAAGTACCAAATTTGGAAATTATGGCACAAGAATTTATTTTATTTGTGTGCTAGTTACAAATTAATTTGATCAGCATGTCTGGCTAAATATATCATGTGGGGGAACATTTATCAGATCCTTCTAAAGTATTTTCAAAAAGACAGAATATTTGGAATAAAATAGTGGTTGAAAAATATCAGCACTTACTTACCTAGATGGCTGTAATATTATGGTGGTTGTAAAATACGTTAATTTTCATAATGTCTGTCAGATGTATAATTATAATTACATATTTTGAGGAAAAAATCGACAAAAAATATTTTATCTACGTCGTCAAAATCAAACATAACATTATAGAAATTATTCTAGTTTACGATTTATTAAATTCCAATAATATTTTTTCTGCGTTGGATGTTAATCATCCAACGTAGGTAAACTATTTTTCGTTATATTTATCACGGTCCATTCCTTACGATTCAAAGTTAAGTGAAAAGAAGCGATTAGTAGGAGATAATTCTTTCCGTTATTAACTGCAGAAGCCACTTCCTGAAAGTTCATTTTATAACAAGGTTATACAATTAATTTCATTTCGGTAAACTCGGACAATACCAGAATTAAGAAAAGTATGAATAAATATTGTCGCCATCATGATAGAGATTGACATATATCAAAATCTCGGGAGAATCAAGAATTTTTTCACTTTTTACACAGAAATGGCATTTAGGCAGAATGTTAGCTGATCTTCATTTATTATGGCTGAATTAATACCATATTCTTGAAAACACATATATGGGACCACAGAACACTTTCATATAATACTCCACCACAAATATAAGGAATGGTTTAATGAATAATTATAATTTGGTCCCTGTACCCTATATTTCTTGTCCTAATAATGAAACAGTTTGTTTCTGAATTTCGATAATCTTATTATCTTTGCACCAACACTTCTGATTGTTTTGGTCGGACGTTTAATTTAAACAATTATTTTGTCAACAAGACATTCAATTATTCCGTACGTAAAAAAATCATTAAAATTGGGAATCACTTTTTACTAACGGCCGTGTAATATCGGTCTGAACAATATATAAATCTAACGAGCAACAAACAATGTCTTAAAGGAAATACCAGTAAAGGAAACTTATAATTACTATAAGAAATAACAGGTGAAATATCTGGCAGAATATGGTGCAAATCTCATAAAGAATTTAAATATCATGGAATATAGTAAAAACTGTAGAAACAGATGTAAATAAAGTGTAATCTACATTTCTATATTTTATGAAGGAAATCGAGATAGGCATAGAGATGGATGGTAAATGGTGCACTTTATGAATAACGCTTATTGACAGAAATATATGGTGATTAACTATTCAGCTAGTTCTTCAATTAATATAGTAGACAAAATGAAGGCGTCAACAGACTTATATCCGATTCTGGCTAAATTAAGATTTCACCGGAATATTTTACAGTTTTTTTTAATTTTTTTAATTATTTTAATTATCCAACTTACTAAAAGACGAGCGCAGAAAAGGGTAATCATAAGCAGATTAATGTATTAAATTTAAAAGCAGCAATTATATCGAAGATTTTCGTCTTTTTTGATCTGGCTTATCATTTTACAAGTAACTATATACATCTGTTCCGAGTTTTCCAGGATTTATCTCAATTTGTTTCTTCTTTGATACACATGGAAATATTTTGCATTTGTAAACGTTTATCTTGTAATACCGATTGAAATGTTTTCTTTCGATCTGCATTCCTTAGTATTTTATGAGGTATTTATTTTCCATGTTTGTTTTCTTTATTCAGGAAGTGAATTCACGTCATTGTTAGACATTGTCCTCTATTTCCATTTCTGGATAAATAATAAATACTTTTATTTTTTTATGTTTTTCCTGCCTCGTTGTTATTTGGTCGATGATACAGTTAATAATTACATTAGGGTTACTTCCACTTTTCTACATTACCTTAAGTTATTCTATTCATAATAATCATAATATTTTAAAACTGGCAATAATAATAACAATAATAATTATTATTATTATTATTTTTAGGCTCATGTTGAACATTGGCGGGGGCCAACGTAAATTTTGTTCTTAAAGCATGGTGTTAAGAAACACCGCCCAACTCAAGATCTTTTCGAAAAATATTCTCAAAAAAGAATAATAGTTTTCTGGAGATCTTCAAACTTGGTCTCAATTCCAATTTTCCTAAGTGCTCATTCCAGTTTCTAGATAGTGTTCCATGACCAACCATTACCACAGGAATTACTTCAATGGTAATCTTTCATATCTACTTCAACTCCCCAGCCAAATCAGGGTATATTTTATCTGTTCATCATTTTATTTTTAGTATATATATATATATATATATATATATATATATATATATATATATATATATATATATATATATATATATTGCATGTAATAGGAAAATCAATAATATTACATTTGCTATTTTCTTCAACTGTCACAAAATATATGACTGTCAGATCACCATCGATTTTGGTCGAGAAATACTAAATTTACTTATTAATATTCCTTTAATTTCTGTTGTGTACACATTACATTCCGAGTCCCCATCAGAGATTTAAGGTCAAAAATAGCTTCATGATAATATCAACTGATCATTTTTGTAAAAGCAATAAATATCCCCAAAATTCCCTAATATCGCCTATATTTTAAAGCTTTTCTTAATGTGGGAGTACATTCTTTAAGGCATCGGCTACCATTAGTCCCTTCAATGTCTCCATCGGAAACTTTTTCCCAATCATACTGAGCGTTCCAGCATCAACTGGACATTATTGACATCCTCAGGTCCCATACATTTTAGATTTGCTCTTCAAGATCCTCAAGTTTTTTTTAAGGTCTTCAAAAATACATTAGGATAATTTCAATAGCACTAAGAAAGTACATTCAGTTTTTGTGAATTTTGATCACGATTTCTGGGTGAAGAGCTTTCAATGTTCTGACCCATAAAATTATTACATGTTGCATATCTCTAATCATGTTCGCGAGATTTTCATGCCAGTTATTTGCAATTTCATTCCAATAAAAGATGCATTTTTTTATTCTATCATGCCGAGTTTTTATATTTAGTAGGTAGTAAAATTGTGCTACCTGATACAACATTTTAAATAATTTCTGGATATTTACACATAACCAGAATTTGAGATCAACATAATTTTTCAGTATTTGTGCTTGGTAATTTCTTGTTAGAAAGAATTGGTCCTGTACAGCAAGAATACAATCTTCATTTTCAGCATTTAATCCTGCACTACGTAACAACTGATGTGTACGGGGTTTGTCTACATTAGCTTTTTTAGTACGTGCAAAGTATTGACTATGAAGAGGCTTATCTTGCCATCGTTTTCATATTTGGTATTGCATTTGCATTTTTATAGTTTTTTTGCCGCTGCAGTAAGTGTATTATTTTTAATATGCACTCCTCTCCTTCATTAAATTCCCTTTTTTGTTTATTGACTTTATTTATTTATTGAGAAAATCTGCTACTTCTTTCGTGTTCTTTGACACACAACTTCATTCAGTCTTCTGTAGTTTCCACGTATATTTGAAGACCGATGCTTTTAGTTGTTGTTGATGATGATGAGGATGATATTTCCACCATTTATATTGGGAAATATTTGTACACACCCCGTTTAAATTTATAATAGTTTCTTGATATATTCTACTTTGACAACTACTCTGTTGTATCGGGTGTACGTATTATCTGCGATAATGCATATTAGTTCAAGTTTCTTTTCCATCCAGTGTCTTATTTACGGCATGGGGCATTGTTCCAGGACATTCCATAACAATTGGACTTTTCATTTTCAGTGCAACATGTGACGTTTGTACATGCACTTATTATTATTATTATTATTATTATTATTATTTTATTTTATTTGATTTCTTATGTGTACACATTTCTTTCCGGGTCCCGCCCAGGGACCTATGGTTAGAAATGGCATCATGTATTCCACTGAAAAAAAATACATAGCAAAGCACTTCGTAAAGTGAGGGTTGTACTCGTGAGAGCGACTTTTTTTTATTTCTTTAAGGCATTAGTCTACTGGAATCTTTACCAAACAATCCGAGGGCTCCAATCCGGGGATTGTTGATGTTCCCATGTACCACACTTTTGTTATTATTATTATTATTATTATTATTATTATTATTTGTGTATGCTCTGTTTCCTGCTTTTCGTCATGCAGAGACGGATTCAAACTATGATACTTTGGCCTGATACGAGTATTGTCATTAAAATGATAACACTTTCTTATTATACGGGATGTTCCTAGAAGGGAGATCTTCAGCGCAACTTGTGTGTCAATATTAGCTGGGACACTGATAGTCAAATTATCCAGTCTTATTCTCACGAGACCCAGAGCTCTGACTACTATTGGTACAGTTTCACTCTTCCTTCCCCACATCCTCATAATCTCGATTTTTTTTTTTTGCATTTGGAAAATTTCTTTATAATTTTCATGGTGGTGATTCTCTGAGAAGGTACTTCTATGTCAATAAGCATGCATTTCTGGTCTTTTATGATATCAGGTCCCTTGGCATTTATTTCCCTGTCAGTTTGAATTGGCATGTCGCAGAGGATATTTACATCGATCATTTTCGGTAACTATGTCTGGTTGGTTCACATACCTTCTCTCGGTTATTTCAATTTTGTTTTTCTTGCTTCCAGTGCACATATTTTTCTTCATTTTTTGCTAGTTTCAGACATCCTGTGATAATATGGCCGACAGTCATCTTATTTTCCGCAGATCATGTATTTCGGGTTAGTACCACCCTTGATTACGTAACAGTGATAGAATCTGGTTGCAACGCTTTGGTCCTGAGTTACAATGATTAGTCTTTCTGTCTCAGCTTACAACTCTGTGCCACTCAGCCACTGATGTGTTTTCTGTTGGTCCACATCTCCTTCTTTGGTTCCTTTCAGCTATTTGAAATGCAACAACGTGTCCTCCCATTTTATTTATTTAATTATTTATTTTATAGTTTCATTTGGTCAAGTTAATTTGCTTTATGTTTTACTCAATGGTATTCGTAGATGATATTTGCTTCATTTTTTTGTTGGTAGGTTTTAACGTATATAATTTGTTTCTTGAAGAGTGCTGTTTCATTGTTGATGGAGTGGATTTTGTGTTTTACTATCTGTAGAAAACGGAAATTTTTTGTAAGGTGTGTTTCCAATCTGATTGTTGAAGTTTTATGATTTAGTTCAAGTTGAATTTGACATCGCCCTGCTAAAGCTCTTATTATGTACAGTCTAACATCTGATATCTGTTGGTGCAACTTCGTTTGAGTAGGGATTTTTTTTTGGTCTTATCTTTCAACCTTTTAATGTTATTCAACTTCAAATTAATAATGTTGAAGGTGTATGTTACTACGGGTATAACTTAGGTAATGATAGCCTTCATTTCATTGGAACTATTACGTTTCTATCTATTGTCAACGCACTCTCCTAAAATACCTAAGTATTTAGATATACCATCTTGAACTACTTCATTACTCTTGTTGTGGATATCAAGCTCTAAATATGTAGTTTTCTTTGGTTTACTGCCTTTGAAGCTGGTTTTGAACATTTTTTTTATTCCGAACTCTATCCTAATGATTTCGCTGAAGGTTTTGACAATGTTGTGTATCTTTTTCTGCTAGTTGTCATCCTTGTCAATTGTTTTAAATCATCAATATAGAATAAGTGGTTTAGTTTACCATTCGGTTACATGTATCTGTAGCTAAATTTGTTAAATAGGCAGTTGAACGGCGCTAATACAAGGTAAAAGAGTAGTGTAGAAAAAGAACTTCTTTGTAATATCTTGCTTTTGAAGGTGATTGGTTTCGATGTTAGGGACCAGTTTATGTTTTGATTTTAGTGAAGTCATACAATTTCTCATGCTCTCCGTTATGAATTCGAACTGTGTAGGACATACACTGCATATTTCTAGGCTCTTATCTATCCATGTATGTGGTACACTCTTGAGCGACTTTCTGTAGTCGATCCATGTTATCGATAAGTGTATTTTCCTTCTTTCACCACTTCTTATAATGTTTTATTGATAATTTGTGAATCCTTGTACCATTAACTTCCTCTTGTACATTATTTCTGTTCTTCTGGGAGTCATTTTTTTCTCAGGGAAGTTGTGTGTACTCTCGGTTATGATTGAAGTGAGGATCTTGTTCATGATTGGTAGGCAGGTGATGAGCCTATAGTTCCCGGTTGCGTCTCTTCCTTTTTTTGGAGGAAGAATGTTACTTCACAAGTGAGCCATTTGGGCCATTTTTCTGGGATTATAATGAAATCATTGAGACTCTGTTTGGTGCTAGATTTTTTTAGCCCCAAAATATTTATTGTTTTCATTCTTCGTACGTACAATTTTTGGAGGGGTTTGTAGATGTAAGCAGCAGTTTCAGTAATAAAGATTCAGTCCATTTTTGGTACTCTATGTCTATTTCCAAGTTCCCAATATAGTTTCTTGGCATCTACTTTAAAGATCTTGGGTTACCAGAAGATCCCTTTCTATTTTCATAACGCCTGATTCCCTGTGCCTTCGCTTGAGTTTGTTGCTTAAGCTTCACTTTCAATTAGGTACATCAATTTTATTCTTTATTTCAAGGCCTCGTCTCTGTTGTTTTTTTTTTCTTTCTTTCATTTTGAATCCCATGCAACTTCACTTTGTCTGACAATTATCCTTGTATTTTATTAATTTCCGTTTCTATTTTTTCTTTCCAGATTAGAATTTCTGGTTTTCCCTTAAGGTGTATATTTAATTTTCTCCCATCTGCGATCTTTAAGAGGCCGCATCTATAATTCAAAGATCACAGAAAAATAAGTGACGAAACGGAAAGACCGATAAACGTAAAATAAATTAATTATTAATTGATTTGTTAGCGAGGTTGGTGGTTTCCTTCGGTTGATGATCATTTCTTACTTTTGGGATTGTAAGACTTTCCTTGAATGACATTTCCTTTACATTCCACCCTTTATATCGAATGTTTTTTGTCATCTCCGTTTCTCTCTATTTTTGTCATTATCTTCATTTATTTGCTTGTGTATCTCAGAGGCTTTATGACAACTCTTTTTATTTGTCCCACTGCATTTGTCTCATCTACGTTGTTGGTATTTATCCCATGGATGTTAACGTTTAATCTATTTTTGAGGTTTTGTCGGATGCTTTCTAATTCTATGTGAGGTATTTATTCTTGCTGATATCCGCTTGACATTGGATAGTTTATTGGCATCGATGTTTACACTGTTTGAGGGTTCTTTTTGCGATAGTTGTTACAGACGGCTTTGTTCGTTGTTGTAATTGTCGGATTTATCATAACAGTGTAAAATACTATCATTACCTCAATATACTCTTCGCAAGACTATTAATTGTTATTGTGGATTTTTCTTTTAATGAATACAAAATGGGTTTCTTATTGTTTTCCTTATTATAATAATAATAATTATTATTATTATTTAGATACTTTCTTATTTATCGCGGCTAGATCTGCAGATGATATAATTACTAGCAGCACAGAATGAATAATCGGAGAGTCGAGGTCTAATTCCAGTCGGGCTTGTTGCATTCACCTATGTGATACTATCATTGCAAAAAAATATGAATTCCTTTTCAAGAAACAGCAATGTTTGAATAGCCGAATATTTATCTGGAACAAATTATTTAACATTGAAGAAGTGCTAATGCAATATTAATTGGCAAATAAGTATTCTTAAAGTCGAAGCATATATTTCGGCTTTACATAATATCCAAATGCTTTATACCCTGTAAAAAACAAGAATATACATCAATCAATCTGCTTTTCAATTTTCTGTCACGTAACTTTCATTATGTGTTTTCTCCATCAAGTCGTACAACATCAGCCATCAGACAATACATTTCGCAGAATATTTGTAGAGCTAAACGATGCAGACTACAGAAGGGTTTATTTCAATGCTCTAAATATAAGGAGGTAACTCTGTAGGTAGTCTCACCAACGCCCCGATGATATCCTGGAAAGTAGTGACTTGAATGATCAACATTCTGAAAAGATCAATGTGTACATCAATGTAATTATAAAGATTTAAAATATGTTTTAACTTGGTGCTATAGTCAAGACAAGCGGTCACTTCGAAAATGTATCAGTTCCTTTATTTTTTCTTCTGTTTAGATTTCCAAGTACGGGAACGTTAGGTTGCGCTGCCTCAATGACGCGGTCACTTTGGTTTTTGAAATCCTACACGACATATATTTGTTTGATTCGGCGGTGCCAAATGTAATCGAATTCCATGAATTTTGTCATATACAATTCCTGCATAGGTAAATTATTATTAGTAGTAGTACTAGTATTATAGAAGTATTAGTATTGTTTTATTTCCATTGGTTTCTGGTGTATACCCATTTCTTTCTGTGTCCCGACCAGAGAGCTTAGGCCAGAAATGGGATCATGATATTTCAAACTTAGCAGTTTAAAAAAGTCGACCATATTTTACATAGTTATAGCCATTCGTAAGGTGTGGGCTGAACTTGTGAGTACATTTTTTTGTATTTCGTTAAGGCATGGACAACTAGGTCTTCCTTCATTGTGAATTTTCCCAATCAACCGGTGTGCTCCAACTACAACTGGAATTGTTAATATTCTTATGTGTCATATTTGAGATTTCGATATCTAGGTCCTTGTATTTTGTTAGTTCTTTTCACGATCTTCAAAGATATATTATTATTATTATTATTATTGTTATTATTATTGGATTTTGTTGGTTGTGTTGAATCTTTTTAAAATATGTTTTTAAATAGATTTTCCGAGGGCGTGCACTACAAAATATTTTCTTATATGACTGTTGTGTAAGTCAAGGATATGTATTCAAATAAAAAGTATTTGTAAGAATATATCAAAATATTGTTACGAGAAAATGAAGCAACATATGCAACACTTGTTATCAGACTGTAGGACATGCATGCGGATGGATTGAAGGATTTTGTAAATTATGTAATGGAGTGAAACAAATTTTAACATGCGTGTGACAAATGATAATACTTTACATGAATATTTCATTCTTGGCATTATATATTATCCAATTTCTGATTCCAATTACTTACGACGATTTTTTGTATGAGCATCTCCCCAATAAGCGGGAGTTTATATCAGACTTACATTACTGACATTCTCATTAGTACAAAATAATCGGGCAGCTGTGGAAACAGGTGCTTCTACATTTGGTGACCGGAAGTAACTGTCTTCATTAATCTGATGTGAACGTTGTCTTATCTACCAAAGAAATATTATTGTTATACATTTTCGAATGGCTGAATCTCAAGAAAAGTGCAAAAATTAAAAAAAATAATATTCATGAATTTTAACTTAGTTAAATTAATCTAATATTTTTATTAGCTATTATGAGAAGATTCTGAACAGGAGAAAAATGTTATTCAAGGAATTGAAAAAAAAAATTCTCATGTATGTTAGATGTATATTTTCGCGTAGGTTAAATAAATAATGGACAGCCAGGTGCCAGAATAGATAGAAGAAATGATATCGAAAATTTATGAATTTGATGAAAAGAATAAAGTTAAGCAAGTAAGATTTTAGTGTTCGACTGAAATATTTTTATGAATCTTCCACATATAGACAAATATAAGATGTGCAGACATAATTAAGACACCAGATTTTTGAGAAAATTCATAGTTCCCATGAAGGGAAAAATTCTTAATATTTTCTTTTTTTTATTGTCAATTACAGAGTACACCTAAAGAATTCGATCATGATTTCGGCAAACTTTTTAAAATACGACAAAGAAAATAATATGGAAAGAAAGTTTACAGGAAATAAACATTGTGCGCAGATTTTATCGCTAATCACAGGATAAATAAATTAAATAAATTTGACAACGGTACATTCATGCTGGATTGGCGGGATGAAGTGCTATTATTTAAGTATTTTGAATCAGATTAATGTATCATCAGCACGTGTTTCCATGCCTTCTTCATATCACGGTTGTAAGTGAATAATTGCCAAATATCCGTGTTTATTTTTCAGCAACACATAACTCTTTCGGTTATGTTTTAAAACTAAATTGTGTGGAGAACAGATATTTTACCGGCTTTATCAGAACAGGTTACATTGGCCACTTAAAAATTTAGGGAGGCGAATTAGTTTTAACTTGAATAAAACCAAGGAGAGTGAAGATGCCCAAAACGTTGTGAAAATAGAAACAAATATATGAACATTAATAAAAATCAAGGAACATTTTTGACAATCATCATAAGAAAGTGAGGATTGGTCTCATAACTGGCATTTAATGATTATTATCTCTCTCTCTCTCTCTCTATATATATATATATATATATATATATATATAAAGCTTTCATGTTTCAATATATTGATAGTAATTGGTGATGAAACTATTTTTAAGAAAATATAAAAAAAAAGTTTTACACTTCTCGGAAAGTAAAAGGTGAAAAACAAAAGGTTGTGATTAAAACTTATGTTCAATTTGTTGAAACATGAAAGCTTTTGTGTAGCCTTTTCAACATGTTTATATAATAATCTCTTATAATAAAAATAATATTAATATATTGCTCTACTTTGTGTTGAGCACTGATTTAAAGGTAAATGCTACGAACAGTGGAATTTAATATGCATATAAGCGCTTGTGTTTAATGTTAGCCTGCAGTTATATACATGTATGGGCTGTTTATAAAACTTTGAGTACATGATGGTATTGAAATAGTATACGATTATATTACTTATATATAAGATATTATACGAAGTTGGTTTGCTTAACATGGAATGCTGAATAGGAAGATATCATCTCTGTAGAACTATATATGATACAACACACATGCTTACATACACACACGCACGCACACAAACACACACATATATATATATATATATATATATATATATATATATATATACACATGTATGTATGTATGTATGTATGTATGCATGTGTATTTCATTTCTGTAGTTTACTCCTACCAGCTAGCAGAAATGTTTCTTCTCCCGATGATGGCCATTTTGGCCGCAACTAGTCGAGGAATCTAAATTAAATAATAATAAAAAAACGAAAGAATACTAATTTACAAACCCAGTGTGTCTGAAGAATTTAATTTTTAATATTTTTTATTGTTCAATATATATATATATATATATATATATATATATATATATATATAGTACATCTTACTTACTTGGAGTTAAATCAGTAATTTCAACAAGGCTTATATAACCAAACCCTCAACAAATTTTTTCCTGACTTCTTAAGGCCATGTGATTTGAACGACATCGTGATTATTTTTATTTGTTAAATATTATTGCATCAAGAGCAACTATTTCACATATTTCCTTGTTAGTGTCTCATTCTGCCAGTTATTCAATAGGCGTACTCGGTATTTCCGTTGTTTGTTTTAATTATATATATTTTATATCATAAAACAACATTGTCAAAAATAACGAGTAAAAACTACATTTTACTCTCATTTCAGAAACACTTAAATGAATACACGATCGAAAATTTGCAGGAGAAAGTAGCATAATCATTTCGATGGATGAAAAATTTATCTCTTGAAATCTATGCGAAAATACACAAGATGGAACAACTGGTGACGACATTTTTTGATTTGTATACATAAGTTTGACATATTCCAAACAAGTCAACTCTAAATAAACCAAGTACATACGGGGAGTTAATAAAAAGAACAACTTCTCCTATTTTTTCAACCATCGCTGACGAGTTGTCATTATTCCAAAACTGACATGAGTGAATGCATTTCGGAAGCCAGAACCGAAGGAAAATAAAAAAATAAACATTATGTTGCGATGGACAAAAATTTTTTTTTTCTTTGAGGAACACTAAAAGAATCCCAAATCAGCTATTGTCCAGAAAAAAAATAGGTTTCCGTTAAAGCTAATGATAGAACTAAGATTAGGTTCTAAATTAAAACATTCAGAATGAGGATGTAACTTTCCCTTTCATAGTATATAAACGAGGAGGAGATAGTTGTTTTCGTAGAAAAATATAAGACTTTCGGTGCAGCATCAAACAATTAAAAAGTATCATCAACATCATGATCATTTATCGATCATAGGTTGATTCGCTGCAATAAACGTTGCCCTTGAAAACCTATATGGATACGATTGGAGCCATTTATGTCCCAGTATTTTTTTATCTCTAAAGTTATTAGCGGATAAATAAAAATATCGAATTTTAACTCAGTAGATATATTAGCAAATATTATTTAATTAATAAAGCACGATTCAAGAATGCATGTAAAAGATCACCTGTAAAATGTTTTAGCACAAATTGAGATGGCAACATCAATTTCAAACTTCGTAAAATAGATCGTAATGTCGAAAGAACACAGAAAGCAATTTGCAACATCGATAGCACTGTCTCAGAAAAGATAGAAAAAAAAATCGAAACAATCCCGAAATGCAGTTTCCTGAATAATCCTTAATACAGGTGTAAACATATAGGCGTAAAGAAAACAGCGTTTGATGTTGCGAAAACTTGATAAATGCTAATGGTAATATGATCCATTTCCTTATAATTAAATATTCGGCATTCTTGTGACCAAGCACTCATTGTAAACATCAGTTGAAATTTATAAAATCTTTTTAAGAAAATATTTTATTCACAAGGTTCCTGTTACCGCTCTTAATAATATATCTTCCTTCCTACACTTTTGTTTGAAGAACTGTGGAATGTCAATATTTTGATTATATCCTCAAGTTATATGTTTGCTGTTATTTGGTACCGTTCTTTGCTCGTGATTTTTTTAGTTCCAGTCTACAAGATTTGAATCAACTAAATCCATTTTTAAACATTAATCTGAGAATCGATTGCATACTGGGGACAGTATTTGGATATGATTTTTCCCAAGCATGACGTCTATATGAAATGCACATACTGACAATAATATTTAAAATTAAGGATTGTATATGAAAGTTTAGATTAGTATCATGTGTTTAAAGAAATTTGTGGTGTTATACAATATAGTACTATTCCATGTACCATTTTCTTGATCACTTATGCTAAATATGTTATCTGCTCCGATCAATACAATGATATATTTTAAGTGTTGTGTATTTATTAAATCTACATCCTGAGATTCAGGATATATGCCGTCAATGCTTTCATTCCATTCACAGGCCATAGTTTCTGTTTCGGGAATGTATGTTAGGTAGTTTACTGGGTCCGAGGAAGTGATAGTGTATGAGCAATAACCGAAAGGAAGGTTGGAAATGAAATAGTAATCATTATAATAATCAACAAAATACAATACTTAATAGCGGTGTGAAGTAGGTAGACACTTGCTAGTATTGGACTACTTAGACAGCATATTACCCCCACCACTTACATTAGTGTCCAGCGTATTTAGGCGGATCAGTACATACACATTAGTGTTCATAAGTAATTTATGTTACAACACACACACACAAATATACATACATATATATATATATATATATATATATATATATATATATATATATATATATATATATATAATTGAGATTGAAAGACACTACCCCAGTGTGGAGAATAAAATTATTTAAATGGGAATAACTGTTGATAATTGGGTACATAAAAACAACCACGAGTTTACTTAATGAACAAAAATCAAAAACAATCACGAGTTTTCTTAATGAACAAAAATCAAACGAATAAATGTCAACCTAACAAGCTATAAGAGAAAAGTTTTAGTGGAAAAAAAAAATTACTAAATATAAATTAGATTGCTAGTTCAATGTTCTGTCTATGGATTTTTCCAATCGACTGTTTCATAGAAAATACCCAAAACTCCACCGAATTTCAAATTAATTCCTTCGTAGATTGTTTTAAAATTTAGATATTTATCAAACCTTAACCTCCCAAATATGCACGTTAAAGTAACGCGAACTGACAGCGTCTAAGAATTTGAATGAAACCTGTCGTGTAATTTATTGGGGTTGTTGTAACGTCTTCCTTTAATGTAGTTCTTATCGTTCACCCCTTAGCGACCTTTATCTAGAGACGAGACGCGTTAAATTTGAGCAACATCCAGACGACACACTGGGGTTAAAAAAGGGAACTAAAATGATATATATGACACACTCATATCCCCTCTCCCACCTCACTTCCTCACTTCGTTAACTTTGCGTATTACTTGATGAGGTCCGTAAAGAAACGTGTGAAATTCTTTTCATTTTTCATTTCAGCTTTTGGAAGTAAAGTCTGATGATCCAGAACCCTGTTAAAGGGGTTATGGTGAAATAGCTTATTACATGGAATCTTAACGTAGTCTGTCTTTTATTCAAATATATATATATATATATATATATATATATATATATATATATATATATATATATAATCGATGCATAAAATGATGCTTTCATTTCGTTATGAAATCTACGTTTTTCTTTCTAAAACTGACCGAAGCAAACTAAATTTAAAGGTGAAAAATTACATTTATTCACATAAAGATTCTTAATAAATTTCAATAGATTTAATTTATTATGAGGTGGTGTTACGACAAGTTTAATTTAGGAAACAAAATTTATTACAAAGTTATCCAATGAAGATACGTGATTATTGTGGCGTTTGCTTGCAGAATGTTTCCATTATTGTACAATGTTGGCCACTACAATTGGGCAAAAAATCTTTACAATGAAAAGTAATACATATCGATTGTCCGTACATTATTTCGAAATTATCAAATATACATAGATTTGGCAGTGGCAACATTTCCGCATGATATTTTACTATTTTCCTTCTATTTTTAAAAGCGGAAATCGATTTTTGGTTTGTTTAATAATCCCTCTTTTGACATACTTTGGAAGGTTGCCATTCCAGATGCTATTTTTTATCAGTCTGGGCTTCACACTCTCTTGTGCCTCACGCATATCACCAGTGTAAATTTATGGATAAAATACCGAAAATAAAATTTCTGGAGATATATGAAGACTGATAAGGAGAGGGACGAATAAGATAATATTATATTGATCTTAGAATAGATCCGGTTAAGGCTTAAATAAATTACTCTTACCCTCCGACTTTTCCCACATTTCCTTGATCAAAATCTGGAATACTTTTTTTAATGACCTAAAAGTTTTACAATAATGCAGAAGATCAGGCAAGAATACTGCAACAACCGTAAAATTAAGTGAATATATTTCAAAATCTTAAATTCATTTTTCTTATTTTTTCACTGCATGAAATTAATAGGCTGAAACTTCAAAGTAATTGCTGAGTCCACTAGACAATATAAATATTTTAATGTAGAAACACAAAATACGAACATTGGTTTATAAATCGAGTACTATCCTATTCAGCATCTCCTTACACAAAGACACACACACACACACATATATATATATATATATATATATATATATATATATATATATATATATATATATATATAGAGAGAGAGAGAGAGAGAGAGAGAGAGATTGATTGATTAATTTTCTGAAATTAAAAAGTGTATTATTGATTGGAGAAATATTATATTTATGTACAATCCAATATCAATCCTTATCAAATTTAATGTATCTGTCTATATGTCTGAGATGAGGTATTATGTATACTATTCACATTATTTGGACTATTGTCTTCATCTTCGTCGCCATAGTTGTTATTATTTATCGTTTTAGGTGGTTTGAACCCTATATTTAGCTCACTTTTGTAGACTGTTCTAGTTCCACGTGACATGTATAATGGCTGTCGGTATCAGTTATCTCCAATAAATTTCCCTCTGAAATTTCCCTACTGCTTTAGCCGGGTTCTGAATTCACACTCTTTGGCTCCTGTCACTGGATCTAACTAACGACTTTATCCACAGTGCCATGTGTTCTTGAGGACATCTGTGTATTAATTTCTAGGTATTATAAAATTAATGTCTTCCGCAACCATATTTTTTCCAGTGCTCTTATTGCAATTATTGCTGTTATCACACATGTTTTTATCAGAGCTCATATTGCAATTTTTGTTGTTATTATCGTTTTTCTTTGGCAATTCTTATTACTGGTTCCAATATTTTATTTATTTCTATGCTTGGTCGGCTCAGAAGTTTTTTTGTGGCCTAGCATATGCGCTGATTCCTTAAGTTTACGAATTTTCCAGTGGTTTTCTCTGTCTATGATCTCAAACTGATCCCACAGAGGACAGTGACCTCCCTTCACTCTCCATATGTGGTCAGCCACGCCTGATTTGTCCACTTTCCCTCGTGTTACAGATTTCTGGTGTTCTTGAAGTCTTACCTTAAAGAGGCGGCCTGTTTCCCCTTTATATTTCTTTTCGCAGCTGCAAGGGATTGCGTACACACACACTTTCGTCATGTTCTCCTTTATAGGAGCTAGAACTTACTCGGCAGATATATCTGTGAAGTTTCGTCAAGCTTTGAAGGTTGTACTGATGTTATATGGACCGCAGTTCCTTTGTATTTTCTCTGATAACGCCTTCACATAATTTAGGCAGACTGTTTTCTGAGTGTTTTGGACCTCTTCTTGTACACACCTATGCTAGTTTTGGGGGATAACAGGACATAACAGATAATTGACATCCATTAAAGGTAGCACGTGGAACTAGAACAATCTACCCAATTGAGCGAAATAAAGGGTTCAGTTTGACATCCCAACCAACTGAAGAAGACCGGAGCGTACAACGGCCCAAACATTGTAATAAATATAGCGACAAAGATGAGGACAAGAATCCGAATAATGTAAATAATGTAAATTTTATATATTTAATATTGTTTTTGGTTTTTTTTTTTAATTTTATATATTTATATAAGCGATTATTTCAATCATACAATGTGTTTAAAATATTTTCATTTAATCTTAACTCCAATTAATTCCCATATTCCCCCAAATACTCTAATCACAGCAATAATTCTGGAATAATTTCTCTCGGTTAAATTCGAATTTAAGAGACAAAACATTGACAAATCACATGAAATACGCAATCGAATATTAGTATACAAGAATTAATTGCAGGATATCATAATCCAATATGATACATTGTTACATGTAAAAATGTACAATACACAATAAAAATGACATTGATGTCTGTAATAGTGTTTCTGTAGAATTTTTTAATTATAAAATTAGAGTAGAGGAAAAATGGATGTGTAATTTCATATTTTTTGTGGTTGCTTATTTCTAGAAGAAAATATTGGTACTGGTTTGAAAATATATACTATAGCAAATCATAAGATGAGCTCAATTTTTATTTTCCCACCGCTGACACGCTATGTCTAAATATTTTCATTCAATTGTGTTCATTTCGAAAAAAAACGAAGTGCCACTCTACATATTCTCCCAGAATTGTTTTTGTTTTTTATAGCACAGCCTTTCGAGATGCTGATTCTCCGATCATCATAATATTAAATTCTTCAATTCTAGTGCCAAACGCTAACTGACATACACACCTAATATAATATTTCCTAACTTTACACACTTATAGAAACGTCGTTCACTAAACCTCTACCTTCAGTGGTTCTAAGTATTTATTGAGTTAGCAATAGTATAACATTATATGTACAACAATGTCTTGAGTTTATCCCAGGAGGAGAATTTGACAGTGAAGCCAGTCAAATTCTATTTCACAAGACAATATTTTCCATGTATCTCTTATGGATGGATGGACTGTTACTCGTATCCAATGATGTCCGTCAAACAGAGTGGCTAGCTAACACCTGTTGCAGACGCCAGCTCAGGACCTTACGTGGTTGTTCAATACCTACAGAAATTATTTGTGGTTTATAATTTAACTATGCTGAACTAACGTTAGTTATCTAGCGTGATCGGCAGTCGGAACAAATCAGAAGTTTCAAGCACTGTTACATAAATCGTATTAAATTCATATTCATTCAAATCAGTCTCATTAATTAGTGATTGTATTCGAATTTAAAAAAAAAAAAAGTTTCTTTAATTGATGAACGATTGTTAGTTTTTCCAGATTTTAAAATTTCTTTACGGAAAAAATGAAATCTTAAATATTTACATTTACATCTAGCAGTAATAGTTTGAAGTTGAATGGTTCCATTAGAGTATTTTTTTTTTTTTTGATAGCAGTTTTAGGATTATGTCACTGTATTCGAGTACAATTCATTAGATAGCCACAGACATTCAGGTTCATTTTCATTCTCTGTCAAAGCTATATTACTAAACCAGTAACACTTCTATTTTGTGGTCATAATTATTTTGCCGTTTCTGTAGCTGGATGTGAAATGGATGTTCTGGGATGACATTAGTAGGAAATGTGATATGCCACCCATTTTTTCTCTTGGGAAATTTTGGCTATTTTGTTTACATGTTAAATTAGGTTTTCTAATTTTTAAACTATCTGATACAAAAACAGTGGGTGTTCCCTCATTTTTTTACAGATATTATCTGTAATGATTCTTTTTTTCTGTTCTGTACAAAATAGTAATCTTTAATAATCGATTCAACATTCTTCTGTGTAGATGCATTCTTATCCACATCTCCTGTTCATTGGAAAACTATCATTTAAACACCAACTATAGATCATAAAGCGTGTTCAGTTGCCATTTCTATTGATATATTTGTTCATTTCCAGTCGCAGAATATTGTAAAGTGATGGACATAGTTTTTGCCAATCTATATAAAGAGATATTGAATCAATATTGAAGATAAACTGAAAAACGGTGAAAGTGAAAATGAAACTACAATGTTTTATACGCCGTTGCTTTTCTCAATTGTTTTAAGAAGAGAATAAATGGAGTCGATGAGAGCTTGTCTTGTTGGCACGTGTTCATGACCAATGGTGGCACACTCTCTGTTCATAACGCATGTCTCTTGTCGGAAATTTGATTGCCGAAATAGATAAAGAACATGTCTCATGGGTCTGCGACAGTCGCGATGCGCCGTTTGAAACAAAATTTTCCGCTGGAGATGAGATACGGAGATAAAATATCTACAAAGCCATTTTTTTGTTATTTAAAAAAATTACTTTGCGTTCAATTTCTCTAAGGTTTCGATTAATTTATCAATAGATGAAACAAAAAACAAAAAACAAATACCGTTTGTGTATCATACAAATTGGAAAACACTTCATGTTAGTAAACAATTGCAAGTTGAAACTATGCATGTCATTATCAATATTGATGTCATTATAGGTAAGTAAACGTAATAACGGACATATTTTCCATAATAAACTGCTTTAACTGAATGTCAGATTTGAGATGCTCTTTTTCCTTCGCTGACGTTAGGAACGGTTAAACTGTTCATATGACGCGAAATTCTTTATATGTGTATATTCATTTTAAATAACAAATTAGGAAATCGTTATTCTTTTCTGATATCATTTCTAATACTTTCCACAAACGCTCTTCTGAAGATACGAATACTCACTTGTAACTTGTTTTAGTCATCCTGATCTCTTCTTTTTCATTACCATTATGTGACGATACGTGGAAGATTTTTTCTTCATACAATATTTCTCACACTCTTCTACTTTTCACACTGGTTAATCTAACTTATTTCCTAATAACCCTTTCTTCTTTCCACCTGTGACACGCTGACGAAATTAAGAACATTTTTGTTCCATCGTTTTAGATTTAATTTATCTTATTTTTGTCGTCTAATTATCTGTGTTTCTTCTTGGATTTTTTAGCATTTTTAACATTTTATTTTCTGTCCGATTTTTTCTGTTACGCTACGGATCTGCGAAGTAATTTAGTTGGTAAATAAGCGAACATTTCTTCTTCCATCATTGGAGATCACATCAAATAATTTTCTTCTTCGTGTTATTATGCCAACAAATAATGTCTGTTTTCTAAAATATCGGTTTCCATAAAGTATGAATCGCAAAATTACTCTATGAAATACAAAGTCGTCGTCGTATTCTTCTTCTTCTTCTTCTTCTGGACACACGTAATCATTGCTCTCCACAACTTCATGTTTTTGTAGCTCTTATTTAATTTGTCTTTTATACATTTCCCCTAATCCGTTTTAGCAAACATTTATATAAGCTCGTTAGGTAGATTATGCGTTGATTTCCACTTTCCAACTTCACTTAAATATGACAAATTTTCCAAGGCCTCTTTTCTATATGTGCCCAAGAAATATCAACTGCTTCAATTTGATGCTTCTTATAAGTGTTCTTGATGTTTTCATTTTCTCTAAACTTTCGTCATTACCCCACGAATTCAGTCCACGGAACTATCAAAGTTCCTTCTTCAGAAACACATTGATATTGCCTCAAAACTTTTCTCCATCTCTGATGAGAATAGTGGCATTAAATCTCATATAAGAAAACCGATATTACATAACAGTTCATTACGCTATTCAGTTTTTTCACAAAATTTCCCTGTGTCTTTATATTTTTTTTAACTTTTTGTCGTCACGTCCGGGTTTTGTTTTGCGTTTTCTATCGTAATCTACTAGGTATTTACAACTTTGTACTTACAAAATTTTGCTGACTCAAATTTGTATTTTACACGTTGGTTTGTTTGTTTTCATGATAACCGTAAATTCTGTCTTATCACAGTCCATTCCTCTTGCTTTCCTAGACGTAGAAAATACTCTATTTTACTACCTGCGTTTCATATCCGCGCCGCTTCATATGCATATCCAAAGGTATTAAGGTTGTGCCCGCTAATAATAAATCGTACTAGGAATTCTTATTCTCTCAATATCGTCTCAATCGATGGATAAATCTTGTGAGGAGATTCATTATTTTTTTTATAACTTTTTTTTCTATTTTTTTGCAGTTAATGAATTCCTTTGTTATTGCATATATATTTAGAAATATATAGAGTTTAAGTAATATCTATATCTTTTGGATTACGTTTTAGTAAGAGCAACAAATTTAAGCTATGTCGTGTCTGGTTCGTGCCAATATGAATGACCGATTGAGGACTCTCTTGAACTCGTTACGAGCAGGCGGTGAACCAGATTGATGTTTTCCTCGGTAGGAACATTTGCAGGACGATCAGACCATTGGTCATGTTCAACACTATTACAACCACTCCTAAATTAACCTCTTTATATTTGCATTGTTGATAAAGCTGGAACGTCATCCCCTAGTGTATCAAGAGCCATCATTAGTACCATTTAGAGATAACACCTTTTCTGCAAGTTCATGATAAAACCACAAATCCCAAATTTTCCCATTTTCAAAATGAAGCGTTACAAGTTATAATTAATGCCTTCTTTGAAAAATCAAATATCAGATATCTGGAGAGAAAAATGCATTTTATTGTCAAGAATTTGTGATATTAATCCATAAAATGTTTCACAGCTATAGCATCATCTTTCACTGTTATCCTATGAACATTTCAACACACTCTTGTAGATAGCTTTACAGTATATATCTAATAAATTGGCTCTGGAGTTTTTTTAATCGTTTTGCTCCAAGCAAGGTGGGACGGCTACTAGGGTGCAGGGGTTTACAGAGAATGAAAGTTGATAAATGAATGTGCATAAGTAGACTGAGAAAAGGTTAAAAGACAAATGGGGTTCAACACAACAGAAAATGGCGAATGGCAATGGATTTCAATTTTTGTAGATTATAGTTTTCATTGAAGAAAGTAGAAGGAAGAGTGTCCCATTGCCGGCAGGTTTGAGAAAAGAAACGTTTCGAGCAGAAGTGATGGATATATTTACCGATTTCAACAGTAAAAGAGTAACATCTAGATGTCAATCTGGTAGCATGCTTAAATTCATGTAGACGGATCACCATGGAAAATGTTTGTCAGGGCAGTTTTCATGAAAATATTTATGGAAAAGACAGAGGGAAGGCACATTACGCCTATGAGAATGTCGATGAAGTCGAAATGCCATGTCAGGTTAGATTATATAGCAGATCATTGTTTGTATTTTGATTAGCAGGAGTGCCAGACCAGATATAGTAAAATTATTCAATGCACCACCGAAAGTTATATCTTTAAATTCAAGATGGACTCTGCCTAGGAAAACCTTCTGGCACAACACAATGAACCAACTTTCCTTGCAATAGATGCAGCTCTTGATTCAATATAGTTCTTCCAATTCAGACCAGTTGAAAACTTGAAGCTAAGAAGGCGCAGTGAGTCATTGTCCAGGAATCAAGCATCTGCTATGTTGCTAGTGGATAGGAAAAAATCTCAATGGTAGATAAATGCGAAGTTTAGTTTTGGCAACATTACCATTTACAAGCCATTTTATGTCCCCGTTAACAACTGATTGGAGGTCATTTCAAGGGCAGTGGCTTGGTTAAATTTGTCATCTCAATCGGATTTGCTATTGAGACAAATATAAAGTGTAGTGTCATCTGCATAAATGTCTATTTGGGAAATTATGACACCAGGAATATCATTGATAAATACCGGGAAAATCGTAGAGGCAATGATTGAGCACTGAGGGACAACCGCAGCGGGTGTGAAAGGATCTAGAAGATTCATTGCCCGATGTGCTAGGAATGATTGGAGTAAATCCAACAATTGTCCTGTAATGTCGTAACCCTGGAGCTTACGCAGAAGACCAGCACGTCAAAACCTGTCAAACGCCATTGAGATATATAGATCCATAGCTGGGGCTTCACTGTTATTATCAAGAGCTTGGTATACGTATTCGGTGATTACTGTAAGTACATCGGCGTTAGGTCGGACTAAACAGAATCCATATTCTTTGTCAGAGAGTAGGTCCAGACATATAAGTTGCTTTACGATTCCAACTTGATTAAAGCATCGAATACTTTGATGCAATTCGGTAGGAGATTAATTGTGCGAGAGTTAGAGGGTTAAAAAAAATTGCTCTAGATAGCAACTTTAGCCGAGTACTTCCGACAACCTGGAAACTAGGAAGCTACGAGGCAGTAGTAGAAATGGGAAAGAACTTGATCCATCACGGGAGAGCATTTCTTTAGGATGACGACTGTGATCCTGTCACCTCCACTTCCCTAATGGAAGTCTAATTTGGAAATGTTATCCGAGACCACTGACGGGTTTATGCGGATATCACTCAGCAGAGGCTCAGTTCTTGGGGGAAAATCAGCTGTGGTTACTCCAAATGAGTGAAATCTTGGGTTAGAAGAAAGTTTCTGAGCAAAGCATTCAATTTTATCTGCTGTAGACATAAGGAATTCCAATTGATTGAATAGAGGCTGGATTGAGGATCTGCTGCTGTTAAGCAGATTATTACAGAATCGCCAATAAAATCCAGAATAAAACTTGCGAGATGCTATACGTTGTTTTATTCTATCAGCAATCAGTAACTTCGGTTCATTGAGGATTCTCTTGCACTCGTTACGAGCAGAGGTCAAGAGACGTCTGTTGCAATCAGACGTGTCGCTTTCGTACAGACGGAAGAAGTAATTCCTGTTAGCTCTATCAGCCGAACATATAGGTGAAAACCAAAGAAATTAATGCTGTTTAATTATGTATTTCCTTGCTGGATTGAAATCATAGATGCCAGCTTTCACCTAGGAGACTAGCTCGGGGGCACATTTTTCAACAGGATGAATAAAAACTTCATTCCAAAGTATGTCAGGAAGGAAATCACGGAACGCTTCCCAGTCTGCTTGTTGATAAAAGAAAAATATTCTATTGGTGGAAGGTCTTTAGTTGGTTGGGGAGCGGAAGGTGATATTTAGAGGCACTACCGCATAATCAGATTTGTCATGTGGGCATATCAGCGTAGTACGTCAAGAGTCAGGATCTAGACGTAAAAGAGAGATCTGGAAGAGAAGCGGTTCCGTCAGGTTACTAGGAAAACTAGTGGTGAAGTCCACCACTTGTATGAGAGAATGAGTGATTGAGATGTTAAGTGTGTGGACGTCATCGAGGTCAGTAACAGTGTTTAAGCCACCTGGTTTAGTGTGAATTAAAGTCATCGAAGACGGACATATATTCAAAAGAGTGTAGGGAGAATGCCTTGTCTATATTATCAGGAATACTCTCACGAACACAATAGTCATGAGACGAAGTAACACGGTAGGAAAGAAGAGATAGCTGACCGAGTTAAGTATAGAGAGTCATACACTAATGATGATAGTCAGGAGTTTCAAGAGAGAGTGTGAGATGTTTGCGGATATAAACTCCTAGGCCACGTGTGTCGAAATTATAGTTCTTCCTAAAGTGAGGAAGTTAGCCAGGAATCTAGCAATCATAAGATGGTATTGAAGATTTTAGTTTCACAAAATGTTAGTATGTCCGGAGACTTCATGAAGAGGAACTATTCTGCCCGCAGAAGTTGTTACAGATACGACGAATGTTGAAGAACGAAAGAATATATGGTTTAGCGTATTGGATTGAGCTGGTTTAAGTTTATATCTTTGGTTGTTTATAGTCATGATGTGTTATTTTGGTACGGTCTAGGGCAGTAGTAGCACCCGGTCATCTGATTTATTATGCGCAATAAAGGAACTTACGTAGACTGCAACATAGTGTGACCTCGTATTTGGCCACCGGTGTTGCTTGCAATGCCACAATTCCATGTGCGTCAAAGCACTGCATGGACACCGATATTATACAACTGTAGATCAGATCAACCTCTCATCACTCTACGCGGTTGTTTGGGGTCATAACGATCAGTCGTGTACAGCAATCAGATGATGTGACGTAAGCAACCTCCACGCATATCACAAAAATTCTATGGCAGCCTCACTATTAAGGCCAGGGAAAAGTAAATGACCGGGAAACAATTCCTAAACAGGAAATAAGGAATTGGTTTCAACTCCTGTTCAAGAGAAGGTGAAGGAGTATGTACTGAGCGATAGGAGATTCTATGTACTCCTATCAAAAACAGCAAAAAAAGAAAAGAAAGAGAAAACAAAACAAAAAAACAAATCACATACAAAACAAAATAAAACAGAAAACTATCTAGGGCTTTACTCCCAGATGAATTGTTTAAAAGAATGCGCTTACAGATAACTTATTTGAAGAGACGAACGACCGCCTATAAATGTGCCAGCACAAAAAAGTTAAATAAAATAAAAAAAATTAAAATTTAACTTGGTATGAGTCTGAAAACCAACTCGTTTATACGGCGTTTTATATAATCTTAACTCAGTATACACCAAAAAGAAAAAAAAATACTGAGACCACAAGCAATTAACATTACGCTAACAAACCCGATTCAGTACGGACGTGTGTGTGCTTCTGCCTATTATATATATATATATATATATATATATATATATATATATATATGTGTGTGTGTGTGTGTCTGTGTGTCTGTGTGTGTGTTTATGTATGTATGTATGTATATATTGATGCATGTTTCATTAAATAATATAGATAAGTTGAAACTATTTATTTTAAGTAAGTTCCTTTTATTGTCTGATAAGCTTAATAACATTATCACTGAAAGACGAAAGGAAATCTCAATATACAATGTATATATATATATATATATATATATACAGAGATAGAGATAGAGAGAGCGAATAAATTAGCGTTCAAGTTAGAAAGGCATTACATTGAATAAAGACAGAAAAAATAAAATAAAACAAAAAACATGTATTTCAGTAGAAAAGGGTTGAATTTGTTCATTTTCTGGACGGCATGTTGTACTTAATGACAACTTTTGAACAAAACCTGACACTGTGGAATATGACAGCACCCCGCCATAGATTTGGTATTACAGAGAAGCAGGAAGGCAGCTCAAGATTTCTGCAACCTTCTTTTTTTTCTAGCAGGGTGGAGGATTTTCGGTCCTACATTTAGATCTATGTATTTCCTCTTCATTAATCATGCATTTAGATTTCTATGATATATTTTTCCAATCGAGAACAATATGTTGCTGTATATGATAGTGTATACTAAAAGGTAACCAGCTTATTTCTTACGTATCATAAAGTTAAAAAAATTAAAACAACTCTTCAGTCAACTGCATGTGACGTCTGGAAGAATCATGACAGTTGGAACAGTTCGAGTGAAAAATAAACGTGCTGGTTCATATGAGCTTTCCGCTAGGAATTTTTTAAAATATTTTTTAAACGTACCAGTTCGGTTAATAGTCACGGTAAATGTTTGGAAGTATAATAAGCGTACTGCGCAAAATAAAAACATAGCCGAGTAAAATTGTCTCAAACCATTTAATCCTGCTCTCACTTGTATTTGGTACACAAGAATAGTGAAAATATTATTGTAAGAAATGAGTATATAGATAAGGAATTAAAATATTCATACTGCACGTATTTTAATATTAAGTCTTTTTTATGTTCTTTTCCCTACAGTGAACCATATTACGATAATTTTATTTCGTAACATGTAATCTATTTACTCATACCACAGATGATCGATAACATAGTGTTCATTGCTCTCTTATATTTTTGTTTATATTATTTTTCACCCCATACAAAGGACAAGAGCCACTCGAGGTAGAGGGTTATTATGTTGTGTTGCGAAAGCATATGTAAAAGAAAGAAATGTAGTTCATGATGTTATCTACGATAGCTGTATCCGTAAAGGTAGTGATTGTGAAAATATCTTACCAAGCTTAGGGCAACATCACATTGAAACATTGATCACTATATCTAAATAACTACAAACGTGGTCACTGCTTAGATAGGTGATCGCTTGGAAACACCGGTTATGGAAAGCTTGGATGATCTGTTCGTGCCATGGATAATGGACCGGAATTGTTAATTTCATTTCTTAATTCAAGTTTACGTTGGGTTCGTTATGTTTACTTATTCGTAAATACCATTGGGAAAGGTATGAAATCGTGTCATCCTCACCACCAGCTCGAGTAATTGGTAAGACTTGTATTCGTATAACATTATTATCACCAGAAAATATGCTTACAGCATAAAAAATATTTTATGACATTGAATAACCTGCAAAGAGTTGGTAAGCCACAGAAAACGAATCAATCAAACCATTTAGTCAAGAGTCAGTTCCACAAATAAGCAGTTTTGGCGGAAAGGTTATCCGAGTGGAACCCTTCTTATTCATGGAATAAGAATGGAATGATGATAACCTATAGATGTGAAATGGTGTGTTCCACATGTCAGGAGAATCCAAGTAATATAGCTCGTCGGAACACTTACCATGGAAATAGCGATAGATTAGTGACTGTCTTACGCTGATTCCTTTGGGAGGAATGGGGTTGTAGTGGGAAAATAATTCATCAATTCAATCACGTGAGCAATGAGCATCATCAGAAATGATATGACAACATTGCTCCATTTTTCTTCTCATCCTCCCTTTGTTAAAAAATATCATAACAAGAGGAGGCAGATACTTATAGGCGTGATACAATAGAGCGCACATTATGTCAGCATATTTAGTGATGAAACCTATTTACAAGTACCACTTGAGTTCAAGAGTTAATATGAATCCCAATACAAGGGCAGTAACCTGCTGGAGAGTACAACCATCCATGATGATGGAAGAATGTTCGGGGTGTGCTGAAAATGAATCTATAGTGTTATTTGAATGTTCAATATAGTTAATCCATTTTTCAACAAATAGATAGTTCATTACATTAGTTTATACCTGGCTGGATACACATATAATTAAATAAGATGGCTAATAAGCAGATGTCAAGTAATCATTTACCTGGATGCGAACTGGGGTCGCTGGCATATTTTCACGTTCGCTGGCAATCAAATCTCTCTCTTATAAAAAAATCCATTGTTGTCATAGTGTTTAAAGATATATATATATATATATATATATATATATATATATATATATATATATATATATATATATATATATATGATTACAGAAGTAATTAATTCTGTAATAAAGTTACGTTTGTACTACGGGCATTTAAAATTAATACCGAGAAAGATGAGCTATAGTAATCTGCATCCTTTACATTCGGATTAATGTTCTTTTCAACAGTGTCATATTTTTAATCAAATCACCCCAAGCAGGGCAATAATTCCACCAAGACGGAAAGGGTTGCTAGAAGTAAAAGCGAACGAGAAGACTCTAGAAGAAACCAGAAACACATTTCTAAACAGGAAGTAAGTGTTAAATCCCTGATACTGTACAAATTTCACAACGTTCCGACCTAATCCCGTGTGGGTTTGTCTGGCTAATCTTGAAGGAGTTTCGACAATTAATTTAACATAAGATTATCTACATTCTGCTGTCTATTTGTGTGGATATCACTTTAGTGCTCACCCTATTTCCACGGAGGCTATTTTTTAGGATTTTTTTCAGTAATTGTACTAAAAAATTAAAAAAAAATTCTTATTGACAGGTGAGAGAATACGGGACAATATCCTAATTCATACAAAATGACATCGACTATTATGACATATGAATTCTTAGTTTATATTATTTGCGATAGAAGAAATAAATAAGTCGATGCTACTGTACATTCTGTTAATTATTCAAAAATTATTCATTTAAAATAAACAGTATAATTTTGATAGATTTTGAGATGAAATATCTTTCTACTGAATTCAATCATGACATTAAATAACAAGGGAAGATAAATTATTTAAACCATGGACAAATGATTGTACATTTATTTTTCTTTCAGTAATGTTTGGAAGTATTACCTGTATTAACATAAGCAATCATAATAATCCAAAAGAAAACTAGAGAAAGAGAAAAGGAATGCATGACAGATGACATTTTCATCTTGATGAAAAGAGATAAAAATAAACAATGAAAAGTTTTAGCAAAGGTTATATGATATTGCACAAAGAAAGAAGGAACAAATGGTGGTTGGCTAAAGAGGAATAGCTCAACGAAACGTGTGTAGAAACATCGCGAATGAATATTACAGATAAAGCAGATATATATAAAGTAGAAGAGATCTAAAAGGACAAAAGAGAGGCTTACAAACAGGATGCATCATATAGAAGAACGGGACAATGGTATTATAGAAATAAAAATAAATATGCACGAAAGAGGACGAGCATCTATAATCAGAAATATCGAAGGACGATAAATATTAAAATCTGAAGTATAATAATAGCTGGCCAAACTGAACAGACAAAAAACACTAGTATCAGATGGAATTGTAATAGAAAGGCTGGAATCTGTAGACGACTTGGCATTGCCATGATTACAAACATAATAAATGAAGTATACAAGTGTGGTGATATACCAAAAACCAAAATAGATTTATTTCCATGGTAATGATACGTAATATCAGAAAGTCAGTTGAAAATAATAGAGTAACTAATGAGGAAAGGCGGCTTGAAAACTTTGACACTCACAAGACATTGAAGGCAGGAGGGAGAGAGGAAACCAGTGCATACCTTACGGACGAGCTTTTGTAAATGGATGGTAGTAGAGGGTTTAAGAGAGATTGCAAAAATATTAAATGTATTAAGCGCTACAAAGACAGGAAATTATGGAGAGCCTTAATCGAAAAATTCCTGAAGAAGTATGTCACGGAATCTGATAAAATTCTTTGGCGAGAAGAAAAAAGCTGTAGCATATGATTCCTTTTTAATTAAACAAACACATGTTTAGACAAAACAATTATACAAGGTTTATACAAGGAAATCTAGTGGACTTGGTGGAAACTGCACTATTTAATGTTTCACAATACTTACGAATACTTAATATCTTCAAGTGTACTCTATTATAAAACTTATCTTATTAACTGAATCACATTTGTTTGCCGTTATTAGTAAAATGTTACTTCACTCATTATCGGTAGAGACAGTCTTCTGCTTTTTATATAATTTTATTTTAAACTCGTGATCTTTTCTGCTAAACGTACTACAAACATCTTAGATTAATTGCCGAAACTTCTTCAAGATTAGCCAGACGAATCCACACGTGATTAGGCCGGAACGTTGTGAAATTTGAACAGTAGTATGGATTCAACACTTACTTCCTGTTTGGAAATCAGTTTGCGATTCCTTCTTGAGTCTTTTAGTTCGCTTCTACTTCTAGCAGCCCTACGCGGCTTGGTTGGTTATTGCCCTGCTTGGGTGTTTTTTGACTAGAAAATTAATCTGAATATAACGGATGCAGATTAGCATAGCATTCTTCTTTTTCCTGTTTATACAATTACAAAATTTTCCTTACATAAATAATCTGTCCCGCCTTAATTATAATTGTGTCATATATATATATTATTATTTTTTTCAATTTTAATTTTATTATTGACAATATATGTACAGTTTTATAATACATTATTGTTATTTTCCAAGAGCAATGAAAGTAAAAATGATGTTTTGTATCATAGTTCCAAGGTCATTTATAGAGTAAAAGTCTCTAATAAAAATATTGTCGTAAAAAACGTTGCATGATAAAACAAAAAAAGAATACCAGTATTTTAAGGGACCAAGCAATTTACATTTCCCCATAGTGTTAAACATTTCTTAATTTACTTGTTTATGCTCAAATTTATATTAGTAAAATTCTCATAATTATAATTTTCAATATGTTTTCATATGTTCTAATTTATGTCCATATCATTCATGTCATGATATTGTAAATTAACATTTTTGTTTTAAATTTTACAATTTTTATTATTACGAATTTAAAATATTGCTTTGTTTCATATACTTACATTTTACTAACAAGTTAAAATCAAAATATTAAGGTCGTTACCATTTTAAAGGAACAAATGTCTCAATTGAATTTCTCATGTAATTTAATTATAACGAAAATCAGGAACAGTATTTTGCATTTATGATTATCAGAAATGACCAATCTGGAAATGTGTAATTAAAAACTCAATATTTAAAACAAAATGTGAACAGTAGTTGTTTCAATTAAGCAAGGACTACGAGGGTATGTCAAACATTATCCAAACTTTTGCCTTGATATATTCTTAGGTTCGTCAGACAGCCTTCTCATGCGTGATTATAGTTGATAATACCATAGTCACGTGATCGAGGTTTGAGCTTGATCGCGATAGACCTCTTACTGATGTTATAGTGTAACCATGTCCGTTTCACTCGCAGTGTGCATCAAGAAAGTACAATGTGTTGCGTATCAGAGGGCGAAATTCATCGGCGGCTTTAAATACAATATGAAGACATTGCATAATCGCATAGAACTGTGAAAGTGTGCATCGAGAAGTTTAAATATTGCCGGACAAGAATGACTCACGTAGAAGAAGCAAGACGCCCGTCAAAATCCAGCAACTGATTAAAAGTGTAAGCAAGAATGAGAAAAGTTAGAGGCGAACAGGCGAGTTTCATTAATGAGGTAGAATGATATCTGCAGATTCAAATCACACCTCTTTGTTATTCTAAGTTACACACTGCTAGCGAGGCGGCCATGAATACACTTGAAGAGAAACTAAAAAAAAATGGCGCTATCAAAATCAAACTTTGATCACGGGTTCACAAACATAACAGCTATATACATGAACAGGAGGCAGTTTAGCAAAGGTAAAGATATATTATTGCCAAAAGACCTGATAATTTTTTTACTTATACTCTGTATTCAACATTCGTTGGAAAATCTGAAAAATATTAGGTGTTTAAAATTATTAAAATGCATATATATATATATATATATATATATATATATATATATATATATATATATATATATATAATAAAGGCTTAAACACTAATATTAAATATTAGTGTTTAAGCCTTTTTATTATATCCTTACTCTGTCCTGGACATTGAGTTCTACCTGGATTCTATCGTCTCGGAACTCTTTATTCAAAAAATATACATATATGTGTATGCACCTATGTATATATATATTTATATATTTTGCATATGTATGTGTATATTTACAACTAATATTATCTATCAATCTGTATATATATATATATATATATATATAAGGAATTTGTATTCCTTGCACGGACATGAACAAAACATAAATGGTTTCCTTGGAGTCTGAAAGAGAATAAAGATCTTAAATAGCTAAAGAATATCTAAGCAGAGATTGAGAGAGAGAGAGAGAGAGAATTGAGTAACCTCATAAACATGCAAGCGAATATTCTCCCCTTTGAAGGTATTGTTTGAATAAATCTGAAAAATAAATAATTAAAGAAAAAATTACAAGAAGTCACACGTTTCCTGATTAGAGAGTTTTCATGAGTCATTCTTGACGTTTACCGGATGCTTGTAAGGATTTCTTGGCATTAAAACTCATTTTGTGCAAGTAGTAGTAGTAGTTGGAGAAATAATAATAATAATAATGATTATAATAATAATAAATATATATTGAGAAGTAAAGCAAATATAGATGTTTCCAGAAAAAAAACGGGGGTATCCTAATTCCCGTGATACTTAAGTAATTATCTTCAAGAAAAAGGTTCATAACCCGATGTTGAATATTTGTCAGCTTTATAATGATCTGTTTCATGATGTACTGAAGGCTGAACGGAAATATTTAATTGAGTTCAACATTTCGGTCATCGGAAATTTGATTTTTTTTTTCTTTATTCATAAAGAATATAGAAAGGATTTTGCTTGTGTGTCTCTTGTCATTATACAAAAAAAATTCTAGACGATTTCAAACATTGATTGTTCTCAAGGGAATCCAATACCAAATACTCGTGTGCGGTCTTCGTATGTGCTCATGTGGGGTTTGATGTAATTATTACACGATGACACAAACTTCTTGGTATTATATATAAGAAAATATGAAATAAAAAAATATTTGCGATTGCTAGGGAAATTTCTCTCGGTGCCGCTGACTACTCTTTCAAATAATTCCGTCTTTTGCTACTAAACTCTGTCAGATCACGCTTTTTCCTTTATCGCTCCTACCATTTCTAAGTTTGCAGTGTATTAAAGGGAAGAGTTGTAAGTATAGAAAAGTCACTTTCTGTCAATCCATCTCCAACATATTTTTCTTCGATGACATTATTTCTCAGGTTGAAATTTTTTAAAGGTCTTGATGCTGCCAGTATAAAGACATTAAATTACCCACTCTTCAATCAAATCATCAACTCCCATACTCGTTACCCTAGCGAAACCGAGCAACATGTTGCTCTAATGGATCTATTTCTTAGCTTCTCTCCTCGATCTTGCCGATAAATCGGATCACTGTGGTAGCTACTGATATCTACTTACAAGCATCCATGAAACCGGACTCTCTTATCCATAAGTCAACTTTCCGTTACCAGTATGTTGATTGGAATTCATTCTGGTATTTTCTTCGTGACGCCCCTTGGACTGAAATTATCACCCCCACCCATTGAAAATTTGTGCCAGTGAGGTTTCTTCTTGGATCAAAGAAAGTATTGACGATTTCATTCTGTCAAGTAAATAGCAGAGTGATTAGCAATCCTACCCATTGTTCACACCAGCATGCCCAACAGCCGTAGAACACTACTATTTCTAGATAAACCAGCCTATTGTCATAACCAGTGCCTATTTGCCGCTTCTTGGAATGAATGTAAGCGAATCATTTAAGGATGTAAATCCCTGTTTATTGATAGAATGAACCACGGCATAGCCTGTAAAATCTTTAGTTCTCGTAACTAGGGGCGTCTCTTTAATAGGGTATTAAGTAAGATAACGGTCTCTATTCCCCCTCTTCAAACGATTTGCGGTGTCATCATCATTCGCTCACAAAGCTGAAAGCTTTGCACGTAAATTCTCCTTAATCTCTAATTTTGCCTCATCTGGAGTATCCCTGCCAAACTTTCCACTTAGAACCGATTATCTGTTGAATGATATGCATATAAACCCTTCCATACTGTCTACTATAGTATCTAACCTTGCTCCCCACAAAGCATGTGGACCCGATGGTAACTTTCTAATAGTCATTAAGAAGTGTGCAACCGAACTGGCTCTTAATCAATGATGAATTGATACGCCGAGTCTCATTACAAGGCCTTTTCTCAGACAAGCAACACGGCTTTCGCTTCTCCAGGTCAATGCCTGATGTGCTAACAATAATAGCGGAAAGTCACTGTCATTTTCTAGATAAAAACGGTGAAGCCTAGGGTGTAGCCTTAGACACATCGAAAGCCTTTAACATGGACTGGCATTTAGGTTTTCTCCACAAGGTGAAGAGAATCATGAAATGTATCCTTGTTTCTATAATGTTCTTAACCTTCATTAACGACCTCTCCGATGATAACAGCTCGCAAGTTGTTATCTATGCTAACGGTACTACAATTTATTTCTTCATCAATCGTAAGACTGATCACTCAGGCATGGTCAAATTAGCAGTTAATGTACAAAACTGAAGCAAAGGATGACTTGCTTATTTTAAAGTCTGTAATAATATACTTCTCTCTATTAATCATCTAAGAGATTCCTCACTAACTCCGAACATCATGGTTGATGATATATTCTAGGAAAATGACACATTGTGTATTCTCAGGTTAACTTTTCAGGTGACATTATGTGGAAATCTATATTGAATCCATTGCCAAACAAAATACGTCGGTACGAGAAATCTTTTTCTCCTGAAGTTATCTTGCCTATCTATAAGTTTACCATACGTCCATGCTTAGAATATTTATCGCATATATGTACGATATTCATGATATTTACCTGGAGCTAGTCGAAAAGATCCAAAGAAGAGGTATTTTTGGTCTTAATTTGGCGGCTCGGTTTCAGTCCCTTGCCTACGGATGTAAAGTTGTCTCTCTCCGTTTTTTATACTTACTTTGACGGTAATGGTTCGAATGGGCTCTTCCATATAATTTTGTTTTTCATATTGTAAGTACGCATTGGGGCTAGTTTTTAATTTGTTGTTTTACTCCCCTACTCCACAAAAAAAAAAACAATATATATTCTCGTGATACTGAATTAACTGACCTAGTAGATTAACAAAACGAAATCAATCACACAATAAAATTTACGTAAGATATGGAAGAAAGCAATACTTTATAATTCCTAGTTATCTTGCTACACCGTGTTAACGAATGCTTAAAACCGAAAATGAGCTAACGAAACAACTTAACAAATTTTTATTTTCATCATCATAATAAAAATAGAATCCGGCATAATCATCGAATTCTACCTAAGCGACCTATGAATATGCAGCTCAGAACATTTACACAAAAAAGAGAGATATATGGAAAACAAATTCAGATTTCTCCAGTAAACTAATTATTTGCATTAAATTTGAGACAAGAGGTCCAGAAAATTTTCTAATTCCAATAAGAAACCAAATGAATGAATCTATATTTGAAAAGAATCTATGTAAACTCAACTTAAAAGACTTTAATACATTATCCAAAACAATACAAGAAACAAATGAGCTACACCTGAAAAAGAAATGTATTCCAACGCCTATAATATTTTTAATAAACGTCCTGGAACTTAAAATATTTCACCATTTCTGGCAGATCTTCCGATACCACGGTATAAAATACCTGCTTGCAAAAGAGACGAAAAGGAAAATGTTGTGGATTCCGAGATGAATTCGGTCTCAAATGAATGACAAACACAAGGATTAAATATGAGAAATAATATGTATTCACCCAATCATACAAAGAGTAATACTGTTAGTAAGTCCAGGAACGCGGTTAGTAGCAAATACAGATAGATATATACAGTCTCGAAGTAGGATTCCTTAGAGTCTACGTGCTTATTACTGACTTCTACCAGAGGTTACCTCACACTATCTCCGTTTGTGTATATATTCTCTCTCTCTCTCTCTCTTTCTCTCTCTCTCTCTATCTCTCTCTCTCTCCCCGTATATCCTCTCCCACTGACTGTCTAACTCTGGGCATTTAAGGGCAGAACTGTAACACTGGTAGAGTCCACTTATATAAAAAGGGGAGGATCCCATAAAAGAAAAAAGATCCTAAATGAATTTGGCAGGAAAAAAATACCTAAAATTCCCACTATCCTTCTGTCCTACCAACATAACAAAATAGGCCAAAATCCTGTGGCGGGGTTTTCAATAGTGTAGAAGTTTCCTGCTATAAAGATAAACACAAACCCCACATCAGTTCTTGTTGCATGTTGTGACCCCTTGTATTGCGTTGGCTTGATTTGGATGAAGCTAATATGTGATTTAGGGTTTAAAATTGGCGTTTGCTTTTAATTATTTTGGTTGTTTATAATATGTCTTTCATTATATCATTCTTGTTAAGGAAGTCTAGATATCTTTTAATTTCTCTAAATAGTCTTGGATGGTTCTTCTTGAATGATGAGATTGATATAACAGCATTTCTTCGATGTTGCGTTTTATTTTGGATTTCGAATCTGGTCTAAAAGTAATTTTTCTGCTAATCCAAAATATTTGGATTTGCAGAAAGCACCGACATACTCGTGGGCGTGTTTTTCTGTGCGTCATAAACAGATGAGAAAAGGATCTCCTTTCTTCACACTTTCTCTGACCAATAGGTTTATTATACCTTAAGTGAGAGAACAGTTTCACTAGAAGCTCAAGAAGTTCGAATACTATTACCTATAAAATAGATTACTTCAGCATGAGTAAACATTAGGAAAAATAAATTCCTTCAAATAATATATGGAAATAAAGAATATTTGACAGAGAATGATCGCAAAACAAGAAAAATGCGTAGAAATTAATATGAAAATAAAGTATAGCGCATATTTTTGAAAAAATCAACATCATAAGCAAAAATATTTAAGACTTCACTTTCTCTTTATCATATACGTTTTTCTCTCGTTGGAAAGATAATACCTCGCTCATATTCATATATATATATATATATATATATATATATATGAGAGAGGTATTATTTCGGCTTCAACGAGAGAAAAGTGTAGATCTATATCGATATATCTATCTATTTATCTATCTATCTATTTATATATATATATATATATATATATATATATATATATATATATATATGTGTGTGTGTTCCATAAGCAAAAACTATTATGTATATGAAATGGTTAATCCTCGGAGGATATGCGGCATAGCATAATATTCTTTCGTTTCATTCATTTGTCTATCACACTATTCTATTATATATTATTAACTTTATCAGAAAAAATATGCCCATACACACACAAGGATTTGCGCGTGTTTTTCCATTGACTGCATACATAATTATAAAGACTGAGTTACGCATTATATATATATATATATATATATATATATATATATATATATATATATATATATATATATTCGTGAATTGTAAAAAATGTATTTATATATTGTAATGTTTGATATTCTATTTAAATTCTGCATAGACAACTGCAATAAAGACAACATTTGCGATGCTCGTGAACCAGGCAATTTTCTTATGAAGTATTCATTCCTGTAAAAATCATGCATATTTCTCCTTTATAATTAGTCCGATATATTGCACTTGTCAGGTTGAAAATATGTAATCAATCTGCTAGAAGTCATATGTGCAATAGAAAGTGGTTATTCGGCCATGTTGATACCCAAACCTTGTATTCATATGACAAGGCTTAATTCGATTTTCTTATGTGGCAACGATTACTGTAGAATCTTTTTACGAAGACAGGGTAAGAGAAAACTGCAAAATTGACAGAAGGATACACAGATTCTGCATATCATCAAACTAGTTTCCGACGGTTTACTTTCAATCTTCTCATCTCTTTCATGAAGAAAGTTCCATGCTGTGCGAGTTAATGCTAATGTATTTCTGTTTTCGGCAGAAACAATAAGCAGTTGTCAGTGTATCACGTGATCTATGTCCTGAAATGTTGCACCCATTCAGATTCGAAGCGAATTATTCTTCGATTGGGAGACATTCACCTGTCTTGGGAACGGAAATTGTCTGAATAATTCCAAGAAGCTGACTTTTCTTAATAGAATAAGAGATTGTTGGCACTGACATTTTACTTTTAACACATGTAGAGTTGTATCGACAAATGTATTTAAAACGCTTTTGCAATATATATATATATATATATATATATATATATATATATATATATATATATATATATATATATATATATATATATATAATTATCTTGATCTGTATTCATTATTTTTTTATTTACACAACATTCTCTGTTACTAACAAAATTAGTACTGATACAATACGTTGTGTCTCTGATGGAATTAACTTTCAATGACTTTATACCTCTGAAGCAGGTATTTCGCCGTTATTTAATTTATACACGATATTTCTATGTATCAGTGCGATTTAACAACATCTTCATATGTATTTTTCTAAACAACTTTATAATAATTATTTCCTTATACTGTCATACAGACATTTCCTAAGTTTTTAATTTATATTAAATTTGTCGTTTTTGATTTTGAATTGTATTTTTTGAATTGTATTTTTTGAATTCTTTAATTTTGCCTAACTTGATTCATAATTTTTCTCGGACGCGGAGGTGGTAGCTTCTATAATAAGCGCTAATTCATGTTTTCAACAGCAAAAATCTATTTCTAAATATTTTATTGCTTGTTAAATAATTTTTTCTTCCTTTTTTAATGCAATTGTGTGCACTTTTACTACCACAAGCATCTTGGTTAATTTGAAACTTAAGGTGTTGTTGATTGTTGATCTTTGTTACATATTTCTAGAGTTTATTTTTTTCATTCTACAGGATTTGGGACAGAGGTCCATTAACTAATATGGCTACTATTTGGAGAAGTTTTCCGTTGTATCACTTGAAAGAAATTCTTGAATATTTTCATCATGCAAGAAAACATTGCCTCTTATCCTTATCTAATAATAGTCATGTTCCTTTTCTATTGCTCTTTCCGCCTGTAAATCAATTTCTTCGTACGACCATTGTTTATACATCAGTTTCGCTTATTAATAGAATATTTACGTTTAAAGTTGCCATTTTCTGTTTACTATTATCCGTTTGCTGAGAAATATTGTTTTAATCATTTGACACCAAGCAAGACGAAGTATCCACGTGTTGGCAGTAAGTGAAATAATCTGATGTGTAATATTTTTAAAACGTGTGAACAATAAAATATACGGATACAAGGAGGCAGACGATTTACAACTTCTATTGCATTTATATTTTTGAAGACCAAAGTTGACTTTATAGCAAAGAGCTGGAAATGTGTTACACAAGCGGGAAGTGCGAGAGAAGTAACGCTTAGCATAGGATATATGCTGATATTTACAAATTTCCTTATTTTAAATGTTTAGTTCTATCTGGTAATCTATTACGGCGCTTAAATTCATAAAGTCTAGGAAACGAAAATGGAGGACCTTCAGAAAAATTACCATGAAAATATTTATAGAAAAGGCAGAGGGAAGTTACGTCACAAACTAACGTCATCTCTGCGGATATAGTTTATAATTCTTAATTAGTGTGCATATATAATTTCGTTAAGAGGTAACATCAGTGATTGGCTGAAATTTCTAAACACGTAATGTAGAACGAGTGTATAGAGAATTTAACACTCAGAATATGCGGAAGGAAGGCGAAAAAAAGAAGAAGAGAAAAACAAGTAAACGACTTAACATGTTTGTATAGATGGATAGCATAACAAGACAATGAAGAATGCGAAATATACGAAATTGTTTAAAGGAACAAAGAAAGTTTGGTGACTAATATTCAACTACGTCATGAAGCGAAATTGAACATAAAAAGAAGAAACTTAAAACTCGAAACACTAATCTCAGTTGAACATAAATATGATATTTTGCACTTAACGATAAATTCCGTGCAGTCATATACATTAAATACAAAGAATTTACTCGCAGTCTGGATAGTACTAACGCGCATGCGCACGCACGCACACACACAAACCCACACACTAACAGCGGCATACAGGCACACAGACACAAACAAAAGAAAACACGTACACTATGTTCAAAATATTGATAATTCTGCATCGATCACTTCGCATTAATCCCTTGAAAAATACATAGATCCATGTAACTACAATTATCAGACAAAGGGCAGGGTAGATTAGTTTCTATTGCGTTAATGAAGCCAGTGAAGGATAAAAGGAAACGTCTTATTCTTTTTGGGTTGGATATTTCCTGAAGTTTTTCGAGATGTTATATATATTATAGTTCTTATTTCTATAGTAGAATATTGCATCAGTACTAATTTTATTAGTAATAGAGAATGTTGTGTAAATAAAAAAAATAATGAATACACATTAAGATAATTATATATATATATATATATATAATATATATATATATATATATATATATGTTGTTCATCACTCACTTTTTTCCGTATATATATATATATATATAACACTATTTATGTTACATATATATATATAACACTATTTATATTATATATATATATATATATAACACTATTTATGTTATATATATAACACTATTTATGTTATATATATATATATAACACTATTTATGTTATATATATATATATATATATATATATATATATATATATATATATATATATATATAACATAAATAGTGTTAGCAACAACACAGATACCTGTACCCTCAAAATATCTTTTACGATGATAAGAAATCGTTTTAAATGAATAACACTTTTTTAAATTATTGTTGTTCACCTTTTGGGTAAGAAACTGAAGCTAGTAGATATAGATTCGCAAAAGACAAAACGAGAACAGATGTTTTGATAAAAGGAAAGTGCAACTTTGCACTGTCATAATAGTCTCTCACGATGAACTGGTAGAGGCTTCTTTGGCGGGCAAAACATTTTTTTCCTTAGTTAGACATAAAATTCTAGACTGGATTTTATCAACTTATCTGAGAAATACTTTGGTACTCTCGATGAGCTTGGTGGATGAAGCAATGATTTAGTCTCTGATAGCATAATTCTGAACACTGGTTAAGAATACAACAAATCAGATGTGGCATGACGTTTTTAGTTGGGATTAGAGCCGGAGAAGTAGTGGGACTAAAACACTGCACGAGATGAGGTTAATATACTAGCTCAGATATTAATTGATTTTGTGGGACACTTGAAGCCGGGATTGTAGAAATCAAATTCTTTCACAAAAGCTTATACTTATTCTTGGTGATTCACCATCAATTCGAGGGGAGAAGGAATATATATCTCAATAAAATGGGTTTCAGTGACCATCGCATGAAATTTAATTCAACAGAAATCTAAATTGCTGAACAGTAACTTCCCCACAATGATGAAATTTAGAATAGTACTCTGAATGCATTGCAGACTGTTTCCTATAAATAAAAGCAACAGATATTGAAATCAATGTATTAACGATTTCTGAAACTATTTCAGACCAATTCATATTAATGTTGTCTTTAAAACTTTGTCTTCATTTCTATGCCGCAGATTCCAATATTTATTCAAAAGTTTTATCTGCATAATCTTTGAAATTGTTCAGCAAATATAACTTTTAATTACAACATCGTGTCTCTGTTCGTTACAGTTATCTGGCTTCTAATGTAAAATTCCAAATGTCCGCTAAAAAGCGAAATGTTTGCCTTGTCGTAAAACTTCTATGCATATTAATACACATATATGGAATTAATCTCAAGATTAAAATGCAATGATTTCTGCATATAGACTCATTAATGGTTTTTATTTAGGAAAACAACAAAGCCAGTAAGAATTAAAATCTAGTAAATGTGTCTGTATATGTTTATAATACACCGTTAATCCAATATTGAAAAAGTGCAGTTCAGTACAAACATATTACAAAATATTTGATGTGAAATATTATGGATAGAGTGCATGAGAAAATCAGATCCAAATTAGTCAAAGAACAACATTTTATAAAGATTTGAACATGCTTAGGAATATAATGCTACCAAAGCGAGCGATGCAAATGCACAAACATCTATACCGATGTTACATTAATTAATACAAAAGCGTTGATAAAATAAGTCTTAAAATCTACTTGAAATGCAGTGTAATAACAAAACTTCTTCGGTGTAGGCTTTTTTTATTCAACTGAGAAACAATGTTCGCGTATAGTGTCCTTTCATAGACCCAGTAAAGAGAAATGTCTCTCTCAAAGAGGAGAATAACAAAACAAGTGGAGATAACACTTGATTGTTCATAACAGTAAGCTTGATATATGCTGTTTTGACCAAGTAAATTGTTACGGAATAACAAAACAATGGGTTGCAGATAAATCATGAACAAAAAATTCAACAGAAGAGTGTTACACGACTTGGGACTGGGTGTAGGTTGACCAACGTTTTGTCTATATCACTGTTAATATTTATTGCACAGATGTACAGATCGGGTACGAGGTCAAAAAAGAAGAGGGGAAAAGATGGTTATCTTCTGTTTTAATATTAATCTTAGCTAACCACAAACACTGATCCAAACACGTAAAAAATATACCATTCACCAAAACAACTCATTTTACCTACCATTTTTACCTAATACACTGTAATGTCTCGAAAACTCTATGAAGATCCTAAATAGTCCACATATATACAATTCAATGCCTGTGGGTGGAATAAAATAATTAATTTAAAATCTAAAAAAAAAAAACACGAATATTTACAATGTGTACAGAACTATATACAATTAAATAAACAAAATAATGTTAGTAATAAACCCCCCACCGCCTTATGGCAGACACATCAGTTAATTAAACGAAAAACAATGCGGGACCTGAAAAATATAAGCCATTCATACAAGCCAAGCACTAACTACAAACACACACTCATTCAAACTCAACAACAAATACGAAAAACACACTCGAAACGAAAGACGCCCCTAACCCCCCAGAAAACTGATATCACTATCCACCTAACGATGCGAGGGATGTGGAATTTAACAAAAGAAAAAAAGGGACAGTAAAAAGGGCCATTGAGCATACTTTTACTAGGAAAGTAAACTTGAAAGAAGAGAAAAAATACTACAATGATCTATAAACGGGAAGTGTTGCCAATGTTCGACCCAGTATTCGCTATTTTCTTAAACCTTAACCGGCATGAAAAAACAAACAAAAAACACTCTAAATCAGTACCTTTCACTCGGGAAAGACGCGCAAGACTCTCCCAACGTTCGTAAAATCCCAATGGATGGAGACTCTTTTGCGTCGTTCATATCATGACTCGCATAACCCCCAGTAAGCAAAGGAACACATAGTGCTCAGCCTTAGTCAACGGCGGTACAATTTTGCTAGAAACGGAACTGGCGTCAAAGACAACGAACTTTCCGCGCAGCATGCAATCCATGATGCCTTCAGCAAACTTGCAGAACGGAGCTACGACACTAGAATGAATGAAGGCGTGACCTAGGGTCTCAACCTCCCCACTGCAGCGAACGAAGTTTGGTGACTTAGCGAAACCCGCTGAACGAAGATTTTGACGACCCAGAGCTCCCAGCCAGGTTAGTGATGCTTCAATATTAGTGAGACATTTCAACCCGAGCGTCCAAGACCATATGCAGCGAGTCTCCCGCTTCATCAGACCGAGCTCGCCTCTCAAAGCATCCTGAAACTTCTCCCTCATTAACACTTGATATAATGCCTTACGGGACATCAGCTGGACGTGCGTACCTGAAGTTTTTAATAGCACTCCATGTGGCATTTTGAGAGAACGCGTTTTCGCTGCCCTCATTTTGGCTTTTGTTGGATAAGTGTCTTTGCTCATACTGTGTCTGAAGGGGCTTTTCCTCAAGCTTCTGTTGTCTAACCAAAATTTCTAGGTGTAGTTTTTTTTTCTTATTTTTTCTTATTCATTTTGCAAAGACAATTCTATTTTTTCACGTTGGAATTTCTATCTTTATTGATATTTTGGCTTCAACAGTAGATGTTTTTCCTGTTGGTGTTTCAATGATTCTAGCATTGAACTTTTAATTTCCTTTTAAATTCTGGCACGGAGAATTAAGAAACTGATGGGGATTATCTTTCACTTCAACCAAAAAATAAGTCTGTTTTACTTTTGAACAAATATTTTTCAGAAATATTTCAAAGCGAGAGCGGAGGTAAATTTTTACTTTTCCCTATTAGTGAAAAAATTAAGTCACTTTGACTTATACAGTTTTATTTTCTGTCTTACTGGAATAGAAAAAAAATAACAAGGCTCACCAACCTTCTTCCCAACCTCTGAATTGAACTTGTAGAGATCCTATTGTTTTGCGGAATTTCTTTTTTCACTGACAGTTTTGTAATTAACACTGGATATCCTTTTGCGTAGAGTTTTGTGTAGATTTCCTGTCATCACCAGTGTTGTAGACACTGGTAATGATATTTTTTTATGTTTTAACTTTAGGTTCGTTTCTTCGAATCCTTCGTTGCAAAGATGTTGTGACCAAGTTAATTGTTAAGAAATAAAAAAAACAAAAAAAAAAAACCAAAAAAAATACAAAAAAATAACAACGGTTGCAGACAAATCGTATATTGAACAGTAAATACAACAAAAGATTGTTACGCGACATGGGAGTGTGTGTTGGTTGACCAGCGTTCAGTCTATATCACCATTACATGTGGCACAAGGCCGAGTTTAACGTGAGTCATCCGAAACGATGGGCCCGGCCAAAGAATCCCCGTAGAATCCGCATAATCGGGTTCGTGTCAGTCTACCTCCTCGGACGAGAATGTGGCCTTCGGTACAGCTACGTCGGAGTTCATCTCTGCGCAAAACTTAGAGATCAGCAGGAGCTGCGAACGCTCACAGCCTCGGTAGAACCGTCTATATCAATGTTATATTTAGCACCCCCCACCCCCACGAGGGTACACGAGGGTAACATGCGAGGCCGTATGCTCATCAAGAACATCCCCGTAGAACACACATAAATGAGTTCGGTTTTCTCTACCTCACTGAACGAGAGTCTGTCCTTCGGCTCAACCTCCTCCGGGTTCCTCTCTGTCCAAATCAGAAATTCGACAGTCACAGCCTCGGAAGAACAATCTATACCTCTGTTCCCGCGAGGCTTATTTTCCTACTAACTTTATAGTAAGTGGAAGATTACACAATAGTCTTATTAGAGGGAGAACATCTCAATCAATAACATATTACTGGGAACAAATTACCTGATTTGTTATAGTTGAAGAGTTGAGAGAATAAAATAAAATTAAAAAGGTGGCAGCACAATGGATTTCCTGCAGAGTGTTAACCTATTCAAGATGGTGCCAGTACATTTAATCCCTTCCTAGAAAATGCTACGCTTATGTACAAGCACAGATGTCATGAAATATATACGGGTCATTTCAGTATCACATAAACCATGACAAACGTAGATACTAACAGAAAGCAGCAATCCTGCTTTCCTTACTGAGGCCACTGTATTGATTTTACAGAGAGAAGCAGAAGCCGATTACATGAACCTTCTAAAATAGGATAAAAATAACTTGGCACACACTTTACAACATTTTAAAGATTATTTATTATTATTATTATTATTATGATTATTATTATTATTATTATTTGATTTCCTTTCTGGTCTATACTTTCCGGGTCCCGACCAGAGACCTAAGCTCAGAAATGGCATCGTGGCATCTTCCACTGAGCAATTTTGAAAAACATTGAACACATTTACATAGATAGAAGCCCTCGTAACGTGTGGACTGTAGTTGTGAGTACATTTTTATTGTAATTTTTGAGGACTGGGCTACCAGGGATTCCATCAATGAGTCTATTGAAATCTTTTCCGGTCATTTCGAGGGCCCCATCTACAACTTGAATTGTTAATGTCCTCATGCGCCACATTTTTGAGATTTCGATTTCAAATTCCTTGTAACTTGATAGTTTTTTGAAGAACCCCAAAGATATATTACAGTCTGCAAGGACTGTCATGTCAATAAGGAGGCATATTTTGTCTTTGCACGCTCTCATCATGAAGTCAGGGCGATTAGCATTGACTTTTCTCTCTGTGTGTATTGTAAAATCCCATAAACTTGTACAGATTGTATCATCGTAACTGTGTCTGAGTGGTGTTCATACCAATTTCTTGAAGTTTCCGTTCCCTAAGTCTTGCAGGTGTTCCAGTGCAAATATTGACCACACTGTCGTACCTTGTTTTATATTCAGTTGGTGCAAATTATTATTATTATTATTATTTGATTTAATATCATATTCTATAAATAATTACACTTGTTAAAATTCTCCGATTTCAAAAATAACAAATGATATTTTTTACGTTGCTTGTGCTTTATATATAGAGATGTTTGAAAAGATCCAGTGAAAGAACTGCAACGCCATCGGTCCTTGCTTGACATCTCGGCATCAGTCGCATTCTCCCCGCCGTAATGTAAATGTTCTTCGCCTCTTCAATAAATATTTTAATGATAATTGTTCTGAAAATCTATCAACGATGGTAACTTGAACTCGCGAATTTTAGCGCAATATTTGATAGCATATGAGATTGCTAGCTGAAATGTAATTTCTATGTTAACAATATTGCCCCACGCTCTTCTCGCCTGTGGAATACTCCTCCTGCTTCCTATTTGTGTTATCAAGAAATATGTACGAACGATTTCTGGTACACATGCTGTTACTATTATTATCATTTTTACTACTACTATTATTATTATTATTGTTACAAATAATAAAAATAATCCTATTAAAATTGTGTTTTCGCTCCCATCGTTACTAGCACGACCATTACGTCTTATCAATACCTCATAAATAATGGACTATTCCACGTTTTAAAATTTCAATGTTTCAGTGAGAAAACGAAGGTAATAAAGGAAGGAAGATAGAACTGGAGAGAGATAGAAACTGATAAGAATAAATATTTCATTCTCATCTCAGCCCGAGAACCCAGTGTGAAATGAGAGCCATATTTTAGATGCATAGTATCGAAAAACGGGAATCGAGTAAGGCAATCGCGAAAAATCCAATTACCATAAATTAAATAAAATAATATCGTCTGCTGAATATTTAAATTATTATGAAGAGGAATGCTAGAAAGACGGGTAATCAGCTAGAAAGAAAGTAAAAAAGATATACGTGATGGTAAAAGTGTTTAACGTCTCCTGCCAATATCTTATAAATAATGGTCTATTCGTTTTGATCGAGCAGAACAATGAGAATGGACATGATCAGTGAAAAAATGTGAGAAAGAAAGAAAGAAAGAAAGAAAGAAGTAAAGAATAGAAGTTAGAAAGAAAGAAAGAAAGAAAGAAAGAAAGAAGTAAAGAATGGAAGGTAGAAACGCAGTTTCAGTGAAATGGCAAAATTTGTCTATTTCAAATCTTTTAATTTCTACCCACTTCATAAAATAACGACCTCCTTTCATATCTATGATTGTTAGTGCAATATGTTTTTAAAGTTGTTAAGCTCAAATATTTAATTATGCCTCAGGGGAATTTCTACGGACATTTTATTGTCGAAGAACTCGCCATGAGCATATTTAATAATTAACATAAGGGTAAAGTTTTAAGAATCCTCAGCTAGTTTAAATAGGATAACGTTAAAATTTTGACGGGCCGTTCTAATAATAATAATAATAATAATAATAATAATAATAATAATAATAATAATAATACAGTTTCAACATCTTAAACTGAACTCTAGATCATAGCAAGTTTCAACGTCTGGAACGAGACTATAAATGATTTCAGACGAATGGATTCTAAGATAAATCTTCATTCTAAGCATAATATGCATCATAAAACAGCTTGTGTAGACAGTTTATACACACGTTGGTAAAAAGGTAGAAAAGATATTTTCAGCTAGAATTGTAATACAAGACAATAACTATTGTCTTATAATTTATGGCATCTAAACTTTGTCTATTATCCACAATTTACTTATATCAAATATAATATTATAAGTCTACTGTAATATTATATTATATAAGCTCAGTAGATTTTCTTCGTGGTGAATTATCAAACTTATTTCTTTTTCTGTATATTGAAAGAAGTAAAAAGTGTCTCTGCTTTGATAGAATTTAAATTGTTTCTTTTCAAGCCCTGAATATAGTTGTCTTCACAATTCTTTTCTTTAAATGCACATCATAAAGCCCTCCAGCTGGTGTAAGGGAATACCTGAGGCTGAATCAAATGCAAGGATAGATCTGTGATCAAACCTTAACTGTATTTCCTGCAAGGCACTGAATTTTCGAAGACTTAATTAAATCAATTATGTCGATAAGAAAATGATTGATTTAATAATTCGATTAATATTTAAATTATTTAGTACATGACCTTCTAGCACACGGCTCCATAATTTATATTTTTCTAGCATAAAACCTGTAAATTTTTCACGTTTGGATATTTATTTCTAAGCAAAGTTAGAATATCTATGGACTCTACCGAAGATATTTTCTTTCACCGACATTATAGTTTTTCTCGCCGTTTAAATGTTCAATTTTTGAACCGTTTCCTTTTGTCCCATAGATATGAACTGCATGTAATACTGTTTGAAACTGAAATGATTTATTGTTACATATGTTAATGCGTAGTTTTCGAAAATTGAAATTTATCATCAAAAAGTTAAAGTGAGTTCTACGGTAAAGTTCCGAATCAATTTGAAATATCCGCTTTTAGAAGCACAACCTACAGGATAAAAAACATTGTTTCACACGGGATTGACCAACAAAATTTTTCATTATAGACATTTTAAGTATCTTTTCTTTCTTCTAGTAAATAATGTTTTCTTATTCTCTATTTTGCTTGTAAGTTTTACATTCTCTATTTTGCTTGTTTTAATTATTTATCTGCTGCTAGGGTCATCACTAATGCTATTGTTCGAATGTTTCCCTTATCTAATAAACCACGTAAGAAATTCAAATAAACTCTCTATCATATTACATATCTATATATCCATCTCTGTATAAAATTCTGTGAATTCCGTTAGTCAGTCACCCACCTCTAAAACAGCCATACATTGGCCGATTAAATCCAGATGTTGGGGAAAAGTAAAACATGTAAGGAGGTACAAAGTACAGTTGTTTTTCCAGAGTGTGTAGCTTAGTAAAATACATTTTCATTATATCTTTTGTTGAAATCTTTTATTTCTTAACGTGCAAGATGTTCCCACTGTTTTAAAATCATTTTAGTGTTGAAAAGAAGAAATACATATCCAACAAAAATGTATTTTTTTTGCATATATTTTCTTTAATCTTTATATAAAAGAATTCAGTTTGTAGTTCAACATGCGTTTGCACAGACTATAAACAAATATCAAGGAAAACGCTTGAAAACGTTGGAATTAGGCTTCAGAAGGAAATATTTACAAATGGACAGTGGTATGGTGCCGATTCAAGGCTAGTTGTCCTAACAAATTCTTCTTCGACGTTAGAAAGAAAAAAGAAAAAAAAAAAAATAATTTTACCAAATTGTATTATTAAACTAAATAGGTTATTAAACAGCAAATAAAGTTTTTGTTGAAGTATTTTCCAAACCAATTAGTTTATTCAAATTTGATCGATTGTTTTGCTGAATTGAATAAAATGTACAGTTGGTGAATATCGACAAAAAGGTTTTCGATAACCACTAGCAAATACTGATTTAGAGTTTAGTAAAAGATTCTAGTTGGTAAATCAGTGAAACTTTGTGTCGTATTAGTTTTGCAACATAACATAATATAACATATATTATTGTGTCGTATTAGTTTTGCAACATAACATAATATTTTACTTATAAAAGTTTCAACACAACATTTTCAGAATTTACGGAAGTCTTACAGTCAAGGAATAGGCTTAAATAAATTAGATCATCCAACAAATTTTATGGCTATTCATGTGAACAAAGGATTATGTGTATAAAATGAGTTTTAATAGTTGTTTTTAATTAATACATTTCTCTCGTATGAAACGTTAGTCAACTAGTAGAGAGAGAGAGAGAGAGAGAGGGGGGGGTAAAGAGAAATACGAAAGAAGAGAGGTCAAATAAAATATAACATGTTAATTTTAATGGCATTTCCTTGTGAGGGTTAAGTTTTCCAAGACCCCCTTCCTCATTATTTGTTCTAGGAAGTTCAGCTGTATTTTCTTGATTCAGAGTAGAAGCGTTCTTTCTATTGCCATTTTAATGACTTGAACTTCACTGCACCCGCAATTACCAGTGTCCAACTGCAAATCCACATTTTTGCTGTCTGTAATTTCTTCCACATCCGTGTCGAAGATTCACTGACATAGGAGATGATGGTTATATAGAAATGTTCAATTTATCAGCAAATTGCTTAACTTTTGGAATACTTATTTTGCTAATCAAATACGTGTTCGAATCTTGCTGTCACATTTTGCATCTACTCATAAAACGTTTGGTAATCCATGAAGTTTCTATTACCAATTCTTAATTCCTATTTTGGGATTTGTTCTCTTGCTGCTGACCATACTTTTTGCCATTTTGCAGTTGATAGTTCTTTTTCTCACTTTCTTCTACCACACTCTAAGAGTGTTGTATACTTCTAGAATTGGTCGTTAATATAGTGATTTCTTTGATTCTTATATATTTAAGATTACTCCCATTTGGTAGAATTTCCAGTTCGACTTAGGATAGTGTCTCTGTAGTGTTTGAATTAATCTGTATAGAAAATGCAGTCTTTTCCACGCCCATCTTTTCTGCTAATCACTTTATTTTCTTTACGCATGCAGGTGGTCCTCGACGGCAGTATAAATTCTAGATTATTCTAATATATTTCCAAAATAGTTTTAGTTTTCCCAGCATTTCACACAGACCCTTGTGTCGTATTATGTCAAATCCTTTTTACTAATCTATAAAACACATATGCATATTGCTCCCTTTGATATCATTCTGCCCGTGAATAGCGCTTTTCATGTTCAGATGTTCTTGTCAAATACACATTGTTCTTCTCCGGTTTGCCGTCTAATACTACTTCGCGATCGATACATCAGGACTCGAATCATTGGTTTGGCTCTGTCGGTCATTGAACTGATTGTCCTATGGAGTTGCTCCTATCCTCGTGTGTAATATTACGAAGTTGGATTTACTGAAGTCCTCCGCTATGTGGCCAATGTTGAATATTTCGTTTATGACGTCTCTGATCTTATGGATGTCTAAGTCTGACATCATTTCTGATAGGATCCCATCAGGCCCTGCTCTTTTGTTCCTGTACATTTTCACCCTCGCTGTTTTTACTTCCTCTTTTTAGTATTTCGGTCATTCATGTATCTTCCATTTTAATTTTTCACTCGGATAGTGAAAACACATTTGACCTACTCGCTCAAACTTTGGATTATTTTCTTTTTCTGTTGTCAATGATCTTTCCTATTATTTAACAAATCTTGATGGTTGTCTCTCATTTCTTCCTGTTGATTCTGTTGTTACTATGCGCAAAAAGTAATCTTTCGAACATGGAATAAGATATATTCAAATATCTTTGATTTATTCATCATATCGTTGACTGAGGAATATTGAAACGGAAATGTTCGCCTGCAGGTAATGTCTCAGAACTTGAGCATTCTTTTCTTCACAACGAAGAGAAAACGTTAAGTATATACAGTATTAGTGAAAGATGATACATCGGCTCTGTCTGGCCAAAATAATTATCATATGAATATGATTATGCGAAATCCGCGGTAACTTATTATTACAATGAAATCATTATTATCCGTGAATGTCTCTCAAATTTTCTGACTACACACGTATATATATATATATATATATATATATATATATATATATATATATATATATATATTTCAAAATTAATTTATATAAATGAGAAGCTTATTTCCATTTACAATATATATATATATATATTTATATATGATAGTACACACACACATATATATATATATATATATATATATGTATATTCTTTTGAATTTGTAGGTCTGATGAATTGGATCGTATTTACGATTCCAATGGAATAAATTATGCCCATGTAATATTAGTAGTGTTTATATATATATATATATATATATATATATATATATATATATATATATATATATATATATATATATATATTTATGACATTCCTTATGTATATTATAATTATCATATTTATTGGAAGTTATAAATTAATAGTATTTAATTAATAGTTTTTTTTTATTATTATTACGTTCCACTTGTTCTAAAGTTTGTGTTTTGTTTTAACATATGATTATTACGTAATTTGACTTGATTTCTAGTGTTTATTGTCTACCAAAATTATTTTAATGTTGTCAAGCACCTAGTTAGGAATAGCCTCTTGTCCGACGAGAATTACAGGTTTCGATCTACCCTAGCCAAAGCTGAGTGCCTACACACTTAATTAATTACGCTCTTGGCGATAAAAACACATTGGAGTTTATATAATTATACATTTCAGCGGCCTTTATAAAGTTGTCGAACAAAAGTTGGCTACGCACTCACTCCAGCGAAGGAATCTCTGAAAAGGTTATCTCAAATATAAAATCCACCCTTACAAGGAGATCATTGAAGGTAATTATCATCTGCCAGTCCTCCGAGTCCCTAGTTGTCAATGCAGGCGTCGACCCCAGTGTCACGCGAACGAATTCGGACCGTCACTCTTTTTGATTTACATTAATAATCTCTGTAAGAATATACTCAGATCATTCGTTAACATCTATGTCTATGATACGACGATATTTCTTCACGATCAAAGATTACCAGCTGATCTCTCTTCCGATCTGTCATTAACTTCCTAGTCGGGATATAAAAATAACTTGTAACGTTCAATGTTTCGAAAACCAAATTAGTTACATTCCTGCATCGATGATTTAACCACAAAGCAACACCAGACAAGATGAATGGATTTCCATCGATGTGTTGCTATGCACTGAGAGACTATTGTGCCTCAAACTCACAAATGACCTAATGTGGAATTCGTACATACGATCCATCTCTACAGATGCAAATAAAATTATCGGCTCCCTCTGCCGCTCCTGTAGGTACATGACTCATACTCTCCTCTACATGTATAACAGTCAGATCAGGCCGTAAATGGTGAACCGTTGTCATTTTGGGTCAATTCCTACCAAACACTCATATTGCACTCGGTGACGAATTATTTACCATCCTTCAAACTCTTTCTCTCTCTTAGGCGAAACATGGCGAAACTCTTACTGATATATCGCGACTTCCATGGACAGTACTCGAAAAAAATAAAATACCGGGTCCCGCCAGAACCAAGCTTCACGCCTAGAAACCAACATACCAGTTTCATTATAGCAAATCACCCACATTGTCTCCATAATGCATTAGATAACGAAGAGCTTCTTCTCCCGAACAACTGCTCAGGGGAAGAGACTCCCAAGAGAATGTTGGTACGATCATTACGATCGTAGCCATATCTTAACTGGAATTAACCATTTTATTTCCTCATGGTGAAATGCAGAACCTTCTATCATCATCAATATATATATATATATATATATATATATATATATATATATATATATATATATGATACAGCAAAATAAACAAAAAATATCTCAAAATAAATATAGTCTATTTCAAGACGTTCTGTATACGGTTATAATCGGTCTCTATGTGTCTGTCTCGGAACTTTTTAAATTTATTTTCAATGTCATTCCTCCTCTCGTAGACTCCTTGGGAATGAAAGTGAATTTATGTTAGCCATTGTGTGCTCGTAAGGTAACTTTGGTTTAATATCCGTCCCTACTATGTGGTGTTTGTTATAAAACGCCCCGGATTTTCTTTTTTTTTACTACAGGTGTTCAATATTATTAATAATGTTAATAAGTGATGGGGGTATTTAAACTGAAGATTAATGTAAATTAGTTGAGTTATAGATTTATAGATTGTGGGTAATACCGGATAAAATAATTGAATAAATCATGCTATCCAACACACTTATATGTGTACATATCTTCATACATACATACATATATGCACAATTAGATGTTCAAACATATATGCCTCTATATTCTTATGGAATTTGTTTCTATGCCTATATTTCCTGATTAGTTCTCTCTTGTGATTTAATCTATTGCATTAATTTTTATATTTTATTATCCTGATTTTTCTTCTGAACATAGCTCGCCTCTACGCCTAAAACTATTAGGGGTATTCGCGAAACCTAGAATTTTCCAATTTATTTGTGGATTCAGACCCTTTTCTTTGAATTCCCAAAACTTTTTCGAAAGGGCTGTTTGGTGTTTTAATTTTGGATTGGTTAATTAATATTGATGTCTATTGATTCACTTTTTAAATTCTCTTGAAGAATGCCGGTATAAATATTATGATTTGTCGTATTTTCTTCAGGTGTAATGGTTGTCTGGTATACTACCGTAGTGGATATGCACTTGCTCTCTACTGGGCAGTTTTCCTTAATTCTACAATTAAACGGGGTATCCATGTTAGATCGTTTCCCCTGGAAATTATTTAAAATGTAATTTTTATGAAAATTAATAAGTCCGTACATATTATCAATGCAAGAGTAGCTAATTTTGAATGATTTCCCGTTCAATATCTTATTTAGATTGTTTCTTTGCTGAAGTAATTAGTAATTAAATTTAGTAAGTAATGTCCGATGTTGATACTTGACGGTTTGCAGAAGGGATCGGTGAACAAAGTGATTATTGCTATTTTTAAACCTTTCTTTATTTTAAAATTTCATTAGTCGATAATTTCCTAATCCTGGTGCAAACGTTAGTAGGCATTTGTCATAGGATTGCACTGGTGTGGTTAGAACCGATATTGATATAGTTGGGGGTATCGTTCTCTTTGTGTTAATCCTTAAAGTTTTCCTCATTAAGGTTAAGTGTGATAACTAAGTAGTCAGATATCTTAAGGTCACATGAAATCTCGATCTTAAACCCTAAGAATTTGAAGGCCGTGAAAATTTTCCTTTGTAATTTACATGTTAGTGGACCATTTCTGTTAGGGATGGGGATGAATCTGTCATCCCGTTACAGCCTTATTAGTTCCGGCTTTACGATTCTAAAATGTAAAAACATATTAAGTCTGCGACATGGGCTGATTCATACTCTCCAATGGGAACATCGAATTCGTCATAGTGACGCTTAGTACAGGTGAAATTATTCAGTATTAGTACTGACTTTCTCGCTTTAAGATGATATTAGTTTCATCATCCGTTATTTCTTTGTAGTTCGTTGCAAAGTTGATACAATTGACCAGGAGTTTCCTAGTGACAAACGAATAGAAGTCAATTAAATCAAACTTAATGAACGTCTTTTCATACTTATTCCTCATATTAGTGAACCATTTAATAGAGTCAGACGAATCCTTCCAAAGTTTATTACTGTCTGTGATTAGTAAATTGTCGGTTCTTTTTTTAATTCAATTTATTTAGACCAGGTCTGTGTTCCGTCTTTTGGGGTTTATTAGTCTAGATTTTGTAGTGTTGGAGAAGTTTTCTTTATGTTCCTTAAATAAAATGTAGGCATCCTCAGTGTGGATCATTTCTACTCTATCTGCAATATTTAAATCATTGTCCATTTCGGTGGTCTCTATATCTATTTCGGAAATCCTTATATTGTATTTATCTAGTTTCTGTGTTACTGTCATTTTGTCCGTGATGATATGTTTGTTGTGTCAGACATTACATTTATAGAGAGTTTTTGATTTATCTGTTCTTCCCCAAATGTCCTTGGAATTTCTTATTTATTTTCGTATTTATATCCTTGTGTAGTTAATTTTGGATGGAATCTAATCGCTTGGTGAACTTATTATTTTAACTGTGTCAAACAAGTCACTTTCGAAAGGATCCAGGAATATACAGAGTGGTGGAGATTTTTGGCCTTTAGGTTAAAGGTTTGCTGTTTTTAATTTGTTATCTCAGGTGGGGTGAAGGTAAAAAAAAAAAAACTTTTCCCATCGTAATCTCCTTTAAATGTCCACGAATTTCTCCGTGATATATATATTGGTAAAATATAGAGAGGAATATGGAATGTTTTTAGGGAGTACTCCGAGAAGACCTTATACAATATGGACGGTGGAAAATGTCCTTGGAATTCAAGATGGATCAATCACGAGAGAGCTAGACTATGTACAATATGAGCAAAATAGTACAGGTAATCGATGCGTTGGCATATGATCATGATGGATCCTAGTAATATTAATTATTACAACTGATCCACAGAGAGCTCGATATATTTATTCTAAAATGGCATATGTATTTTTACAGCAAAACAGCAAAAATTATCAGAACATAGATAAAATCTTTTCCAATGCTTTCTGTATACAGCTATCATCAGTTTCTGTGTCGGAACTTTGTTTCAAAGTTATTTTCAATGGCAGTCCTCCTCCCGTGGACTCCTTGTTAATTAAGCAATTGAGAATCCACTATAAGATAACGTTTAAAGTGACAAATATCAGTCAGATTAATAAAAATATTCATTAATCATATATATATATATATATCTGTATATCAGTAAGTAATACTTGCTTCATTCCGAATTTATTTTCCGTCATTATAAATGTTCTATTTAGTTGGCATACGTTGTTCTATGGATAAACCTTATGTTTTGTTTTGTAAAGAGTGAAATGAATGCCTAACAGCAATGTGATCAATTGCCATATCGAAAAATGCTGCATTCAAAAGGAATCTTTTTTTACTTATATAGAATCCACACAAGTGAAGAATTATTTAAACTAAAGTGCGAGAAATATATTATAACAATCCAACACATTTCCCTGTTTAACTTCATTTTAGCCTAATGGAAAGTATTTTTTCAAACATGACCGTCTCTTTCTCTCTCATTGTATATATACAGTGTTCGCCAAAAATGTAATCACACTACAGGTAATGAAATAAATTTATATATACCGTAATAATTATTTTCTTGATAGATCACGCAAGTTACATTTGCACTCTACAATCATAAGAACTGCTCAAAACAATAACCTCTATTTCCCAGGCATTTATTAGTACGGTGAACTACAACTTGGGTAACGTTGGCCAAAGTGTCCAGTGGGATGCACATGCAATTTCATTTTATTGTCTAAGGCTTGCCTATAAAGTTGGTTTTCTGCGATACGCAACATAATTTAGTACTTGTTGATGTCGCAGACATGACGTTAATGCCATTGGTCGAGAAAATACTACAGTAAAAAGTGTTATCACAATTTGGTAAAACTAGGAAAAAAAAATCATTCTTTCCAGTAGTGTGTATACATTTTTTTTCATATTCTCAATTTCAATCACTCACTCTCAATATATATATATATATATATATATATATATATATATATATATAACAGCGTTCATTCTTTGAAAATATTTCTCAAGCTTATTTATCCAACAATGTATCATTTAAACATCTGTACGCTCGCCAGTTAAGGTAAATCAATGACATAAATTTAAAAAGATGAAAGCGGAAGTCCGCTTAATACTCTGAAAATTATAAGTGTATAAGTATAAGGAAACTAATTTATTGCGTACTTCGTTTAATATGTATTTGTTTTGGATTTATGATGGTTTTTAAAGAAAACATTAAATTTACCGTAAAATATAATGGCGCCCATTCGGTCATATAAAATGAACTTGAATAACTAATTTAAGTTTTTTTCCGATTCCGTTAAAGTTAGATTCAGACAATTCCGAGAGCCAATCTCATTTCTTAATTACCCCGCACTGTCTTTAAATGTATGGATCTAATCAAAAATGGTCAGGAATCAATTTCGGATTATTTATTGCAGAGGCGATTCTTCTTCTGCAAATGTCAGGAAGTATTTACCACAAGATATCCAGGATTACTGAATTTGTTTAGCTAAAACAAACAATGGGCATTTATATATATTTTCTTTCAACCTCTATAGAGATACTCGAGGAGAGTAAACGAGTCTCTTGTCGAGGCTTTCACTTCTCAAAAGCATTGATTAGTGCTGGGCTTGGATAGACGACTGCCTAAAGAGTTCTACTTAACTCGTACATTATTCAAAATTTTCATTGGTCGTATATAAGCAGTGAATTGCAATGTGGCTTATTTGCCTGAATATCGATCTGTTTGACTATCAATCAAAGCTGAGTAGGTCTGAGCACTGACTTCTCATCTTCTTAAGAGATCTCTTCAACTCAACTCAGAGAAAAGAAACCTCAAGTTCATTGACAGCCGCCGTGCTATTGAAATTCACTGAAATACATTGCTATGAAATAAATTATTATTGCTTGCTATGAAGAAGACTAATTAACTTTGCCCTCGAATGGTTGTGTATGTGTGGGGAGTGGCTTGATGAAACCTACACAATGTACTTTTGTACTTCATTATTGTAAATCTCTGAAGAAACAGATATATCCTACACGTTGCCATCAATATTTTAAAACGTCTTTATGAATATTATTTTTTTTATTCATAACGGCAACAAATAACAATATAATTAAAATTATTTGTTATTTTTAAATCTGATTTAGGATGAAATGTCATTAAAATGACACGGCGGAATCTCATTGTGGCAATAAATTGACAACTCAAACTCTTCATCTCTATTAATTCCATAGATAGTAACTAAACACAGTAGAATTAATATCAATATAAGAAACATAAATATATCACAGACATATATGCGACATGAGGTATTGTTTAATGTTTATTAAAAGCAATGCATAACATTCCAGGGGAAGCCTTTAAGTGAGCAACTCCATTCAATGGATCGTCCCACATGGTTCAGTTTGCGTTGAAATCCAAATATTGGCTCAATATACTGGGTCTATCTGAACGGACACAGGTTCAGCCAGATCGTTTAAAGCTCTGGATCCGATCATTGATGATGGAACGTCAATCTTTTGCATTTCGACGAATTGAATGGGACAAGCCAGTTACCCTCCCACAAACATTGATCTGTTACCGCTAGATCAGCTGCCAAGCTCTCGGCATCTATAGCTTCGGAAGTACAAAGATATGCCGCTGTATCATCATAAAAAATATTAAGAAATGATCGGTGTATACGCTGCAATCCATCGTCTTTGGGATGTAGATTTTCGTCTGGTGTCTAACAGATCCTGTGATTAATGGCAGTACATTAGTAGTGGACTGAGCCGATCAAAAGTTGTACTCTTGTTCGTATTGAGGTGATAAACAACATTCTTGACTATAGATTTTAAAAGTGTGCTAATGTTATTGAGGTGTCTGATAGATGTAAAATGGGATCGGGATGAGAGCTCCACCGCATACTTAAAAATAGAACGTACACTTGATATTTTTCACGGATTGGGACTGAATTCTCTTCCAAGTAGTCGTTAAATATTTTCGCTTTAATCAGTAATAACACCGAATAAATATTCTTAAGTACAACTACTGTGATTTTATGTGAAGCAGTAGCGGTCTTAACATCAAGAATTTGGCTAAGTCACTAGATTTCCCGAGTTGAAATAAATTTATTACTGGGACAGTGCTCGGTGAGAAGAAGCAAGATGGGATATAGAAGAAATTCTCTATTTAAAGTTTAGTTAGAGACAAGTAGGCAGGGTGAGATAATCACTGGGCCATTTATAATAGGGGAACTGATTCTTTGATTCAATTCTGAATTTGGTTGAAGATCTTCGGGAATAGCGGTATCAAATTTGTTTGCTTTCGACTATGGTATGGATACATAGCTATATATTGCAATTTATTTAATTGTATTATATTGATTGAGGAATGTTTTGAATGCAGAAAGTGTTCTACAACACTTTTCCCTGTGATAGATATTGTAGTGGTGATTACGGTCTTGATTCATTGAAAATTTAACTTGCCTAATGAGCAAATTGTTTTGGAAGAAATCCCAAAAGCACGTTTAATTCGACTTTTTACCTTACTACTTACCAAGTCTGAGGGAAAACCTAATGCCGGTATAGATGTATTATTATGGCCATATATAATAATTTATTTTTCTAAATATCATAACATAGACAAAATTCTTCTTAGAGTGTCTGTCATACATATTAAGACACTTTTGTATTTCTCTTAATTTGGAGTTTCCAGTGATTTTCCAATATGTTGTTATGTTTCTCTTTTTATTATTCCAAATTAACCTACTATGGCTGGTACTAATCTTGCTTTCAATTCCCACATTTTCCTATTTGGATTTCCAGGTCTTTATGCTTCGATACTTTGTCAAATTCTTTGGTTAATATGATACAGTTTACTGGGCAAAGCATATCAATTTGTAGGCATGTTTGTTTTTTTCATTTTTGAAAAATTTGTCCGGCAATCCGATAAAATTGTGATATCTTATATTCTTTTAACCTGTACTGTGTGATGTTCATATCAGTGTTTATTAACATCTTTTTCAAATTGTGTGCTCATTGTCCAGCGAAAGTCTTGTCTATCGTGAAGAATTTATATTCATTTGGCGTAATAGAAAACATCCAGAGATTCGATGTTCTATGGTTTCCTGATATTTGTCACCTCTTGCATTTACATTTTGGATCCATGCTATTATGTATGGTACTTGCTTGAAATTTCCTAGTGAAATGACTCTGGATTTGTGCTACAAATATAAAGCCATCAGTTCCAGCCTTTAATCAAAATGCTCGTCAACATCGATGGCTTTAAACTTTATCATCGACTTTATTCTCATGATCTGGATATTGACTATGCAGAGGTTTATATTGCCCGTGTTATTTCATCTGTTCAAGAGCTTCATCTTTGGATTTCTTTTACATATTTTCTGCTGCAACTGTTGGTTCGTGGGTTTTGTTTTTGTTTGGTAAAAATCTACTACAAATATATCTAGTTTATATTTACAACCTTCCGTGAAAATTGACTAATTGTATCATATATTAGTGTTTCGATGTATTGCCTTGAATGACAATTCTAGCTGAATGAAACCCCTTTCAACTTCTTCATGGTCAATGTATAGATGGTTACCATCAGTCTTTGGATGATGCATAGTATGCTTAAAAATAAGCTTTCTCGTATTAAAATCCATTTGTCTCAAGCCATTTTGAGTCCAGTTTAAGATGTTGAAACTATATTGAACCACCGGGAAGGCAAGGTTATGATATCAATAATTTTATTCTAAAAATTTTTAATATCACTTCGCTCTTCTATAGTATTCAATCCGAACTATCTATTATTATTATTATTATTATTATTATTATTTGTGTATGTTATTTTTCCTGCTTTGTATCGTGTAGAGCCGTGACAAACATGTGTTGCGTAGGCTCTATAGAAGTATTGTCATTTAATTGATAGCACTTTACTTAGTATATGGGATGTTCCTAATGAAGTGATTTTCTAGGCAACTGTGATGTTGATGTTACGTGGGACATTGTTAGTAAAATTATCCATTACTTTCCCATGAGGCTCAGATTTCTGATAACTATTTTTACAGTCTCAGTCTTCTTTTCCAACATTCTGTTAATCTCGATCTCCAGGTCTTCGTATTTGGACAATTTCTCAATAGTTTTCATAGAAGTGTTTCTCTTAGACGTTACTGCTATGACAATAAGCATCCAAACACTGAAATTCTTGTCTCTTATAATAATATCAGATCTGTTGGCATTTATTTCCCTGTCAGTTTGAATTGTCCTGTCTTAGAGGATAGTTACATTGTTATTATAGTTAACTGTGTCTGGTTGCTGCTCATACCATCTATCAGTGGTTTCGACTTTGTGTTACTTGCATATATTCTAGTACACATATGACGCTATCTTGATATGTCTGCGGGTATATTCCTTTTGTGTCAATTCCGGAGAACTTAGATAATATGTTCCCCAGTCATCATATTTTTCGCTGCTCCTGCATTTCGGGTTAGTTCAATCCTTTATTATGTGACAATGATAAGATCTGGTTGCGTAATTAGGCCTACTGTCTAAGCTTTCACCCCTGGGCTCCTCAGCAACTGATGTGCTTTCTGTTCATCCACATCTCCTTCATTCTTTCTTTTTAGGTAGTCACAATTTAACTACTTGTTCTCCCACTTTTTGTAATTTCATTTTGCCAAGTTATTTTGTATTATGTTATAACATTTGTCGTAGATGGCACTCGCTTTCTTATTTGTTGTTAGGATTTCAGGTATATAAAGCTGTTCCTTAAAGAGTGCAGATTTTTTTGATGGTGTGATTTGATCTTTTACTACTTGGACGAGAGGGATATCCACCTCCTTAAGCTATTTGTACGTATAGCATATCAATATCTGATTTCAGGTGGTACATCCTCATTTGTGTAAGCAATTTGATGATCTTAGCGACCAATTTTTAATGTCCTTGAATCTAAATTTAATAATGTTTAAGCTGTATGTTACTACGGGTATAGTTAGGGGATTGATATAATTCATTCTATTGATCCCATTTACTTCGCTTTATAGTATCAAACGCACTCTCGTATAATATTCTTTTCGGGTCATTTGTTTCATAATTTAATTCTGTATTCCGTCTCCTTCATTAATCCTTAACAATTTGTATGTACCAACTTGGTCTAGTTCCTTAAATTTGTTGTTGATATCAAGGTCTAAATCTGCAGTTTGCTTTAGTTTACCGACAATGAAGGTGGCCGTGGCATATTTGTAGATACCAAACTCTATTCTGATGTCTTCACTGTAGGTTTTGACAATGACGAGTAGGTTCTTCTGCTTGTTTTCATCCTTAGCAAATGTTTGAAGATCATCAATATAAAGACGGGATTCAGTCTGCCGTTTTGTTACTTGTATCCATAGATATTTTTGTTCAGTATGCAGCTGAATGGCGCTAATGCAAGCCAGAAGAGTAATGGTGATAATAAATATCCTTCGAAGATCCCATTTTTGGTGTTAATTGGTTCCAATATTAATGAGCCGTTTGTATGGCTTAAATGAAGTGGGCTTCTCTACTTTTTCATGCTCCAGTCTATGAATTAGTTTGTTTTGGGTTATACACTGTATATTTTTAAGCTCTTCTTTATCCATGAGTGTGGAATGCTCTCGAAAGCTTTTCTGTAGTCAATCCATGTTGTCGATAAGTTTACCTTTTTTGTTTGCACCTTTTTCAGTATTGCATTATTGATAATTAGTTGATCTTTGCACCTGTAACATCCACTTTTGCATCACTTCTGTTCTGCTGGAAATAAATTGTTATTCTCAAGGAGTTGCATTTCCTCTCGGTTATGATAGTGAGGACATTTTTCTGGCTTTATAATCATATCATTGCATAAACGTACGAAGTCTTCGTGGATGTTACATAGTTTGTTTGTTTTTTTTTAACCAAAAATTGGCTATTCGTTCTATTCCTGGAGCTTTCCGATAGCATTTGATTTTTGATTTCTTCTGTAATATTGGCATCCATCCATTTTTTGCACTCTATACATTTGTATTGTTACTGTTATTGCTTGATCCATGTAGCACTCTCATTGTGCATTTTCCCACAACTTACACCACAAATCTCGACTTCCGGGATATTACGTGTGTCATCTTTCTCAGTTTTCGATACAGTTTATTGTTGGCATCTTTGAAGAACTTGTTTTACCAGAAGAAGTTTTTTTTCATAACCCCTGATATTCTGTGACCTCGCTTGAATTTGTTATTTTAGCTTCCCTTTAAATTTTGGTACGTCAGTCTTATTCTTTATGTCAAATACTTGTTTCAGTTGTCTCCTTTACTTTTCTTTCATTTTGGAGACCTTGTCTACTTCACATAGAAGTGCATATTGTTCTCGTAGTTTATTTATTTCGGTTTCTATTTTCTCTTTCCACACTGGTACTTTTCTTTTACGTTTACGCTTACAATTTCACATATTGTTAATGAAATCGTTGCTGTGGCTGCGTATATAAGATGATTCAATTCTGTCAGGGCCATCTGTTTTCCAAATTTGCCCCTTATTTTTAATTGCTTGGTTAGCGAGTTTGGTGTTTCCTTTCAATTCACGGGTCTTTCTTACATTTGGAATGCTCGACCTTTCCTCGAAAACATTTCTTGCCCGTTTGCTATTTATATCAGATGTTCTGTTATCTCTGCTTCTCACACGTTTGTAATTAATTTCCTGTTTTTGTAAAACAGAGGGATTATTAAAACTGGTTTCTATTTGTTCGTTTGAATTTCTTTTCCTCTGTTTTGTAAACTTTTACACTATTTTGATGTTTTCTTAAATGCTTCGGTGTTCTATGTCAAGTATTCATTTTTTGCTGTTGATGATACTACGATTTATTGTAGTGGTGTAAAAGCTACCATTACTTCAGAATATTTTCCCTAGATCATTTATTTATTATTATTTTTGTTTGATTTTCATTTATGTATATAATGTGCGTCTGTGAGGGCCGTCGTAGACATGGTTTTCTTCTAGTTCACATAGGGTATAATTTGTTCAAGATGCATAAATTTCAATCCCATTCTAGTTACTCAATGGGGATCAGGGTCTTTGTTGACCGCCGTGACAACCGATGTGGTTTAGCAATAATTTTTGTCAACATTATTGTTAGTTTCTATTCAGGCATACGTGGGGTTTTGATTCGTATTTGCTAGTGCATAGCCAACATATATATTATTTCTGTTATGAACAACAACGGTAATATCTTCAGTTATAACCGTTTGGATCCCAAGGAGACACGACATGCTTCACCAGACTGCAATATAGGTTCAATTTCATTCGGAATTTTAATTTATTTTAAAAAATTTTTATGTCTTATGTGAAATAATATGTATCAATTATAAAATCTCCATAAAGCAGTAATTACTCGGAGAAAATATTTTACCTATAAATAAAATATATGATTAATAATAATATGTAAAGAAAATTTATTATACCTGTTTGCATTGTATGTTTTATAAAGTAAATTATTATTATTATTGTTATTATTATTTGTTTTGATTTTTGTTGTACACACATTTCCTTCCGGGTCCCAACCAGAGACCTAAAGTCACAAAAAGATTTTTAAACTGATAATTCACTGTAATTTTACATAGGAAAACTCTTCTTAATGTGTGAGCTCTATCTGTGACTAACATTTTTTATGACTGTTTATCATAATTATTAAAAATAATATTAATATAATTATTGAATACAAACGTATACACATGCAAACACACGTATCGTCATCGCAATTTCAATATATATATATATATATATATATATATATATATATATATATAGATAGATAGATAGATAGATAGATAGATAGATAGATGGCATTACTATTTAGATATCAGTAGGGTATACGGTAATGCATAAGATTATTTCAAAGATGATATAAACCGCTGTATATATGTCTAGATTAAGTTTGATTTGATTTATTGTGGCATATTTTGTTACGGGAGTTCTGTATACAATGCATTACATTATTTCATTCAGTAATTCTTTTAACTGATATATTTTAGTTGCTAATTTTTCGCTACAAAATTATTTATCCTTTTCTACTATGATGATTCTCTGTTATTTACATGTTAATTTTTATTAAACCTTGTTAACCTCTGAATCAGATTCCTATGAAACTCTGAATCATAATATATAATCAATATTTCTTTAAGAGAATTGACTATATATTTTGATTACTTACAACGTTATTAGAAATGTTAGATCTTGATTTCAATTATTTGGTTTATATCTGTATAATTACATTATATCATAAGTTGTGATAAGTGACTTTCTAGTCAAGTGTTCTCTATTTTTCTCTTTTAAGGATACTTATTTATTATATATAGAACGATTGTATGTGCAATATTTGCAAAAATGAAGTATTATATTATAATATAAATTACATAATCCCATGTATTAATATCACATTGAATAGAATTATCCTTGATGCAGTACTGCTGCTGGTCGTAGTAAAAGCAGTGACAAACCAAATTAATACATGTAAATTTCGAGGTGTCATAGCTTACGGAATTTAAAGAAAAACGGAATAAATTTCAACAGGCTGAGATTTTGCATGTGTTGCTATATAACTGAGTAACAAACGAGTAAATAGATGTGTAACATAAGTATGCATATGCAAGAAACAATACATTAAATTTTAGGAATTGTGAGGGTGATAAGTGTGTGTGTGTGTGTGTGTGTGTGTGTGTGTGTGTGTGTGTGTGTGTGTCGGGAGTAAAGTCACCCGCGAAAAGTTTAAGGTTGTAGTCTTCTGAGAAACAACCTCTTGGGAGTCTATACCAAAGGGCAGTTTTTCGCGGGAAGGAGATATCTGAGTTGAACTTACGTCTCGAGTATGGAATACGGAGGGAATGTGGGCGGTTTGCGATTATGTAAGTCGTATGGTCAGTCCTAGACTTGAATATTAGACCTGGGGGAAATAAGAAATATAGTCCGTCCGATCACTTTCTATGGTAGTAGCCATATCCCGCCTCTGAGAGAAAGGTTGAAGAAAGAAAAGTAATTCTTATCCTACAAGGGCTCGAAGACGTTTTTCAAAACTGGAAAATGAGGTCTGAGCAGATCCTACCAAAATATGGCGTCATTACTCCATGTTCTATTTTCGACCTCGTCTGCCTATTATAAAGTCATATGATAGCATGTTGAGCCAGTTATTTACTGATGAGATACAAGGAGCCGATCATTTTAAGAGTTACATAGGAGTTCCACTTATGATCGGGTGTGAGTTTGAGGCACAATATCCTCTCAAAGCACGGGGACTCTTCGAGGGGACGTCCGTTCATTATGACTGGCGGTAGCTCGGGTTCTGATCAGCGGTGATGGAATGTAACCAGCCAGTTTTTACGCCACAAGAGATGTCAGCTGGCAATCGCTGATCTTCAAGAATTCTTGTTAATCAGCGTAAGCGGTATCATTACATAAATCACTGTAATGATCACAAAGTGTAAGTTGAATAGTTTTCATAAAAACTTACTTCATCTTAATCAAAAGAGATTGAGAAATTCAAATAATACGCTTGTTGTAGTTAATATTCAATCTGGTTATATATAAATCGATTTGTCAAATTCAGATAGGGCTGGAGACAATCACTAACTTATGCAGTCATACTGTTCTTATGCATGTAGCCGCTGGTTACCGAATCTTCAATTTTAAGGAAATGTCCTAAATAAGAATTATCTTTACAAGAATTATCTTTATAAGACTAAAAACTACAAGAGTATGGCTGTTTACCGGAAGTTGCTGCCGGCTAACTTAATGCTAAGAGACGCTCGGGAATTTGGCAGACATTTACATAACTGTTAGCGTTTATTCGTTTGCAATCGCTAAATGACTCTCGGTGAAATCATATGGAAATTTTCATCTGTACATTCAGCCATAAGCAAAATATAATGTCGAAATTCTTTTGAGAACAAATCTTAAAATTGAAGTGTTATTAGACTTTCACAAATACGAATAACAGGACAAATTACTAACATCTTTGATTTAAATGAGGAAATCGAAGATTGTGTATAGTTAAAGAATCTGTATGAGTTTATAATAAAGAATATTGAATAAAATTATGCATTTTAAATTGCTAGTAATATCTTATTACAATCATAAAAATGTGTATATCAATATTCGTCAGGAAATTTGCAAATTAGTAAAACTTATTTATACATCCCAATTAAAAAAGAAAATTAAATACATATAATTTATAATGTTTCTATTTATTTAGTGACATTTTGATAAAGCCTTACTTTTTGAAACGATTCACTTTTTCTCCCCAAACTTATGACTTCATATAATTTTATTACATTTTATTTTTTCCTGTGCAACCTGTCATCATTTTATAAATCAATAATTTCTAATTATTTGGTATATATAGTAAGATATTTTCCCTCGATTGTCTGAAACGGAAATATATGACAGCGTCTTCAAATATGGGCGAAAATATATTTTCTACACATTAACTCTAAACCAGAGCTCTTAATTACAGTAATTATTAATGTATTTTTTATCATGAGCAGATATTTCGGAATTAGTTACATATACGAAGAACATTTTAAAGTTTCCTAGGAAATAGAATTAAAATTTTTGCATAAGTTCCAACGATACGAATATTATTCTGTGAGTGAGGATGCCGAATATTAATGCTATCCGGTAGTTACCTAATGTCATGACAATATATATGTCACAAATATGCGGTTTATATATCTTTAATGTATTGTCAATAGGGATGTGTGTGGTGAAACGGAAAGCAGCTCAGAGTGAGAAATCGGAGAGTACAGTTCGAATTCTAGCCAGGTCCCTTACTTTCTCTTACGCGGAAATATCCTTGATAAATTTATGGATCCATATATTCGCCCCACCAACCAAGGGTTGAATGACTGTAAAGTCTGGGTACTATAGAATTGGTTGGCGACCAATATACCGCAGAAAGATACAATAACCGCTTCTCAGTCGTGTTTCGAAACAAACATGATTACCAATCATTTACCATGTGTGTCATTTAACTGACTCTCTGAATTGCCAAAACATCAGTAACTTACATTAAGTTTTAGGAAAAAACATACAATTTTCTAAATCGGTACTCTAAGCTGGATTTCTATAATTTAACCATCGACATTATCATAATGTCCTCTCGTTTATTTTTTACAGCAATGGTCAGAGATATTGTCGTAGTTGAAAACAGTTGTTTGATGTAGCTTGGTACAGTGTCTTTTAGTTAAATATACAGATAAAACTCTCAACACATTTCTAAAAAAAAAACATTGTTTTTTTTAATTTAATAATGGAAATAGCAAACTATTGTCAGCTTTCTAGTGCGCTGATTGGAATTTTTAAACCTTTTGTTAGGGTATATTCCGAGAAAACCTATAAAGAAAACAAATACATCCACAGCACAAAAATCCTGACTTTAAAATATTCTACAAGAAATTAAATATCAAAATTGGAAAAATGAAATAGAAAAAGCTAAAACCTTAAGAAACAAAATAAAAAAATAATATACTAGTCAACCATTTGAGAAATTGACACCAACGGAAAATTGGAAATTAATCTAATGCAGCCAAGAAGCATAGATAATATATTATAATGTGCAATAAAGTGAAACTTCAGAGAAAGATAATGCCATTGAAATCACTAGAGAAGAAATGTCCTGGTTTCAAAAACCAACTTGAATCTCATTTCTGGCCTGAACACACCAAGACAAAGATACCCACGAAAATAGACCAGTTGGTAGAAATACCATATTCAAACATAAAAATATAAACTTATTGATGACAAAAGTAAAAAATATATTAAAAAATAAGCAATAATATCATTTGATTGTGAGGGAGAACTTTTAAAAATATCTAACCTTTTCCTCAAATTCAATAACAATCTTATGAAAGGAGACTAGAATCAAAAATGCAGAGCGATTAATCACGCATTAATGCACTAAGGAAAAAAATATAGAAAGCCAATTAATACATTCAGAGATATCACTATTCAAACCATTATAATGAAAGTATAATGAACGTTACATTAAATAGGTTCTCAGGACTTTACGATCCAATTTGGTTTTCTTTCTTGTAACGCATATAATAACGTATTATATGGCATCAAACTACAGAAAATTGCATATTAGGAAATAGTATAACTGCTCTGTCGACCCACTGGAGTATATGAACACATCAATAGAGATTTCTTCTGATCAACTAGAAACCGCCTTCCAATTTCCGAGTCCATGGAAAACATCGATGAATACAGCGACTTTTTCGGTTTCTACAAAATTACATGTTTGGTGAAGGCTCCAATATGGAAAAAACTTCAAACAGGATCAGGACTATGGCAAGTACAAAATGAGATACTAGTCTATATTTTCCTACACTATTTTCTGCGCATTTACAAACACAAATGTGAAGAAATGACCAATTTAAGCATCCCACACCAGAACACAAAAAAATTTATCGAGAGAAGATAACGACACACTTTTCCCTCCCGTAGCCAATGTCCTGATGATGATGGGTGCTATAACGATGACATAGCTATTCATGCTATTGATAAGAATGATTGTTTGAAAAAAATCAAAATTCATTCATAAATTTTCAAAGAATTAACGCTCAAATAAAATTTTCCTAAACATAACATATGATCTGAAATTGGAACGAAATTACTGATGTCACCTAATCAGAATCCATCATAACAAATAAGGATTCGTATTTAGTAAATACCAAAATATTCACTATATAAACTATAAAATAATATTAGCATAGAAGATAAAGTATTTAAAAAAATAGGCTGGGTTAAAGATAGTTTCGCCTAATACGCAAGTTGCTATAAATCAAAACTTTAACCTGCATACTTCAGTCATGTTCTGAAATAATCTAGGCAGAGATATATTTGTATAGGGATTGTATGAATGGCCCCAAAACTGTACAGAAATATATAAGGAGTTAATTGTATTCACCCGATCACGTCAATGGTTAAAAAATAAATTAAAGCGAGTAAATATATGGGTCATGTGACGGCAAATGTTTTCCGAATCATGTGGAGTGGAGCTACCAAATCACAAAAAAAAGAACTCAACGAAATAACAGAAACCACATCAATTGAGGATGAGAGCAAATCTAGAATGGATATCACATGTCACTGGAAGAGAAAATAATGACAATCAACATGTTGAACTTTCACATTACTGAATTTGAGAAATCCATTTTCCTGAAAAACTGATTTAATAGAAAGATTTTATAAATTTCAAACCACATTAATACTGGCTGCTCGGGCAAAGAATACCGGATGTTTCCTTATTAAGAAGCGGTTAATATAATAATTTTCATCCTTTGGATCTCACTCTGTCAAAATTCCTTTCACAAAATATTCAGAATTTTTCGGATTTGTTAGAAATATTCATTGTAAGATTTTCTTTTCTATTTTGATTCTGTAGCTGCAAAACTTTAATTCTCAACAAGCAGGGATTGTGCTCAAATTGAATTGTTTGAAACATTATTTTAGATGAAACATTTGAAATAATTTGGGTGTTAAATTTATTTCTGTTGGTCAATGTGATTTTCCTCAAGTATACTTCGTATAGTTTCGATTTTCTCATTTCAAACTGAGGCAGTGCATCAACATTTTTTAACTGAGTTCACCCCAAGGAAGGCAGAAAAGCCACCAAGACACAAATTTTTACTGGGTGTGGAAAAATTGGAAACATAAACATGACTAAGGAGCGAGAACAAAAATGAGTATCCCGGTAGACAGATGATAGCGTTTGATATTGCATTTAAATTTTTGAAGATGAAAATTTTATGGAATGCATGTAGCTGTAAGTGAGTTCCACATGCGAGAAGTGAAAATAAATTAACTGTTAAAATAGAATTTACTGTTAACTCTTACCAACTCCATTGTAAATTGATAAGATCTTGACGCCAGTCTAGTACTGCACGTAAATGTCTAGGTAGCAAAGATCTCACCCCGAAAATTTTTAAGAAAGTTTTTATAGAAGATTGACACGGAGGCAACCTTACGGCAGTGAGAAATTAGCTGAAACCGAGTGGACAGCTCAGGACAAATAATATTGCTGATTTTTCTTTGGATTTTATCAAAGAACACTAGATAAATAGCAAGACCACCGGATCATATGAGGCAGCAATATTATACGCGTATCAGGTTGAAAAAATAGTTCTCGTAAGATCACCGAAGTTAGGCAACATCGAAAATGTTCAGTAACTAGACGGGTGACTTCTTGCTAAAACCTAATTCTGTAATCTTGAATATGAGAGTGGATTAATGATAACGTCTTGGAATTGGACATCAGAGAGCCGAGTTTCACTTCATGTAGTGTTCTTTATATTCTATTACGCGCAAATACCTTTGGGAAAGGTACTAAACAACTATATCTCCCACAAATGTGGCTTTATTTATAGGAAGTTTATCCGTGTATCATTGCCATTTCGAAGCATTCTTCAAATATGGGAATATTTCTAGCTTTAGACAACGCGGTGACGGTTGATATACCGTAAAAATCAAATCGATCAATTAAACCCACGGATATCTTCAATGCTCCAATTAAAGCATGAGAAAATAATGAAAAATTAAAAAAAATATGATTATTATTTTCAGATATGTATTAACTTATGGAATTAAAACACATTTGATATTTGAATATATATTATGTAAATAACATTACCAGTAATAACATCGCACCAAGATCTGTATAAAACTTTGCATCCATAATATTAGCACATTTTTCAAAAATAGTCGTAAAGAGAAACAAAGTACTGAAAAAAGGTAAACAAAATTTTGAGAAAATGAATGTACTCCAAAGCTATAAAATAATTTCTATATCTATTTTTTTACAAATAAGTGTCGGAAAACAAATTACAACACCGAGAAAGACATGGTCGTTTATTTGAGGTGCGTTCCCAGTGTGAAAGTTAGTGTTTAATAGATAGTCGGGTTACATGTTCAAAACTATCCCATTTACTTCTGCAGTGAAACTTATACCAGTGCGCTGTGTATGTTTAATAGTTACAAGGAGAAATGCTGAAATAACCTAGACTGTATAAAGAAATAAGACCCGTGATACATGCCTGCTTTGATTCAGTTAAGATCGTTGAATTTAACAAGAATAAAATGTACGGAAATGACATGCAATAAATAATCAATCACTTCGAGGCTCATAGTAAGAACGATTACTTCCCATGATGGCCATGATATGTCGAAGTACCTTAGATATTTGAAATTGGTATAATATATACATTAATTATGTACTCAATATATAATTAACAGCGAATGAAATGATTGGCGCCTTGTACAAGAATCGGGGACAATTTGCATATATTTCACAACACAGCCAGAGACAATGTTGCTTCAAATGTTCACCACGACCGGTTGTATATATTTTATTATTCCCAGAATACAAAGTCCAAGAATCACTCAGATTAGAGGGTTACTGTATTAAGGTAACTAATGACAAGATTTATAATTATAGATGCGAAGTAGACTTAAGAAGGAATCTGAATCAGAACAGTAAACAAGAAACAAGGGATAACTTCGTACTCCTACTCGAGAGAGCGTGGAGATTTATGAATCGGATGATGTATTGATTCCACGTGACAGACATACATGCCACTATCAAGACACCCTGTTAGGAGCCCCAAAACGTCACAAGCGTTTCCTGTGGTGTCGCAAGAGGGACACCATGTAGATCAAATGTCATACCGATGGCTTCAGTAATGAGAGTATTTTTTGCCTCCGTGTAAATAATGGTGTTTTGCGTGTATTACGTAATATTGCGAAGGGATTTTTCTACTGTGTATTCCAGCATGAGACATACATATCACCATTAATATAGTTCAATCATTCTTGCTGTTGTTAGCGAAATATGCTCTTCTCTCTGGGCACTTGGCACGCTACGTTGATACCAGTATATTCAACACGCTGATAAAATCTGGGATAAGTTTGAACAAGGTGTAAAGTCAAATTAAAGCGAATGTCCTTCCAAGAAAATGGGCTAAACCTTCTTTGGTTGAAATATAGCCAATTGAAAATAGATGCTTCAATAGTTTGATTGTTCTTTCAGTGAATTGATACAGAAATTTATCGTGATGCTTTTATGATTGCAGCTGTTTTCAAATGAACATTTGAAAACGTGTAGAAAATGTTCTGCTTGGCCAGTTAATGCTTCCACTTAACAAGACCGATATAGAGTAAAAGCAGCATTGGCAATTTTCATGGGATACAATTCACAAATAAGAAGAACTATAATACCCAAGGGTCTCAAAACGGCCCGTTGTTAATCGTTAATTCTATTGATCCTCTAGAGTTTATTCACCCACTATAAATAAATTACAATATCAGTATAATCTATTAGTAATTTTCGTTACAATTCCTATAACTGGAATTAGATATGATCTTATAGCAGTATAAATAAAGGATATCAGTACTATTCAGCATTCTTTGAAACGTGTTATACAATTTGCGTTGCTGAAATGAATGAAATTTTATTGAGTCTGTATGACACATGATCATAAGGCTACCTGAATTGTCCCACTGAAAGCTCTTAATATATTGCGTTTGAAGTGCCAATCAGCTTATACTATACTAGCAGTAGAGCCCGGCGTTGCCCGGGGATGTAACAATAAGAGATAGATCAAGTATCGACCATCATAAAGACTGAGAAATTAAATTGACAAAGATTATTGTTTAAGGTTGACGGACATGCATGTCTTAATTAGTTTTTTTTTTTTTTTACGAATTGGTCAAACCCAAATTCAAACAAAAATATTGTTTAAAATCGTTATGAGTCTATCGATTGGTGAATAGAATTTTATTATAAACAATTGTCTTGTAAATGGAATTTTTAAAGCATTCTGAATGTAAATAAAGAAAAAAGTGTGCTAGACAATAAGAAATACTACCTGACGAAAAAAAAGTGGATGTTTGTTTTATCGGCTGAAAAATGTAAGAAATCCGATCCCATATATAAAGGAACACACACGCACACACATAAACAACCTGGGTCTTTTAACCTAAGTCACTCCACGGAATCGCTAAAACATAGAGCATAGTCTGATGAAAAAGACGCCAAAGTTTATGAAAACCAAACTTTATCGTCAAAATGCTTATATTTTTATGAAGAGGATAGACTAAATTTTTTTTAATTATTTTTTTAAAATTTTGATTTAAAAAACCTTGTTTCTCTTTGTCGCAGCAAGGGGTAGTAAATAACATAGATAATTTTGAGCGCATTTTTTTGTATTTACACACATTAATTTGGAAAATCTTGCAAAAATAAAAATAATTGTCAGATGTTAATGAAACTTTCAGAAACTATTCACAGATGATCGAAATTATTATAAATATTTTTTTTTATTAAAGTCATGGCAGAAATATTTTTTTTTATATTTATTAACACCCCCATAACTAATTTTATGAAAAACTCTAGAAATTCGAGACCATCGTTTTTAGTGATTACAATAGTTAAAGCACAAGGCTTTGAAGAATGCAAATCATGTTTTTATTTGGTTTTTGTTTTTTTATGGCCAACGTACCTGAAAATCAGCTGTGAATTGTAACATACAAAACTCAATAAAACAAATATATTATTTAGTTTCAAATGCTTTTATTTGTTTTAATTTGTTTTTATGAACATGGACAATATTTTCTGAAAGCAAAAAATTTTTTCAATGAAAATTGAATTTTAATACAATTATTTCTTATTTCTTTAATTTTAAAAAGATTTTAAAAAAATGTTTAAATTGAATTTAAAAAAATATTTATCTTTAGTTTAAAACCAACATCAAACTTTCAAAATGTCCGTGTGAGATTGTCATTGTCTAGCGCTTTGAAAATTGTATAATTTGGATCAATCAGATTAGCCATGGTAGTTAAGAAATGTAATTTTTGTGTTTATAGTTGGACAGTAATTATCAAGTACGGAAGACCAACCAGAATCCAATTTAGTTGCATTATTTGAGTTCAGCATTGTTCTCCGCTGTTAAGCCCTTTACTTTTGCGAAACACGTATGGAGAAGTTAATTTGAGTTTTCAATTTCAACTGAGAAAGGTACCTACAAGTAACAGTATCATCTTATGAAATTTAACTACTGCTAAACTTTAATTTATATGATCTTATTTTTATATCAATCTTAGTTATGACATTTTTCCATAAATGAAATATCAAAATTAATAATAAAATGAATGGAAATACAAATAACACAGTAAAATGTAATAAATGTACATAAAATTATAGTATTTTATGTACACTTCTGATAAAATTTCATAAGAAAGGTACCTAAATTAATTAGATACTTTTTTCTTATGAAATTTAATCTCACTATCAACAATCTTATTTTTTAATTTCTTTATATTTTCCATAAAGCATCGTAAACGTAAAAAATGAAAGCTAAGTACAAAAAAAAATAAAAATAAAAAAATAAAATTTAGAGCGCTGAAAGTTTTCCTTAAAAGTAACAAGGTAAATAATTTGTTCACTTAAATAATTTCACTTCCTTCCATCCGTAGAAAGAATTCTACTCCCGTAAGTTATCTAAACGTCATGAATGTGCCTTTCGTCAATCGTCAAGCGACGCGAAAGGTTATGACCTGCTTTGTTTTATTTTCAAATTACATTTTTTCGGCGCAGAAGCTAAGTTAAGCTTGGTTCAAGATATTTTAAATAAACAGTATAATATATGTTTTTATTAAAATCAGTTTTGAAAAAATGATAATTGACTTTTAAAAAGAATATCAAAGTAAGATTTTAATCTTTTTTTATCAAATCGAAAAAATGATTGAAAATGATTATCTGCCCTTTTTTTTACCAAAAAAAAAACAATATTTTAACGAAAATTTCAGACGTGCTAGGAACGATTAAAATGTAAAAAAATACCCCAAAATACTTTGATCTTTCCTCTTTAATAATAATATGAACATTAGACGATAAAATTTTGTTTTCGTCAAGTTCGGCGTCTTTTTCATCATGCTATGCTCTTTTGTTTACATTTTCGTGGGTGAGTTCTCCCCTTTCATTCTTACGATGTGTCTTAATCGTGTTTTAAAATTGATTTTATTAAAAAAAACTGTATTTTTCCCCATTTTCGGTCCCGTTAGAACCACCACAATGTAATTTTATGTAGTCCTGTGAAGTTTTGTTGAAATCGGCTAAAAAATGTAGGAAATTCGATCCAACATATAAACGTTACACACACACACACACACACACACACACACACACACACACAACCTGCGTTTTATAATAAGTAAGATTTAATAACGGTATCCGTCATTTGAATACATGAGAATGTACGACTATGTGTTATTTCCAAACGGAAATTCATAAATGGACCGTTTCGGTTGATGAGCCACTGATTTTGGAAACTGTCCACTTATCCTTTCATATCTTTATTACTCCAATCATGCTATATTATTTTACATTTAATATTAAAAAAAAACGAAGTAGGTATTTAGGCTATTTAATTTCCAGCACTATATATGTTTTGTTACTATGGACAATTAGGTTTATGGAACTAATAACCGCTATTAAATATAGACATCATGTAGACAATATTTATAATTGTGTAAACCATATATTAGGTATCCCAGTACTACAGCCGATGAAATTCTTAACTAAACACTAAAAAAAGGCATATATTAAACTCGCCGTGCTATTCCATTCAATATCTCCATAAAAACATAATGCATATCAAATAAAAGCTTGTTTCATGAACTTTGATTCTATTTTATTTATTTTTATATGTACTACAGTGCGCGAGGAACATTACAGTTTGAAAATAGAGACATTTTGTTGATTTCGCAAAATGTTGGACATTTTTTTTTCACTGACGGAAATTTAGACTTTCTCAAATTTTTTAACATGCGCAACCCGAAGGGTTAAATACAAAATTGCTAACACATTACTTCGAAAGATAACATTCTCCGCTTCATTTTCATATATTTTATTTTTTCTTAAATTTTATTAAGTTTGTAAACCATTCAAATGAAAAATTTGCTCAGAAAATTCAAATGCTTCTTGTAAAAATATAAAACACATACAATACACTATTTAAACGCACATTTTATAATCTATGAAACTAAATAAAAATCCAATAAGTCACTATAGCTCCATTTAGCGTGTGTGCGATTATGTGTAACCATGTGCGACTCGCTCGGTAATCATTTCAACTCCACGCGACAGTCAATACACAGCGACAACACGGACACCAAAGGATCGACCAGCATGTTTTCTATGGATGAGATTTTCATGGAAATTGGTAAGAATTTGTGTTAAATATTAATTTTCTATGATATGTAAATTGTAAATAGGATTTAAAAACCGTTTTCGTCATAAAAAAAATGAAACAACAATCGATTTGTTTACTTTACGTTCAGATACAAATCTCGAAAAAAACGTAGGACTTATTGATCGAAAATTGTTTATATGAAAAGAATGAGATAAAAAGCATTCTACAAAAGAAAAAAAAAGAAAAAAAATTCTAGAATGTCTTTTACGTTTTTGTAGTATTCTCACAATAATTACCAGCATTTCAGTTACCAAGTAACATTTGTTTTAAAGTTACCCCTTCAAAAAATTTTCTTACTTTTTAAAATATTATCTAATGAATGGATTTATTTACGATTTATTGCTATCTAGATACAAATTTATGATTTAATATTCATTTTCTTAATTTTTTAATATTTCTTTGTAATATTCATTTCATACGGATTATGATTGTTTATTTTATTCTAAAATATTTTAATGTGTCAGTTTTAAGGACCACTGTTGAAATAGTTATGTTGATGTGGGGAAAATTGTGAAAATGGCCTACCTCGGAAACGCGTTCGAATCAGCGCAGTATGTAAACTCTGGTCCTTCCAACTGTAAAAAAGAAAACCAAAATGGCGGCGCCCGCGTTTTATGCCGAGCGGTCTCGGTCAGTTAACGTGAAATCACGTTGCCTCGTGATTCGCATGCAAATCGTGGTCGGTCCGCAGCTGTATAAAGCAGGCTCGTTTCTGCTGTTTCAAAGGAGAGGGTTTTCGGCTCGTGACCGGTGTTTGTCAATTTTTTCTGTCTTACAAAGGATTACCTTTTGAACTGTTCGACTGCTTTATTTTAGTTAAGTTTTTTGATTAATTTTAATTTTTTTTTCTAACGTGATTTTTGACTTTTCTGTTAAATTTATCGTTTTTTAGCGTTCTTATTTTTGACCATTTTATTTTTTCCTTTTCATTTCCTTTCCCTTTTATTTTACTTCAATTTTGTTATTAATTATTTCTTTTTTTTTTTTACGTGTTTAAATCTATTTTCTTCCCCTGTCCACGTCCCGGAGTTTATCTGTTTATTTTTCGTCCGACTTTTTTTAATTATTACGTGTTAATTATTTCTGTGTTTTTTATTGTTACCCCTTAAAAAAAAGTCTACATTTTACCTGTTAATTACGTGTTTATAATATTTGTTTTCTTTTAATTTTTGTGTTTAATTTGTAATTTCTGTCCCTCCTCTTTTTTTTTGTCGGGTTGACCGTTTTTTTAGCGGCAGCCATTTTGTAAATTGTAACAATTTTTTTGTTTCGTACGTTATCTTGTATAGCGTTTTCTCTTTTTTTTCCCGTTTATAACTATTAGTTTTATTGTGTAATTTGTGGTTTTCTTGTCTGTTATCCTTTTAATTTTTGTTCTTTCTTCGTTTTTGTGAACCTTGTTCACATTTTCTTGTCTGTCCATTTGTTTTGCGTTTACATTTGTGGGTTTTTGCACACGTCCTTCTGTTTTATTTTTGTTTTTTTATATTTGTTTACTAGGTTAAATTGCTGTCTTGTAAATAAGAAAAAGTTTATTTTTACCCTCCCCTTTACAATTTATCTCTCTCCCTCCCTCTGCCTATAAGGCGGTGCCCCACCCGTATTTACCCATCCCCTTCCTTCTTATTATTTAAAAATGGAAAAGAAAAAGGAAAAAAAAAAACACCCTCCTTTTTGGCTATTAAAAAAAAGCCCCAAAAGTCTATTCGAAAACACCTTTTTAACCCTAACAAAAAAGACCCCCCGGACAAAGACAATTTGGAGGAGTTTCCAGCTCTTAATACCTCTTTCCATAGCAATGTGGAAACTGCTGGGGAAAAAGTCAATGAAAATGGAAAAATTACTTCTACGGAAGCTAAGAATGGCAATAACAAGGAAACAACTATGGTGGCCAATAATGGCCAAGATTCTGAAAAGACCGAAAATGAGCCGCAAACTGAGCCTGAGGCCGGGGAATCGCCCTCTTGTTGGTCGTCCCCTCCTAAGTGCATTATCAATTTAGCGGAGTTCTTGGAGCGTGCCAAGGGTTACGCCCACCTTGTTGTAGAAGGTGGACTTTTGGAAGACCCCCAAGAATTAAAGAAAATTGACAAAAGAATAGTGTCAGTTTTCGTCGTGGACAAGCGTACGCGCAAAATTTGTCGCTCAACGAAAAACACAGTGCTGAAAGCACTAGAATCCTTCGGGTTCAAGCCCCTTAGAATAGTTAAGGGACCTAAATTTTTCATGTGGGACGTGCTGTTGCCCACTCCAGAAGACTGCGTCGGCGCGGCTTGCCGCGAGCTTATAAACAAAGAGCTTATATTGCGCACGGAGTAAGAAGGCCGACGTAAGACCAGCGTAACGGTATACGAGGTCCCTCCTCAGGTTATCGGGGAACATCTCGCGGCGTCCTTCTCTCAGTATGGCGAAATTCTGGGAGCTTCCTGTGATAGCCTGAGCGGGGGGTGGAGCTTTGACATCATGTTGGACGAGAAAGCCTTCCGCTCCATCCCCAACTGTCTGGATGTTGGCTGTTTGAAGTTACCGGTCATTGTGACGGGTCGAAGACCGGTATGCTGGAGGTGTGGAGGACTGGTCATCTCTCCACCTGCCTAGAGAAGAAGGCCTCTGGAAGTCAAGCGCCAGTTACTCAAGATCCCCTCTGACCTCGTCTCTAAATTCCGCCTCGCCTGTAATGGGCGTACCAGCCTCCGGGACCGGGTCGGTTAATCCTCCGGTCGGCGCGTCATCGAAAAAGCCACATTCCCCAAAGAGCCTTCGCCCGCTGCCGGTGCAGTTGTGGAGAAGGGGAGGGGAATGGCTGGTTGCTGGTAAGGCCAGAGGGAAGCGCCGGACAGCGGGTCCTCAGTCCCCTGAAGACCCAAGGAAAAAAGGCACATAAAACCCCACACCCTCTAACAACGTTAAGGGCGATGCCCCGGCCTCTTAGCTTACTTTCCAGGATATGCAAAAGAAGTTCGACCCAGGTTTCGAAAAATCAGAAAAAATTAAGGAATTTAAGAAACAGCTGGATTCAAAAAGAAAAGACCCGATCCCTTCAACGTCCTCTGCTAGACCCTCCCCTTCACCAAAAAAACAACCCTCACCTTCGCCTGCTTGCTCGCCATCAAAAGCCACACCCCATAGTAGAGATCCCAGCCCCTATAGACATAGATCTTATTATACCCCTCTAAATACACCCACTCCTTCCCCCGTTAAACAAAAATCCACCCCCCTTCATACCCCCAAGAAATCACCGGTAAAAAATACCGAGATGCCTCCTCCTGCTCCCAAGCGGCAAAGAAGCCCAACACAACAGGCAAAAGAAGAAAAAAAAGAAAGAAAGAGAGTATTTATTTTCAACACAGGAGAGGAGGTGTGCCGTATTTCCCCTGCCCAGGCCGAGAGAGCCCGGGACTATAGTAACAGGGTCAAAGATCTGAAGTACCTGCTCTCAATTAAGCAGTTTGCCGACCTAGATATTGAGGAGCCTAAAAACTTCCCAAATGCCCAGAGGGTCCTGACAGTAATTAGGTCAGGACCTGCGGCAAACCAAACCTGGGCGATGGTAGATGAGGCCATTAATGCTTGTAAGCTGGCTTTGCCCATCGCCATAGTGGAAAATGAAAAATTAAAAAAGTTAAAATAGTTCTGTGCAGGGAGGGTCCCCGTTTTAGTTCACCCATCCTTATATAGAGCTCTTAAATTGACCTTCCCCTGGGATATCGGTGGTATCTCCCAAGACGGCACCATCAAGAATGAGATGGGCCATGGGTCTATGGGAGAGGCTGTCGGTATCCTTACCCCGGCCATGTTTAATGCTGGTAAACAACCCTAATCGGACTTCTCATGGCTCTCTGGTTAGCTACGTTAAATGTGCGGGGCCTGAGGTCCGAGTCTCGCAGGGCGAGGCTCTCTCGTGACATCAGCGCCTCGGGGTGAATGTTTGTTGTGTGCAAGAGACCCGGTTTTCTTCTCATGACTGTGAGGATATACTGTCTAAGGGGTTCGCCCTCTATTCAGCATGTTTTGATGGTCGTTCGAGGGGTGTCTCTTGGCTAGTGAGCAAGTCTTTGAAGGCTGCATGTTCCCTTGTCTTCGCAGATCCGGCGGGCAGGCTTTGTGTGCTGGATGTTACTATAAAGGATAAGGCTTTACGTCTCATTGGGGTTTATGCGCCCAATAGTCATGCTGAGCGGCCGGCTTTGTTTCGGCAGATCGAGCCGTTTTTGAAGACTTCTCGTCGGGTAGTCTTAGCGGGGGATTGGAATGCCGTCCTTGACCCTGAGATAGATCGTATAGGTAAAAAACCGGGTACTAACAATCCTGATGTGAAGGCATTTCGGGACTTTATCGGCAGGTTTGATCTTGTCGATAAGTACCGGAATGAGCACCCTCAGGAGGTAGCATGGACTTGGACAACTAGTGGCGACTCGGCTCCTGGCTCGCTTGCGAGCTACCAGGACCGAGTGTTAGTTAGGAGAGTCGACGTAGGGCTCTTAGAATGTCCAAGTTTCCATTATAAAATTTACACGGATCATAGGCTTGTCCGGGTCCGTGTAAACTTAGATAAGCCTAAGGTTAGTTTGGCTGGTTACTGGAAATTTAACTGTTCACTTTTTGGTGAGCAGGATTTCCGGGACCAGCTGCTACTAATGATTCAGAGGGAATTGACGGGGGGCGGTTTTGGGTAACGCCTGGTGGGGAAAATTAAAATCTAAGATTAGAACGTTTGCTGCCAATTTTAGTCGTCGACTCAATCTAGATAGACTAGCGGCGCAAACGGCATTAGGAGATAAAGTTGATCGGGCCGTCAAATCCCGTGTTAGTGGGGACATAGTCTTAGCTAAGGCAGAGTTGGCCTCCTTGCTTATCAAGAAGGATCAAGCTCTGGTAGTTAGGGCTAGGCTGAAAAGAATGTCTTCTGAGGCGACGAATATGGCCGCTGAATTGCGTGCAGAGGAAAATCGGAACGCGGCTAAGCGACATATAGCGTGCGTCACATTGCCGGATAAGCGGACCGTGACTACAAGCGCGGGCATATGCGAGGCCTTTCGGCTTTATTTTCAGGATCTTTTCACCAGGGAGCCCGGTCTGAGCTCTGCTCAGTTCGATGCCTATTTGGCTGACTTTCCCTGCCTTGAGGCAGCTGAAGCGGCTAGGTGCGAGGGTCCCATAACAGAGTCGGAAATCTGGGATGCGCTGAAGCAGGTTGGCCTGGATAAATCTCCGGGACTAGATGGACTTCCCTACGAAGTGTACTTGAGGCTGTCGCCCGTTTTTGTTCCTTTACTGCAGCTGATTTACAACCACTGGATGAGGCAGGGGTCTTTACCTCGACGCTTCACCAGGGGTGTGATCAAGTTGTTACGTAAGGACAAGAACGGTGGGGATGGGTTAGGGAACTTTCGCCCTTTGACGATGTTAAATACTGACTTAAAGATTTTGGCGAAGATCTTAGCCAACCGTTTGCAGCTTGTCCTGTCTCGTCTGATTGGCCCCGAACAGACTTGTGCTGTGAAGGGCAGGACGATTCAGGATAACCTTCATATGGTACGCTTGATCTTAGAACAAGTCGACAGTGAAGCCGCGCTGATCAATTTAGATCAGTCCAAGGCCTTCGATAGGGTTGACCATCGGTTTCTGGAGGCTGTCCTGTCGGCGGCCGGTTTCGGAGCCGACTTTCGCTCCTGGATCCGACTCTTGTATGCGACCCCGGTGCGCTGGTGGAAATGAATGGGGTAAGGTCGGAGCCTTTCGTATTGTCTCGCTCCATTCGTCAAGGTTGTCCGCTATCGCCCTTGCTTTACGTTCTTGCGTTGGAACCATTCCTTCGCAAGTTAAAGGCGAATCCGGTCCTGCGCGGAATTACCCTGCCTGGCGCTACCACCTCGGCCAGTTATTCTGCCTATGCTGACGACGTTTCGGCTCTTGTGTCGAGCAGAGCCGAGATTGACAAAGTCAGCAAAGAGATCAGTGGGTATGAGATGGTGACAGGGGCCAAGATCAACCGCGATAAGTCTGTGGGCTTGCGGTTGGGTGCGTGGAAGGGAGTTTCTCTTCCCGGACCTTTCCTCTGGACGGATGGGCCGATCAAGATACTCGGCGTCTGGTTCGGTCCTGATCTCCAGTTGGAAATGAACTGGTCGGAGGTACAAGGGAAGGCCGAGATCGCGGTTAATCTGTGGTCTCGGAGGAGACTTTCCCTGAAGGGAAGGGCGGAAGTATGTGTTTCACACATCTATCCGATCCTCCTCTACCGACTCTCTGTGCTTCCACTCCCGTATGCCCGACTAATGTCATTAGTCCGGACCTTGTTCTCTTTCTTGTGGAAGGGCAAGGCCCCTATGGTATCTCGCGAGGTCTGTTGCCTCCATCCCTCTGAGGGCGGTCTGGGGATGCCTAGCATTGAGATCCGTCAATATATGCTTCGCATTACCTTTCTAGACCGAATGTGTCGTGGGTCGAATGAGGAGGGTGCCTTTTGGAAAGAAGACGTCCAGAAACATTTCCCGTCCCTGAAAAGTGTGCACTCGTGCGAACAAGAGACCGGCCGTTTACCACGTGCCGAGTGCTCTTTTTATCGTGAATGTCGTCGCGCTCTGAAGCTCCTCTTACGGGCTTCGGATGGTCTCTCCAACGCCCAGGCGTTGTCTCGCAAGGCATTATATCAAGTTTTAGTTAGTGGGTCCGTACAAGATGATCTGATTGGCGAGCTCGGTCTTACGAAGCAGGAGGCTCGCTCGATATGGCCTTGGGCGCCCGGGTTGAAATGTCTCAATAACGATGAGGCATCACTCACCTGGCTGGTGATTCGTGAAGCCCTCTGGGTCGGCAAGAGACTTTGTTCAGCGGGCTTGGAGAAATATCCAAACTGTCGTCGCTGTACGGGGGAAGTCGAGACTATTGGTCACGCCTTCTTTCAGTGCAGGGCGGTAGTGCCGTTGTGCAGGTTTGTTGAAGGCCTCATGGTTCGCATGCTGCATAGAAAGTTTTTTGTCCTGGAACCCAGTTCTGTTTGTAGCAATGTGGTGCTGCAGATGACGAAGGCTGAACACTATGTGTTCTGTTGCTTTCTAGGGGTTATGAGAGTCGTGGTTTGGACGACGCGTCAGAAGGGATTCCATGAGGGCGAGAAGTTCACTTCTTCCCAACTGATCTTGTTCTTTAAGCATCAGCTTAAAGTCAAGATCAGGACGGAAAGGCGGCGGCTCACCTCATCGGAATTCAGCAAAAGGTGGGTGATTCTTGCGCGAATGTGCCGAGTAAAAGGGGCTGACCTTGAGTGGCATCTGGATGCCGGTTAGGCATTAAGGATATTGTTTTCCTGGGTTCAACATAGGCAACCCATCCCGGAGTTAGGTTAGATTAAGTTTTTTATTTTTTTTTAGTTTTCTATTCTGGTCAGATGGGGTGTTTTGCTTCTTGGTCCCCATTTTTCTTTTTCTTTAGTTTAACTCCCCATCCCTCCCTCGTTTTTTTTTTTTTTTTGGTGGTCAGTGATGTCAGTTCTCTGGTAGATGCGGGGCGCCTTTCGTTTCGTGTGTGTGTTTTTTTCGTATTTGTTGTTGTGTATGTATGAGTGTGTGCCTGTGTGAATGCTTGGGAAGAATGAGTGTGGCCTTATTTTCATAAGTCCCGCATCGATTTCGTCCAGTTAACTGATATTTCTGCCACATTCAAGAGTTTGTGGGGGTTTTATTACTAACACTAATTTTATTTGGTTTCTTGTAAATATATTTTGTCATTTTGTATATATTCATTGGGGTTCATTTTTAAAAAGTTGTTGTTTTTATGCCCCTCCCCCACGGACAATATTTTGTACATAAGGGGATTATTTAGGTTTTTCATGGAGTCAAAGAGGCATTTTGGTGTTTATAGTAAGAAAGGTATGGATAAATGTGTTGTTTTGGTGAAAGGAATATTGTTCTGTATGATAGGGTCAGTGATTGTGGCTAGCTAAGTTTAATCTAAGACTAGTGTTGACCGTCCTTTACCCCAATCCCCTTTTCGGCCTTGTGCCACATTTGTACATATGTGCAATAAATAATGAGAGGGTTTTCGGCTCGTGACCGGTGTTTGTCAATTTATTCTGTCTTACAAAGGATTACCTTTTGAACTGTTCGACTGCTTTATTTTAATTAAGTTTTTTGATTAATTTTAATTTTTTTTTTCTAACGTGATTTTTGACTTTTCTGTTAAACTTAATGTTTTTTAACGTTCTTATTTTTGACCATTTTATTTTTTCCTTTTCATTTCCTTTCCCTTTTATTTTACTTCAATTTTTGTTATTAATTATTTCTTTTTTTTACGTGTTTAAATCTATTTTCTTCCCCTGCCCACGTCCCGGTGTTTATCTATTTATTTTTCGTCCGACTTTTTTTAATTATTACGTGTTAATTATTTCTGTGTTTTTTATTGTTACCCCTTAAAAAAAAGTCTACGTTTTACCTGTTAATTACGTGTTTATAATATTTGTTTTCTTTTAATTTTTGTGTTTAATTTGTAATTTCTGTCCCTCCTCTTTTTTTTTGTCGGGTTGACCGTTTTTTTAGCGGCAGCCATTTTGCAAATTGTAACATTTTTTTGTTTCGTACGTTATCTTGTATAGCGCTTTCTCTTTTTTTTTCCCGTTTATAACTATTAGTTTTATTGTGTAATTTGTGGTTTTCTTGTCTGTTATCCTTTTAATTTTTGTTCTTTCTTCGTTTTTGTGAACCTTGTTCACATTTTCTTGTCTGTCCATTTGTTTTGCGTTTACATTTGTGGTTTTTTGCACACGTCCTTCTGTTTTATGTTTCTCTGTAGATATTTGTTTACTAGGTTAAATTGTTGTCTTGCAAATATGCAAAAGTTTATTTTTTACCCTCCCCTTTTATTATTTTTTTCTCTCCATCCTTCTGTCTATAAGGCGGTGCCCCACCCGTATTTACCCATCCCCTTGCTTCTTATTATTTAAAAATGGAAAAGAAAAAGGAAAAAAAAACACCCTCCTTTTTGGCTATTAAAAAAAGCCCCAAAAGTCTATTCGAAAACACCTTTTTAACCCTACCAAAAAAGACCCCCCGGACAAAGACAATTTGGAGGAGTTTCCAGCTCTTAATACCTCTTCCCATAGCAATGTGGAAACTGCTGGGGAAAAAGTCAATGAAAATGGAAAAATTACTTCTACGGAAGCTAAGAATGGCAATAACAAGGAAACAACTATGGTGGCCAATAATGGCCAAGATTCTGAAAAGACCGAAAATAAACCGCAAACTGAGCCTGAGGCCGGGGAATCGCCCTCTTGTTGGTCGTCCCCTCCTAAGTGCATTATCAATTTAGCGGAGTTCTTGGAGCGTGCCAAAAGTTACGCCCACCTTGTTGTAGATGGTGGACTTTTGGAAGACCCCAAGAATTAAAGAAAATTGACAAAAGAATAGTGTCAGTTTTCGTCATGGACAAGCGTACGCGCAAAATTTGTCGCTCGACGAAAACCCAGTGCTGAAAGCACTAGAATCCTTTTGGGTTCAAGCCCCTTAGAATAGTTAAGGGACCCAAATTTTTATGTGGGACGTGCTGTTGCCCACACCAGAAGACTGCGTCGGCGCGGCTTGCCGCGAGCTTATAAACAAAGAGATTATATTGCGCACAGAGTACGAAGGCCGACGTAAGACCAGGTTAACGGTATACGAGGTCCCTCCTCAGGTTATCGGGGAACATCTCGCGGCGTTCTTCTCTCAGTATGGCGAAATTCTGGGAGCTTCCTGTGATAGCCTGAGCGGGGGTGGAGCTTTGACATCATGTTGGACGAGAAAGCCTTCCGCTCCATCCCCAACTGTCTGGATGTTGGCTGTTTGAAATTACCGGTCATTGTGACGGGTCGAAGACCGGTATGCTGGAGGTGTGGAGTGACTGGTCATCTCTCCTCCTCCTGCCCAGAGAAGAAGGCCTCTGGAAGTCAAGCGCCAGTTACCCAAGATCCCCTCTGACCTTGTCTCTAAATTCCGCCTCGCCTGTAATGGGCGTACCAGCCTCCGGGATCGGGTCGGTTAATCCTCCGGTCGGCGCGTCATCGAAAGCCACATTCCCCAAAGAGCCTTCGCCCGCTGCCGGTGCAGTTGTGGAGAAGGGGAGGGGAATGGCTGGTTGCTGGTAAGGCCAGAGGGAAGCGCCGGACAGCGGGTCCTCAGTCCCCTGAAGCCCCAAGGAAAAAAGGCACATACAACCCCACTCCCTCTAACAACGTTAAGGGCGATGCCCCGGCCTCTGACTTACTTTTCAAGATAAAAAAAGAGAGTTCGACCCAGGTTTTGAAAAAATCTGAAAAAATAAAAGAATTTAAAAAACAGACTGGATTCAAAAAGAAAAGACCCAATCCCTTTAACGTCCTCTGCTAGACCCTCCCTTCTCCGAAAAAACAACCCTCCCTTCATCGCCTGCTTGCTCGCCATCAAAAAGCCAAACCCACCAGTAGAGATCCCAGCCCCTATAGGCATAGATCCTTTTATACCCCTCTAAATAAACCCACCCTTCCCCGTTAAACAAAAAAATCCACCCCCTTCATACACCCAAGCAATCACCGGCAAAAAATGCCGAGATGCCTCCTCCTGCTCCCAAAGAGGCAAAGAAGCCCAACACAACAGGCAAAAGAAGAAAAAAAAAAAGGTATTTATTTTCAACACAGGAGAGGAGGTGTGCCGTATTTCCCCAGCCCAGGCCGAGAGAGCCAGGGACTATAGCAACAGGGTCAAAGATCTCAAATACCTTCTCTCAATTAAGCAGTTTGCCGACCTAGATATTGAATCGCCTAAAAATTTCCCAAATGCCCAGAGGGTCCTGACAGTAATTAGGTCAGGACCTGCGGCAAATCAAACCTGGGCCATGGTAGATGAGGCCATTAATGCCTGTAAGATGGCTTTGCCCATTGCCATTGTGGAAAATGAAAATTTAAAAAAGTTAAAACAGTTCTGTGCAGGGAGGGTCCCCGTTTTAGTTCACCCATCCCTATATAGAGCTCTTAAATTGACCTTCCCCTGGGATATCGGTGGTATCTCCCAAGACGGCACCATCAAGAATGAGATGGGCCATGGGTCTATGGGAGAGGCTGTCGGTATCCTTACCCCGGCCATGTTTAATGCTGGTAAACAACCCTAATCGGACTTCTTGATGGCTCTCTGGTTAGCTACGTTAAATGTGCGGGGCCTGAGGTCCGAGTCTCGCAGGGCGAGGCTCTCTCGTGACCTTCAGCGCCTCGGGGTGAATGTTTGTTGTGTGCAAGAGACCCGGTTTTCTTCTCATGACCATGAGGATATACTGTCTAAGGGGTTCGCCCTTTATTCAGCATGTTTTGATGGTCGTTCGAGGGGTGTCTCTTGGCTAGTGAGCAAGTCTTTGAAGGCTGCATGTTCCCTTGTCTTCGCAGATCCGGCGGGCAGGCTTTGTGTGCTGGATGTTACTATAAAGGATAAGGCTGTACGTCTCATTGGGGTTTATGCGCCCAATAGTCATGCTGAGCGACCTGCTTTGTTTCGGCAGATCGAGCCGTTTTGACGACTTCTCGTCGGGTAGTCTTAGCGGGGGGGATTGGAATGCCGTCCTTGACCCTGAGATAGATCGTATAGGTAAAAACCGGGTACTAACAATCCTGATGTGAAGGCATTTCGGGACTTTATCGGCAGGTTTGATCTTGTCGATAAGTACCGGAATGAGCACCCTCAGGAGGTAGCATGGACTTGGACAAATAGTGGCGACTCGGCTCCTGGCTCGCTTGCGAGCTACCTGGACCGAGTGTTAGTTAGAGAGTCGACGTAGGGCTCTTAGAGTGTCCAAGTTTCCATTATATAATTTATACGGATCATAGGCTTGTCCGGGTCCGTGTAAACTTAGATAAGCCTAAAGTTAGAATGGATGGTTACTGGAAATTTAACTGTTCACTTTTTTGGTGAGCAGGATTTCCGGGACCAGCTGCTACTAATGATTCAGAGGGAATTGACGGGGGCGGTTGTGGGTAACGCCTGGTGGGGAAAATTAAAATCTAAGATTAGAACGTTTGCTGCCGATTTTAGTCGTCGACTCAATCTAGATAGATTAGCGGCGCAAACGGCATTAGAAGAAAAAGTTGATCAGGCCGTCAAATCCCGTGTTAGTGGGGACATAGTCTTAGCTAAGGCAGAGTTGGCCTCCTTGCTTATCAAGAAGGATCAAGCTCTGGTAGTTAGGGCTGAGCTAAAAATAATGTCTTCTGAGGCGACGAATATGGCCGCTGAATTGCGTGCAGAGGAAAATAGGAACGCGGATAAACGACATATAGCGTGCGTCACATTGACGGATAAGCGGACCGTGACTACAAGCGCGGGCATATGCGAGGCCTTTCGGCTTTATTTTCAGGATCTTTTCACCAGGGAGCCCGGTCTGAGCTCTGCTCAGTTCGACGCCTATTTGGCTGACTTTCCCTGCCTTGAGGCAGCTGAAGCGGCTAGGTGCGAGGGTCCCATAACAGAGTCGGAAATCTGGGATGCGCTGAAGCAGGTTGGCCTGGATAAGTCTCCGGGACTAGATGGACTTCCCTACGAAGTGTACTTGAGGCTGTCGCCCGTTTTTGTTCCTTTACTGCAGCTGATTTACAACCACTGGATGAGGTAGGGGTCTTTACCTCGACGACAATCAAGTTGAACGAACGGTGGGGATGGGTTAGGGAACTTTCGCCCTTTGACGATGTTAAATACTGACTTAAAGATTTTGGCGAAGATCTTAGCCAACCGTTTGCAGCTTGCCCTGTCTCGTCTGATTGGCCCCGAACAGACTTGTGCTGTGAAGGGCAGGACGATTCAGGATAACCTTCATATGGTACGCTTGATCTTAGAATAAGTCGACAGTGAAGCCGCGCTGATCAATTTAGATCAGCCCAAGGCCTTCGATAGGGTTGACCATCGGTTTCTGGAGGCTGTCCTGTCGGCGGCCGGTTTCGGAGCCGACTTTCGCTCCTGGATCCGACTCTTGTATGCGACCCCCGGTGCGCTGATGGAAGTGAATGGGGTAAGGTCGGAGCCTTTCGTATTGTCTCGCTCCATTCCTCAAGGTTGTCTGCTATCGCCCTTGCTTTACGTTCTTGCGTTGGAACCATTCCTTCGCAAGTTAAAGGCGAATCCGGTCCTGCGCGGAATTACCCTGCCTGGCGCTACCACCTCATGTGTCGAGCAGAGCCGAGATTGACAAAGTCAGCAAAGAGATCAGTGGGTATGAGATGGTGACAGGGGCCAAGATCAACCGCGATAAGTCTGTGGGCTTGCGGTTGGGTGCGTGGAAGGGAGTTTCTCTTCCCGGACCTTTCCTCTGGACGGATGGGCCGATCAAGATACTCGGCATCTGGTTCGGTCCTGATCTCCAGTTGGAAATGAACTGGTCGGAGGTACAAGGGATGGCCGAGATCGCGGTTAATCTGTGGTCTCGGAGGAGACTTTCCCTGAAGGGAAGGGCGGAAGTATGTGTTTCACACATCTATCCGATCCTCCTCTACCGACTCTCTGTGCTTCCACTCCCGTATGCCCGACTAATGTCATTAGTCCGGACCTTGTTCTCTTTCTTGTGGAAGGGCAAGGCCCCTATGGTATCTCGCGAGGTCTGTTGCCTCCATCCCTCTGAGGGCGGTCTGGGGATGCCTAGCATTGAGATCCGTCAATATATGCTTCGCATTACCTTTCTAGATCGAATGTGTCGTGGGTAAATGAGGAGGGTGCCTTTTGGAAAGAAGACGTCCAGAAACATTTTCCATCCCTGAAAAGTGTGCACTCGTGCGAACAAGAGGCCGGCCGTTTACCACGTGCCGAGTGCTCTTTTTATCGTGAATGTCGTCGCGCTCTGAAGCTCCTCTTACGGGCTTCGGATGGTCTCTCCAACGCCCAGGCGTTGTCTCGCAAGGCATTATATCAAGTTTTAGTTAGGGGGTCCGTTCAAGATGATCTGATTGGCGAGCTCGGTCTTACGAAGCAGGAGGCTCGCTCGATATGGCCTTGGGCGCCCGGGTTGAAATGTCTCAATAACGATGAGGCATCACTCACCTGGCTGGTGATTCGTGAAGCCCTCTGGGTCGGCAAGAGACTTTGTTCAGCAGGCTTGGAGAAATATCCAAACTGTCGTCGCTGTGCGGGGAAGTCGAGACTATTGGTCACGCCTTCTTTCAGTGCAGGGCGGTAGTGCCGTTGTGCAGGTTTGTTGAAGGCCTCATGGTTCATGCTGCATATAAAGTTTTTTTGTCCTGGAAGCCAGTTCTGTTTGTAGCAATGTGGTGCCGCAGATGACGAAGGCTGAACACTATGTGTTCTGTTGCTTACTAGGGGTTATGAGAGTCGTGATTTGGACGACGCGTCAGAAGGGATTCCATGAGGGCGAGAAGTTCACTTCTTCCCAACTGATCTTGTTCTTTGAGCATCAGCTTAAAGTCAAGATCAGGACGGAAAAACGGCGGCTCACCTCATCGGAATTCAGCAAAAGGTGGGTGATTCTTGCGCGAATGTGCCGAGTAAAAGGGGCTGACCTTGAGTGGCATCTGGATGCCGGTTAGGCAGTAAGGATATTGTTTTCCTGGGTTCAACATGGGCAACCCATCCCAGAGTTAGGTTAGATTAGGTTTTTTGTATTTTTTCTTTTAGTTTTTCTATTCTGGTAAACTTAGATGGGGTGTATTTGCTCATTGGTCCCTTTTTATTTCTGTCCCCATTTTCTTTTCCTTTTAGTTTAACTCCCCATCCCTCCCTCGTTTTTTTTTAGGTGGTCAGTGATGTCAGTTCTCTGGTAGATGCGGGGCGCCTTTCGTTTCGTGTGTGTTTTTTTCGTATTTGTTGTTGTGTATGAATGAGTGTGTGCCTGTGTGAATGCTTGGGAAGAATGAGTGTGGCCTTATTTTCATAAGTCCCGCATCGATTTCGTTCAGTTAACTGATATTTCTGCCACATTCAAGAGTTTGTGGGGGTTTTATTACTAACACTAATTTTATTTGGTTTCTTGTAAATATATTTTGTCATTTTGTATATTTTCATTGGGGTTCATTTTTAAAAGTTGTTGTTTTTATGCCCTTCCCCCACAGACAATATTTTGTACATAAAGGGATTATTTAGGTTTTTTATGGAGTCAAAGAGGCATTTTTGGTGTTTGTAGTAAGAAAGGTATGGATAAATGTGTTGTTTTGGTGAAAGGAATATTGTTCTGTATGATAGGGTCAGTGGTTGTGGCTAGCTAAGTTTTTAATCTAAGACAGTGATGACCGTACTTTACCCCATTCCCCATTTTGGCCTTTGTGCCACATTTGTACATATGTGCAATAAATAATGAGAGGGTTTTCGGCTCGTGAGAAGGTTGGACGTGCGACACCGGTTTTCTTTGTGCCTACCTGCTATCATCAGTTAAATTGTTGAGTTACACACCACAAGCTATTTCGGCAATGGACAAGTTCGATCTAAAGTTGATCCCAGAATTCGACGGCTCCCCCACGGGTCCGACTATCGTCGAATGGTTTGAAAAGGCCGAACGTGTTTGCAGGGTGTCCAAAATAAAGGAACCTGCACTAGTCATCCCACTGAGACTCACGGGAAGAGCCTACGCAGTATATCAACAACTCGGGGACGATGCTGACCTAGAAGAGATCAAGGACGCCCTGTATACGGCCTTTGGAATAGATCCATTCATCGCTTGGAAACAGTTCCTCGGACGACGGCTCGAGCCGGGTGAGACCGTGGATGTTTACCTGGCTGATTTGCGAAGGCTGGCAGTATCGTTTGGCGGAGCAACGGACCGCATACTGGGGTGCGCCTTCCTGGCAGGGCTTCCCGACGACACCAGTCGGCTCCTGCGAGCGTCTTCAAGATTGGACACACTGGGAATTGACGAATTGCTAGACAGGGCCCGAAACATCTTGAAGGACACTGAACAGATCGCGGCAGCCGTGAGAACGCCTGAGACACCGAGGGAGGGCCCAAAGTGCTACAAGTGCGGTGGACCCAACCATTTCTCTAGGGACTGCCGGAGACGAAGTAACGTAGGAGGGAGCAGCAGACGGAACCGAGCACGATTACGCTGCTATCGCTGCAAAGAGTTAGGCCATGTAGCACAGGATTGCTCGGGAAACGCGTCCGGGGACAAGGTGCTGTCGCAACCCTTGCCCCCTCTCGGTCAGTAAATGCGGCATTGCCTGTTGTCAACGTGTACGTTGAGGGTAAACGATATTCGGCGCTCGTTGACACTGGATGTTCCCGATCGATCGTTAGTGCGGATCGATGCGTGACAAAAACCCACGCGGCAAGTGTACGACAAAGTACGGCACTGGACGTGTTACGGAGGTTATCAGCCCGCAATCTGTGAGAGTTGATGGGGTGCCTCGTCACATTAAAGACTTGCGACCGGTGACGCAATCACTACCGCTACCGAGCGATGAAAGCGATTCTGAGTCTGGGAGTAGTGAGCGTTCAATCTGCCTTGAGTTAGACCTGCAGGGCAGCGATTCTGATAACAGCAGCCTCCCGGCGGACACAGTGTTTACCGACACTCAAACCACAGACGAGAACACGCACGAGGATGAAGCTTGTGTTATCCCCCTTCGGAGAGCGACTCGACGGCGACGATCGCCACCTCCCTGCCCTGTTTGTGATCATGAGATCAGGGGGGAGTGTGGGGAAAATTGTGAAAATGGCCTACCTCGGAAACGCGTTCGAATCTGCGCAGTATGTAAACTCTGGTCCTTCCAACTGTAAAAAAGAAAACCAAAATGGCGGCGCCCGCGTTTTATGCCGAGCGGTCTCGGTCAGTTAACGTAAAATCTCGTTGCCTCGTGATTCGCATGCAAATCGTGGTCGGTCCGCAGCTGTATAAAGCAGGCTCGTTTCTGCTGTTTCAAATGAGAGGGTTTTCGGCTCGTGAGAAGGTTGGACGTGCGACACCGGTTTTCTTTGTGCCTACCTGCTATCATCAGTTGAATTGTTGAGTTACACACCACAGTTGAGAAAATATTTTAGTGCTTCCTTATTTGTTACTCAGGTATATGGATGTCTCTAAATTTATATTTATCCGGATTGTATTTAGTGTAAATTTTTATGAACTGAAAATAAACTCAAATTCAGTAAGAAAACGTAGACAATAATTTGTAGATGACTACTAAGTATTACTTCGACAAAATGGGATAGGATTATAAATTCATTTTTTTTTTTGATGATGACGATGTACAGAACCAGTTACACCGTTGTTGTATGTAAAAATGATGTGGAAGGAAGATGTATTTGCCTGAAGTGGAATGTTCCAAGAAGGTGCTGCTTCAAATATATTCATTGAAAGAGAAGTATCAGGAAACCTGGGATTCTGCTATTACTTGGCTACATAAATTGTTCCCAATCTTTCCTAAGAACAGATGGGTACAACTTATTGAGAAAGTTGTAGCAGAAATTCAGAGTTGTCCAAAAGCAAATCGTCCTGCCTTGTACAATGAGATGACAAATTTGGGATTTATAGGTGAAAGATGAGAGAGTGTTGGATTGACTCTCATTGTTTTGTCGGATCCAACGCTGGGTTGTAAACATTTGTGTATGGAAGTAACAAATTGGCTCATACTTGAACTATATAAACTGAATACGCCATCAAAAATATACTACTAGGACGAGAAGAACTTGGGTAGTGCCTGAATTAGATTATTTGGAGGGATTGTATGAATAGTATGCCAAGACTTACTTTTGACTACTCAGTGAAAAAGTATCCCCAACACCCAGCCCAATATTACTGAAAATTTCTAAATAAACTTTATTTGATTAATTTCATGTCTGTGTTGTTTATTTTTACGTGCATAATGTGAAAGGAACATTACAGTTTAAAAATAGAAAAAAAATGGTGATTTCCTACCGCTTACATAGTGATCGAAACTAACATGTGTCAGATCTTCAAAATTTGATCAAATTGTGACAAATAAAATATTTATATTTTAATGATTTCACTTACAGATTTAGTGGTTGAATATCACTTCATGATATGGTAGGTTTTCTGTTATTTTCTTATGTTCATTGGTGGGTATTGCTTGGCTTGTGTTAAGCTTCTCTCTCTCTCTACAGTTTAGAAATTGTACATGTTAAGTCAGGACTGTAATTGTTCAGCATCTGCTCCATATACATATTAATCTGTTGATTTTAGGTCATTTAATCATGATACATGGAAAGAACACCTCTAGAAACGGCAAGACATGACATTTGGTGCTTCTAGTGTAAGAAGCATTCATTTTATGAGACAATTCAAGCAAGTCTCATCTTCAGTGTAAAATCGGCCTTTCAAATACTTTGTAACAAAGGCTTAAAAATCTTTTTTTTTCAATTTCCAAGTGGAATAATCCAGAAGATATCCATTCTATCGGTCCCTCAAAAATTAGGCATGTTACTGGTATAGTCATAATGTGACATTTGAAATTTGAGATAAATGTGGGACTCATGGTATGAGTTGTTTGCACGTCGTTGCAGAGGGTTTGATTTATAAAATTTGCATATTCAGACTGAATTTATTTAAGAAACATGCAGTGATACAATCTGTAATTTTATTATTAATTTCTTTGTCATGTAACTAACAAGCTAGTATAAGTTTAACTGTTGTCTTTAAATACTTTTTAAAATATAAGGGTCCAAATATGGCATTTTCTCCTAATTCATAATAGACAAAAAATGACTAAGTCGAATACATTTGTAAAAATAAACAGAAATCTGCCAAAATAAAACGGTTTGAGACATGTCGATGAAATATAAACTGCTAAGTTTCTTTAATGATATAGATTAAGAAGATGCGATCAGATAAGACATAGTACCTGTTTGAAATTTTCGTCTGTGATACCTACATATATATATATATATTTATTTTGTGGATACCCGTATTTAAGTAGGATATTTCCGAAAATACATGAACACACATACACACAAAGTTATATATATATATATATATATATATATATATATATATATATATATATATATATGTGTGTGTGTGTGTGCGTATTAGTCAATAGTAAAGCCTATGACAATGTAGAGGCAAAATTACTGCGAAGTGTTTTATGATTTAAGATATCGTCAGGATATAATGATATTAATGTGGCTACACCTACGCACGAAGATAAGGGTATTTAAATCTTCCAATTTAAATTATCCCTAAGTATTTGTTTTTGTGTTCAGTCAAACCGATTGTATATATATATATATATATATATATATATATATATATATATATATATATATATAAAGGTTTGTGTATATGTTTGATAGTATTTCAGTATAATTTAAATCTTTATCAACAGAGTCAAATAATTATTTTACACGTGAAACTCAGAGACTATAATGTTCAATTGTTAATGACTTCAATTATTATATCTCGTTATTAATCAGTTTACTCAAAAAAAAACATGTTTTGGGTTTAAACGCATTAGTTGTATAAAGCGGCAAATACATTACATTTTTTTATTTTTTGACATTCAGAAACTGAATGATAAAACTCATTAAAACTTACACATTTACCAAATAATCTAAGTTCTCATATTGTTCCTCAGCTTGGTCGCTTAATATTTCTGCTATAATTGCCCTGTGAATATCAACATTTCTTTTATATTTTTCTTCATTATGTACCCCAGAAAACCTTGCTGTTTCCTTTTGATGTTGTTCGTAGTTTCTGTTTATTCGGGAATCGATGCTGGCCAAATATCTCGACATTCTTAACGACGTGACTTTTCAGACTCATCCCTAAATATTTTCATGGCAACTGTTCTGATGGGGTTTGCCCCTGTTTCCTCGTGCTTCTAGATTTGCAACTATGTCTCACTCGTTCAATGTTGAACTATCTAGTTTTAGCTGACATTTCTACTCTAAAAGTTTCTTTTGTAGCTCTTCACACCTGGGGATGAACTTTATTATTTCTTGCGTCACAGAAACTACAATCTTTACATATTCAAATACAAACCCAATAACCAGCTTAGGTATACTTGCAAGCTGTTTCTTTATTGTAATTTCGTCTATCATGTACACGAAAGTACTCTGAATCTCTTTCCCTCCCTGTAACTCTGTTTTCTAGTGAAATTATAACCTTTCTTGAAATGAAACGGGTTAAACAAACATCACCATCAGTAAAATATTTTCGCCAATTTTATATTCTAACTCTTCTGTATATTATTGGCTCTCTCTATCTTCGAAGCGTTTACATGTTGGTGAAAGAAGATGTTCAATAATTCTACTAAAGTATTGATTATTAAAGATTATGTGATAACCAATCTTTATTTGAAAGAAAATATGATATATTTTCTATATTTCTCTGCTTTTGGAAAAAGTAATTGTTTTGCCATCAGCTTGCTAATTAATGTATGGCATTTTCTGTCGTATGGCACTACAGATTCAGTTTAAGATCATCGATACGTAACTATTTAATTGATCTATGGTTATATTAACGGAAATACATTCCGTTTTCATACAATCAATAGGTATTTGTATTTTGTATTATTGGGATTGATATGTGTTTAAATTTGTTATCAGAAGGTTTTTATATTAAGATGGTTAGTTTACGGCCATGTTCACCATATTAATCCACAACAATATAGAATATAGACATTCAAAAACGAATCAATCGCAAGGCAATTGAGTAAGAAACACCGGTAATTAGGATTCAATCAAAACAAGATGCATTTATGTACAATTAATATACTATTAGAAAATTTGTTGTTTGATAATGCAAGAAATTGACCATGTATAAATTGAGTTTTTTATTGATTTACAGTTCAAAATTATTCAAGTATTTAAGAACTGGTTAAACAGAAAAAAATGGAAAATATTATTTATACAGAAATTTGTGTAATTTGTATGCGTGAATAAAGTAGTAGTTTTTATGCGTGAATAAAGTAGTGAATAATTGTCTAAATTTTCCAGAGTTTTTACCTTGGATTGTTCTGTGTTTATCTTTTGTTAAAATACAATTTCTCTTTTAGTAGTGTGTAAGAACACATTTCTGAGAAAGTTGTAAGTGAGATGTGAGATATTAATGTTGAGTTTTTAGTCAGCAGTTAACGCGCGAAAAGTTTAGTGACTGACTGGTGAATTGGGCCGAGATGGCCCTTTTTATTTGATTTTGGAATCCAAAGTAGGCTCCAGAGAATTGGGCGCGAAAACAGTTATTCGTCGATTGTTACATGTCTCGACCAATAGGAAGTCGAGATTTGTAATGTGAGGTGTTGGTTGATTAAAACTGATTCTGATGGAAGGGTGTATTTTATCTCGGAAGTTATTATAGAATATGGACAGATCTATAGTATAATAGTTTTAATAGATTTTTCTGCAACTGTCCTGAACAAAGTCTTATTATTCTTTGTATATTGTTCAACTACATCTGTTAGATTCATCTTTCTGTACAATATAAATACAGATATTATGTAATCACTAAATATTGTCTCTCCCTATATGCAAACTGTTTTGCTCGAAGTCGAGATAGTTGCATACATTTAATGTATAAATAAATATTTCTTAATAATACATAGATTGACTTTTCATTGAACTGCAATAGATTACTAAAATGTTAAAAACTCTCAACATGTAGTTCATCTATTTCAATGAGTTATTTAATATTCTCAGTATTATTAAGTAAAAGGAAGAAAGAATGAAAACCATATGAAGTAATAATTAACCTGAAAAGAGTTTCTCATGTGGCTTGAATCAAGAAGATTTTCTATAGGGAGTCAACATTTAAAAGATGCCAAACAAATAAGTGCTACTCTGAACACTATTAATCAATATTGCTATATAAATACGAATGTGTTTTTACATGAAATAAGTTATTTGACTATATTCCTCTTGAAAATTATATATAACAATATGAGAGAAAGAAATTTAGAGAAAATACAAAAATGTTAGTGACTCAGTTTAGTGTATAATATATATATATATATATATATATATATATATATATATATATATATATATATAAATTCATGAATCATTCATACAAAAAACAAATATAGAGGTTAATGATTTAAATGGCGAGAATACATCTTCGCGAACAATATAAATAAGATACATCAACACCGAATGTGTATATGAATGATATGATCCCGATTCATATATTCCAGTTGCATAAGGTCTTTTAATTTTTACAAGCTTTCGTCTGTTCCTACAGACATCCTAAGGTATGGAAATAGATTTTGTTCTTGTTTTTACTTCTCGGTAATAAGAGTACAACGAAAATAGAGATGTAATCCGAAAAAATGATATGAGAAATGTTTTATTGTTTGGAACGTGCGGTTGCAACGCTGAGTTTGAATTTAAATTTCAAGGTTGTGCGTTTTTGTACAAAAGAGAATTCTTTTTTACTGGTAGATTTTCCGTCTATGTGGCATGATCTATATTGTTCAATAATTACAGTAATGTCACACTTATCAGAAAGTTGCACGTTGGATCAGTTATTTATAAATTATAATTTGCACCTTTAATTGAAATATATATATATATATATATATATATATATATATATATATATATATATGTCTCTGTGTGTGTGGGCGCGCGTGTGTGTGGGCGCGTGTTTGTGTGTGAATTTGGAAGAGTTTATCCACAATTTTTATATGGTATTCATAATATTATTCGAAAAATTCAAAAGTATATTAAGAAATTAAACATACTGAGTTTTATATACATAAATACATACATATATATATATATATATATATATATATATATATATATATATATATATATCTTTGTGTGTGTGTAGATATATATATATTTCCAAAAATTAAAATATCAAAAAGTCGATTGAAAAATTTTTATAAACAGTTAAAGAAATCTCTTCCGTTGATGTTGATTTTGGAAATCATCTTCGAATACGTCTTAACAACATCGCCCACGTGACGACTACGTGATCATATTTAAACAGAACGCTGATCTGTATAAAATTTCAGTTATCTGTCTGAATTAGTTGGGCTCTTATGTCCATCGTCTTTTGTGTTAAATTGTGATAAGTTATAATGTTAATTATGTTTAAATGAAAATGTCCATGAAGATGGTCTTAAATAGACCGAAACGTCCGACGTCGACTTTATTTTAACATTAATATTGCATATTCAGAATTGTGTTTTTTCTGTATTTTTCTTTCATTTATATATATATATATATATATATATATATATAGCATAATGAGAAGCCACGTATACTTTCTTAATATGTTTATAAATATTTCAATAGTTAAGCAATTTTTTTTTTTTTTTTTTTTTTTAGATATAGTAAAAAATTGTTTTAAATATTTATGACAGTTAGATTTAAGTTAGGAATATCCGAACAGTGACGTTGCATATCACGTGACGTCCGCTTCTCGCGAAGGACGCTACTTGCTAACAAACAGTAATTTTAATTTATTTGTAACAAACAGTTATTTCTGATGAAAATTGGGGACAATTTGAAATATCAAATATATATATAAATAAATAAATACTTTCATAAAATAAAACACTATAATTTTCAATTTGAAACTTTTCTATATATATATATATATATATATATATATATATATATATATATATATATATTTTGTGCGTGTGTGTGTATAGTGTAAGATGATAATGGAAAGAAATATTAATTTTTGCAGACGTGTTTCGTTTCCGACTTTCAAGGCAAAAAATACAATCTGAATGTTTTTGTTTTTATAGTTACATAAAATCGAAATTTAATGAAGGGAGACGATTTTGCATAAGTCTTTTTCTGTTTAATGTAAATGTCCTTTTTACAATTATCGATTTTTTTCCCATATCAACAATATAGTTAAATTCCAAGATGAATTATGTTGAAAAGAAAAATTGGTATGATAACAATTGAAAAAATCATTAGGATATGCCAAGGCGTTTTGTCTTCTAATTTTCTAAGGCAAAAATAAAATCGAAATATTTTTGTTGTTATAGTTACATCAAGAACTTTAAAAAAGCGAGACGCTTCTGCATAAGCGTCTTTCTGGTTAATGTAAATTATTTCTTTACTTTTTTAGTTTTTGAATATAATCATGCTTGATATGTGTAAGTATTCAAATTTTTTCCCTAAGTTATGGAATTCTTTTTGAAAATAAAACATGATTGTACTCTGTGTAAATGTGGATCTCTAAAGCAAACGGTAGGGCTCCAGCCTTGGTTTCCTGATTTTCATCAGGTACTGTTTTCAGTTTTTCCCTTCATCATGCAGTGCAACATAAATAAAGCAAAAAAAAAAAAATGGAACAAAATGAATATAAATTCAATAGAAAAAATACCCCAAAAATTACTTAAACCATTAATTAATAAAGTGTTTCGTCTTAACAATGCTGAAAAATTTTACTTAATTGATTTTTCTTAATAATTTCTGTTTCCAATCATTCCCTGTTTAATATTATGTACATATTTTTGTTCAGGTTATCATTACCTGTCTGATGCGTCTTCGAGCCGAACGTTGCTTTTCGCATTCCGTGAACGATAAGCTTTCAAACAATCTCTCTCTGATAATAATGCAAGATTAGGAAGCAGAGGTGGCATCGACTTGACCTAAATATTGACACGAAATATCATGCAAGAACGGAGTAATATTTTTCTTTTTCTTCAGTTCCTTTGATCTCATAGAGTATTAGGAGGATTTATAGAATCGCGAACCCAAGCTCTCTACTTAAGAATGCGAAGCACACCATCTTCCTCACTTTAATCTCAGACTTATTGTCTGTATTTTAAAAAGTCGATCATCGTGTATATATATATATATATACATACATATATATATATATATATATATATATATATATATATATAGAGAGAGAGAGAGGGGGGGGAGAGAGAAATAGATATATAAAGCCATAGACATTTATATTAGTAGATTGTGAATAACATAGCATATTTCCTATACAGCACCGATAGAGATAATCCTAATCTTATTGATTAGATAAAATATATCTTCATATATATTCCCTTGCTGAGCAAACATAAAGAGATGCAATGTATTTTTACACAGAGAAGAGCGAAAACTATAGAGTTATGATTGAAAGATGACACGAAGAAAAAAATAATAAACATTTATTGGTAAACATTTTAAAATTTACAAGTAAATTATTTCAGAAGATAGAAATCATTTGCGTATATAACGGCTCTAGGGAAATTTACCGTTTCGAACGAAAGCAAGAAATAATATTTTACAAGGTACATTAAAATTATTTGATTTAGCCAGACATTTTAATGTTAACATGTTGTGCCTGTGAACATTTCAGGGCTTCGCTATTTGAAGTTTCTGATGAATGATAGTTCCTAAATTAATGATTGAATAATGTCCTTGCTAGTTCAACAACTATAACACACCTGTAGAAATCCACTAATACATCGTTAAATATTTCAGTTTAAGAATCTTATCAAGATATTGCAATAACAATTACAAGTTAGTCATTAGCTGCATGTTAACTTTTACAGAACTGAAAGTGGACAAATGAATAGATGTAAAATTGATAGCTTTTCCTTTTCAGTGAAGGAAAGGCTAACTACAACAGTGTATTGTCTTGCACTTCTACGTTTTGTTTCATTCTTTTTTCTGCGTCTAGCCAATCTACGTTTTTTTTTGTGTTTTTTTATAGTTTTCGTCTTTCCACGAGATCAAAACAGAACAGACCATTATTTTCGAATGGTTATTATGTTGCATCCTACGGGGTAAGTAAGGAATGGAACAACAAGCTGAATGATAATAGTATATTAAATATGTCAATCAAATATAACATTAATTAAAAAGGATAAAATAGTACATGATTTGTCTTTGTATTTCTATACTTGAAACTCGATCACATAATTATATACTGTGATTTCGCAGAAATTTCTTCGTGCTTCTCCTAACCATGGAATATAGGTAACCGACGAATTTTAAATAGTAATTTTTATTTAATATAGTAAACTTCATATATATTGTATCAAATCGTATAATATGCATAATAAACAAAGTTTGATATGCGCGAATAAATAATCATGTTATAAATCTACGTTTATTTTATGTACAAAGACGGCATAATTGCCAGCGATGCGAAGTGCAACCAAATCTGTCGCGTTAACTTATGCTCTTATACTTATGCTCTTAGCAGCAAGAGGAATTCATCTGTTATTTTTTAGTCTATGAGAAATGACAGGGTATCATGTGGCATCAAATTTCTGTTGAAGGAAGTCTAGGTTAAGCATTATTTGATCTAAATATTACAATATCATTTCGGAGTGATTAAATCACCAGAGATAAAAATGTATTCGTGGAGGTCCATGTTTGTCTTTTTTAAATGAACATATATATATATATATATATATATATATATATATATATATATATATATATATATATATAATTTTGTTTATTTGTGACTGAACTGGAGCTCTAATGAGTGAAATGGGCATAATCCCATCGATTGTATCGGGCACCATCTCTAAATTAGACTCCCATAAGTCTAGTAGTAGAGACTGGATAGCAGCTGTAGTCCTGAATAATGTTCTCCTGTTCCCAAGGAGCCATATAGGCTGACGACACTACTATTTCCTCCTGCCTCAATAGTAAATCCGACATCGCTGACAAAAATAAGCTGCCAGTTGGTCTCGAAAAGTAACTCCAATCTGTGCTTGAACGGGACAGTAAATTGCTTGTAACTTTTAATGCCTCCAAAATCGAAATTGCTCCCATGTAGACACCATAGAGAAGCCCCCTGCCTTCTATCAGAATGACTGATGCACAACTCCACGAGAGCGCCACTTTACGCCTTCTTGGTCTCAAGCTTTCCCCCGATCTGATGTGGAACAACTACATTGAATCAATAGCTTCTTCTACCGCAAGTAAAATCGGTTCTGCGTCTCGATTCACAAGGTATTTATCTCCTGAGTCCATCCTTCAAATCTACAAATCAACCATTCGTCTTTGCATTGAATACTGGTGCCATATATGGTTTGATGTCTCCGCTATTCCTCTCGAGTTCATCGCCAAAACCCATAGACGTATATGCAATGTGATAGAACCTGACCTGGAAGCTTGTCTACATTCACTTTCCCACAGACATGCTGTGGCTTCCCTCTGTTTCATTTTTCCTACAAGTATTTTCATTGCAGCTAATTTAATGTGCTATTTTCACAGGATCCTAATCTATGTGAATTTAAGCGTGCTACTAGTTTGGCCTCTCGTTCCAATCTTTTACTTTCGAAACAGTTAAATGTAGCCGTCTCTTCTACTCCAACATCTTATTATCTCGCACTTCCCGACAGTTGCAGTCTCTTCCTCTTACTTATTCCCATGATAGCTATAATCTTCAAATATTCAAATGTAGCGTCAATCGACATCTACTGATCCCTTGATCTTTTGTACCCGTCCTTCTCTTTATCCTTTCCCAAACACCGCCTTTACTATTGCTCTCACTCTGTGTAATTTCTTCCGTGCTAGTGGCATTCTACCTTGCTTGGCGTGATACGCTTATAGAATCATACTAAAACCGTCTCACTATCTAGAGAAGAGTTTTATCTTACATTTGCTAAGTCCTTGCACGGCTAGTAAATATATTTTTTTTTGTTTTGAGATGCTTTTGACGATTTACCATCCAGTTGTTTACTTGTTTAGCTTTAATTTATTTCAAATTTGTGAGACATCTTACTTATTTCTCCACTACTCAATATCTACCCGTCAATATGTTTATTATTTTTAAGTTCTCCATGCCACCTCCCTTATTTATATTTCTCATAATGTCCAATGCCTTACTCTTCAGGTTGTGAGTATCACTTGCCCAGAAATTCTTATTTCCTCATTTGCTCTTATATTCTGCTCTTTGCATCTTCGGCATATTTCGGGAGAACAATGAATCTGTTGCTTCAAATCGCTTATTTTTCTCAGGGCAAAATTCAGTAGCATTTCTTCAATAGTTCCGTTATTCCAAAATATAGTTCTAATATAGTGTCTAAATGTTGCAACTGAAAGCCAGCATTCGCTATTCCTATCTGGTATCAGATTTCTCCGTTTGAATTGCTTTCTTTTGATATTCTACTACCCATGTTATTAAATTCCTATACTTGATTGACCGTGGTAATCTCAACACAAATTCCTCCATTGTAATAGAATTTTTTAGATATGAGAGGAGACTTTATTCGACATGTGTGACCAAACATACTCGACGAGGATTATTCTATTGACAGCCAGAAATATGACTGAAAATGTGACCATCCATATGGCAATGCCTGAACGAATAAATATATCGTAACTTTTATATACTTAGCCAAATAATTAACGCTACGCTTACCGATGATACTACCTGAAACTGGCGGTTTTACTAAAAGCTAAACTCATTGTGTAAACAAGATGGACGAGATTAAAGATAGCACAACATGCTAACAGAGGGTGATTCAGAAAAAAATGCTATTTATATATGTAAGAGTGGTACGTACTCAGTGTGAGGTTTTCAAGACGAGAACAATCTGATCAAAACGTATGGAGAAAACACTTTTACGATAAGCAGGCGTGTGCATGTTTCAAACGTTTTCTTGCTAAAATAAATAATAAATCAATAACTAAATAAGTTTGGCCATTGGCAATATTGTACCGCCAAGGATTTCTGATTATTAATTTTAAGGAAAAATCTTAAAATTATCTATAGAAAATTCTGAATTCATTTATTGATTTTGGGACTCTGTTTGTTGCAAGCATTAGTTTTCTCTGGGAATACCTGTATAAGAGATTATTTTGTATACCACTTTCACTGTCGTTAATCTTAAGAGCATAGTCGTTAGTAATGAATAGGCATCCCTCATTTCATCATATCCTATATTCTCAGCAATTCATTATCTCCTAGATGTGGATTTAAATAATTGATGTAAAATATGGTTAAACATTTTTTTGGGATTTGAAAAGATAATTTTCCGATTTAATTGATAATTTTTGAATTATTAATGATCGTCAGTCTAATGAAGGAAACATTATTGTTCAAGTAAGTCGTAACAACACTTTCAGAATATTAAAACGCTTCACAACTAGAAAAAGCAAGTGTTAAAATAGAGGCACATTGCTACATGGGTTTTATACGTATAAATATAAATAATGTAAATAGCTATATTTCCATTTTCATGAAAATGTGGATTTTTAATACGTGAAACATACCATATAAATTGGAATGGCTTACGGCAACAATGTTTCTCGTACAGAAGTTATGCAACGCCGAACCTGATCAGCACCAAGATGGCTGAACAGTCCCTAGATGGGTGACCGCTTGAAAATACCAAGTGCTGTAAATTGTGATGTGTGGCTTGTATAATGGAACTTAAATTAGTGGAAGAGCCCAGTTCTAATTCAAGTTGGGTTCGTTATATTCAGTTACGTGCAACTTCCATTGGAAAAGGTACGAATCCAGCTATTTTTTTATTAGTAAAATTTCTGCCACTAAATAATTGTTGTCTAAAATATATAACAATTTAAAAATATTTTCTGACTTACATAATCTTCAAAATCTTAATATACCATAGAAAACGAATCACTCAACCATTTAATTGGAATGTTCAAATTATGCTCACAGAAATGTTCACAGATGAGAAGTAAATTAAAACAAACCAATGGCAATTTGAAATGTTGAAATTCAATACATAATTGTGTATTTAAGCAGCAATCCTTCATTTAGGCATGTTTCATGAAAGATTACAGACAAGATACTGCGATTCAGCTTTTTAATTTAATTTTCCTCGTGTTCGAACAAGTGTTTACTTTTCTGGACACAGACTGTGTAGAAAATGTCTAAATGTTCTGTAATTACGAGCGCTTTCGGCTATACATTTAGCCATTATCAAGGATTATTTTATTTCTACTTTTTAACTGAGTGTATGGGTTGTATATTTGTTTCTAGAGTGATAGGGATATTCTATTTTTCGAACACAGCACATTGTGGCCGTGTTCTAAGTTAATATTATTAAGTGTTGTTGTTTTTTTTTTATTGTTAAGACTTTCATTATGTATAATCATTTTAATTGTGGATGAGGTTATTATATTTGTATTTTGTACTAGTATGTTTCCGATGGTGTCTGGTAAGTTGGTGTATGTGTTTAAATGGGTTCTAATGGAGCTGTGATAGGATAGGTGTAAAGTACGGCGTATAGATAGGCATATAGTTGTGTGAGCGATGTAATTCTGTATGTGTTCGGTTTCATCATGAACACATTTATTTATGGGACATTTGAATTCATATAAAATGAACTTGAACTCATATAATTTCGTTGTTGTTTTCATTCTGTTGGTGTGTCGTTATATATGAGGATAAGTTTAGCTGTTTTAATTTTTTTCATAGATAATTGAATTTTTTATTCGGGTCAGTTGGCGTAGTGTATTTCTTTTTGATATTTCTAATTTTGTAGATGACGTGCATTTGTAATTTTTAGAAAATATTTATATTATTTTTTAATGCGTGTTCACTATCATTATTATTTTCTTTGTGACGAAATTGTCTAATTTGTTTTTCGAATACAACACAACAGCAAAATCAAAATATTACACACACACACACACAGATATATATATATATATATATATATATATATATTAGATATTAAGTTTTTTGTGTGCATCAATGTATGTATTGTTGTCGACAAATTTACCTTTTAATAAAGAATGTATTTTAAGTGATGATCTCTTAAACCTATATGAAGGAGATTATGGAAAGAGACAATGTTAATGGAGATAGTAATGTGCTAATTATCAATAGATAAGCCCTGGAATCAAGTGTCATATAATTTTACTCAATAACAACCACACTATACTCAGTACGAAACAATTAAAACAGTTTCGGATTATGTTCTTTTTTAAGTCATGTTTACCGAAATACACCCCCCAAAACTAAAACAAGATAAGCATTAATAGGGATATTTTAAATTATTATCACCGAAGCATAGGTAAATAAAATGTATAATGTCATATATGAAGATGAGTATTTAAGCTAATTTAGACGCAACATAAAATCAGAAAGAGAGAAATCAAAATGATCTTTAGTAATAGTATATGAAGAGTATCGTATTTCTTTTGGTAGTACCAACGAATAACAGATGTGGTCTTTCAGGTAAAACCTAGATTTACGCCATTCAGTCTGTCTATAATAGTAGTATATGGTTCCATGTTAAAAATCTCTGAAAAAGTGATGGAATATATGAAATCTCTAAGAAACACAAAAATAGTATGTGATAGTGAAATAATCAATAAATCGTAATTTTGATCACACAAAAATTACGGAATAGATTTGTTCAGTGTTAGATATCGAGTCGCTAAATACAAACTGACGAAGTCTACAAAACAGGCCAAACGTTTTCTGGAGTTGGAAAATCCTACGTGGATCAGAAAAGATCACTCGCATTTAGTTACCAGTGTAAATACAGAGTGATAGAGAAATGCAATTTTCCTATAGGAAATTTATCAAATCAGTGGTAGCATGAAAATAAAAAAAAACTACCTAATTATACAGTTGCCTAAGAATAATGAAACCAGAACATTTTCTCACGTGAAATTTGCGAAATTCTACATTTGTTATAAGCCGCAGATAGTCGCTGTTAAAAAAAGTATTCTACAGTGAATATGTTTGTGTGACAGAAATTATCGGTGACAACAGCAATCATAAGGAAATTAATAGATGAGGAAAGGGAATGGATGTCAAGTGAATTTTAAAATTGATGAATTTACAATTCATATTAAAAACTGGTGCAGATTATATTCAAAGCAAAAATCTAATTTCGAAATGTGTAAGAATTGTCAATAAATTACATACTGTCATGAATTTGTAAATATATCATATATGAAAGCATGAAAGGAACAGTGATAATAAATTCTGAAAACAGAATATCTAGCAAGAAGACAATACCAAATATAGGTATATTTTAGTTCTAGCGATTTTCGGAATATTAATTAATTTATGAAATACAAAATAATGAAGAAATAACAGAAGATAAAATGTAATCAGTTTTCATTCAGAGATCAAATAAACCTTGTTTAAATGATTGCCAACAAAATGATCGTCGTATCTCTACATATGAGTAGCATTCTAAGTAGAATCATGGAAGAATCTCATAGAAAATGATTATGAAGTATAAAATAATATTGTACAAAAATACTTGAGTATAATGTGCTATATTTATGTTCAGAATGCTTTCAGAAAAAGATATATCCTCAAAGTAAATGTTCTACGCGCGTGTCGTTGATAATAGCATGGCATGCAATAAATTACAAAACATACAAAATATTGAAGTATTATAAACGAACGATCAAAATTAAATGGATATACGTATACTCCGAAATATTTAATTAGAGTAAACGAATTGAAATGGCATGATAAAACGACTTGAATTATGTGTTTTCACACCAGATATACTTTGGTCGGTATAATTCTAACAGATTGGAAGGATATGCATCATTGGATACAGTGATGACCCTAAATTCATAGCAGATTCAATTGGAAATATGAATAAGTATTACATAATTTTTAGTGACAGGTAAGTAAAAAATTATCACCAAGAAGTTAAATAGAATATATGGGGCGAGCAAAAGCGGTAGAAAAAGACATCAAGTAAGCCCTGGTGACATACATATTACACATGGGGAAATTCAACAATTTGGCTACTCGTAAACACTTAAATATATTGACATTTATTATGGATATATTGGATAAAGTGTCAAAGAACTAAAAATTAAAATTAGAAACACGGAAATGATGTAGGATGGGGATGTATTACATGACAAATCAACTTGAAGCAGAAGGAATCTTAAAAAATATACAGTAAATTATGGAAGATATGTAGAATTTCTAAGATGAGTTCGAACAACAATGGAAATTTTAATAACAATCAGAATTGAAGAAAAATAATGAGATATATGCCGGCAGCGTAACAGTTAAATATAAGGAAAATAGAATCGCTTACCCGTGTTCAAGTTCCTGTCGTATCCATTTCGTACTAACGACCTTAGAAAAGTTTATTTATTCTTCTTCTGAATTATGAAGTACATAGGAGAGTGGCCATTTTCTTTAAAACTGTGTAGCAAGTACATATTGAAAATCAATTCACTATTTCAAAACTGGATCGAAGGCAATGAAAAATCAACCCCAAATAATTTCCAAACATTCATCATAATTCAAAATATGTAAAGAAAGAGAGGGACCTTTGATGGCTTCAGTTTTGAGCCAAATTAATCTGCCACAAAACATAGGGTACGCGTTAGCACTTTCGGCCCGACACTTTCACGAAGAAAAACACGTCTCCCTTTGCTTTATTGTATAGCTGATTGTCGTAAAGGAAAGTCAACATGGAAAATAGGATTTAAAAAAAATGTTCATATTCGCATTACATTATTACTTCAGTCAAAGAATAAGTTTGTTTCTTCAGTTGATGGGGCCAAGTAAAATAAATAGTAAAGTATTTTTTTTCATTTACAGGCTGATCTTAGTGATAGCAAAAATGCCATACAGAGAAACACACGCACATAATATTAGATCTCGATAGTTGCAAATCGTAATCAATTTATTTGAAAATCTAGTGAGCATTAATTATTTCAATATTAATATGCAATATAGTCAAATGTTGTTTTAAAATAAACAGTTTTGGTATATTTTCATACATAATTTGCCTTATTATAAACCATTGTATTTCAGGGATTTCTAATATATCATAAAATGTTTCATGGAAATTCCTGAGTGTTACGTAGTGGATATAGAGCTAGTTTAGGAAATAAGTATTTCTTTATCGATTAGTTTTCAAATAATGCTATGAAAATTTCTTATATCTGACGTAGTTCTGTTTAACACCTACTGTGTGCGTCGCTCAATTTTTTTAGTGTGAATCAGGCTAGTATTAAAAAAAAATAAAAATAAAAAAAAACTAACAAAAATCTTTATTTTTACAGGAATCTCGAGGTTTCACATGATAAAGTGACAGTTTATCATCCGTAACTCATGTAAATACAAGATCTATTCTGGCGGACCTATTTCATAAAATATTAGCCAACAATCAAATAATATTTTTGACATTATTTCTTCGTGTTCTGTTGATTCTGGGTTTACAAACTAATTAGAGCAGAATACGTGGAAAGTATTTTATTTGAGGCATCATAAATTATGTTATTCTTTGAATATTTACTGAAAAGCAATCAGCAAAAACCAAATTATCTATTGTTAAAATAATTTCCTCTTCTATATTTTTAGAAATATATCTATACGTCTATCAGTCTAAATATATATGGAATGCTTTAATATATATATATATATATATATATATATATATATATATATATATATATATATATATATATATATTGCATATTTAGGCAGCAATCCTTCCTTTATGCATGTTTCATTAAAAACGACAGACAACTCCGGTAGATCTTTTTTAATTAATTATTCTTGTGTTCTGACAAGAGCTTTCTTTTCTAGACAAAGGGTGTTTAAGAACTATCCGAATGTTTTATATTTCCGAGCGTTTTCGCCTATAATTTTAGGCATTATCAAGGATGATTCGATTTTCATCTTAGTTGAGTGTGTGCGTTCTGTGTATGTATCAGTGTGTGGTAGGGATGTTTTTAATTTCCGAATACGGTTAGCACATTGTGGTTTTGTTCGTAGTTAATATTGTTAAGAGTTGGCTTTTTCTTTTTTCTTTTTAAAGCTTCCAATATTTTTAGTCATTTTACAAGTGGATGCAGTTAATGTATTTGTGTTTTCTACTAGTATGTTCCTAATGGTGTCGGGTAAATCTGAGTGTGTGTTTAAATGAGTTCTGATGGAGCTGTGATCAGATAGGTGTAACGTAAGACGTCTGGATAAGCATGTGGTTGTGTAGCCGATGTAATTATTTATGAGTCCGGTTTGATCAGGAACGCAGTTCCTTAAAGGGCATTTCAACTCATAGATAATGTTCGTTCTTTGTAATTTTGACTTAGTTGGTGTGTTTTCATTTTTGAGGACAAGGTTGGCTGTCTTAAATTTTTTATAATAGATAATAAGTTTGATATTTTTTTTATTCGGATCAATCGGAGTAGTATATTTCTTTATAATATGCCTTAGAGAAAATACGACTTGATTGTAATTAATATGCATTTGGTTTTTGTAAGAAATGTGTATGTGATTTTTGGCTTTGTGCTTGCTATCGTTATTCCTTGCTTTGGGGAGGAATAGTCTAATTTGTTGGTCTATAAGC